>NHZP01000008.1:1200000-1572870 GCA_003313425.1 Pseudopyrenochaeta lycopersici
ATGAGACGGGATCCAGGGTGCAGAGCCGTCCTGTGGATATACAATCTGCATGTCTTCGGGAACCTCGCGCAGCCAGAGGGAGAAGTCGGCGTTGTGAGCAACAAAAGCTGGGTCTAGCGCCCAATCAGTCGTCTTCTTCCTCAACTTTCCAAACATAAGCGCCGATTGGTAGACGTTCTTTGCAACGCGGGTGTATTGAATGAATTGCCGTGCAATTTGGAACTCGGTAGGGTCCTGTCCCGCAATTGGCCGCGGCATTTCGTAGTCCACTGTGTCAGGTTCGACACCGAAATCGTAACGCCCTGTTGAAATGTTTGAGCGTTGATTGTCGCAGTTAGGACTGGGGATACTCACCTTGAGGGCCTCCAATCATAGCTTCGAAGATCAAACACATCTGCCATACTCTGGTTTTAGCAATGCAGTCGTGCGCTGTTGATCCACATGGTTTGCCCATTTGGTGAATATCGTAGTGATCGTGCAATTCGAGATCTTTCGCCATGGCGACGAGACTGACTACCGCCATCCAAGAGCGCCAAAAGTAGCCTCGCTTCGGTGAGGCTTCGCGGGCCTTCAAGAGGAGCACCATGGCTTGCATCGTACTCAGGCGCGACACGTCCTTGAAGCTCTCTTCATGCTCTGAGAATAGTTAGTGGAAATATTGCTAGAATAAAACAGGGAGGTACTGACTAGTAGCAAGGGCCAGCCACCTATTGCCCTCTTCAATATCACCAAGCATTAATGTCGAGCCGGCGAAGATGGCTTCCAGCATAAGTGGTGATATCGAGTCGCGTGCATTCTGCCATTGTTGATAGAAGTAGGCCTTATTGATCACAGGGCAGTAAGGATGAATGTTGGCGAAAAAGTAGTTAAAGTAATGCAGTGCTTGCTCTTCCGTAGGCATCATCTCCGGCGGGATGCGGACGGTGTGGTCGAGACTAACAGAGGGCGGCAGTTGGACTTCATACTCTTCTTGTGCTGGCGTCTCTGCTAATGTCTTTTTCATATTTGTAATGTAGGGTGCAACTGCTGTGTGATCAATTTTGAGCTCACCCAGGGCATCCGACAGGCTCGACACCGAGTCGCTGCGCCAGTTGGGCTCGGATTCCGGCGGAGTCATGGTCATTGATGGCGGGGGCGCTCCAGCTTGTGAGTAAGCCTGTTGGGGCGCGTAGCTCATGTTCTGTGGGACCACCTGGGGTTGCGACATGGACTGGTAGTGAATGGCCTCCTGTGGCTGCTGGTCCACGTACGGCGAGGACTGATACATACCAGGAACAGGAGATGGGAGAGAAGGAGCCATCTGGTGAGGCATGACATGCGGTAGCGAGGCATGGCGTTGGTAATCATGGTGAGAAGTCGCGTCCGAAGCGTAGTCCAAGGGCTTTGGCTCCAGCTCAAACGTCTGCGAACCATTAAAGTCTTTGTCGTAGCTGACGGTCGGCGGCACACAATTGAGCTTGAGGCGGATGCAGGCGGCGCAGGGCCATGCGTTTGTCGTCGCTGCATCGCACTTGATCTTGCGTCTGCGGCAGCCCTCACAGGCTCTCATTACTGCTTCGCATTAGCAACTTGATGTTGGGCTCAGCGGGGTATTCCCGCGGGCCACGAAGGCGCACCTTTTAGGCGTTTGTGCCTGTTGTGCTCGTCGACAAAGACATAGTCTGTTGGATTGATGGTTAGATTGATTTCGCAGGAGCGCAAGAGTGGCAGCGGGGACTCACTGCGCTGGTTCTCGCGCGGCGCCAGGGTGGGCGGCGCGAAAGTGAAGCTTTGCATTTGCGCCGTCTGTGGCAGCAGTGGCCGTCCTGTCGTCTCCGTGGGCATATCGTCTATCTGTACAACCAGCCTTGTTCGGAAGACGGCGCGGGTCCTGGCAAGATGGTCGCGAACAGCGGGGTCGTCGGCTGTCCGCTAGGAGGGTGAGGTTGTGTGCGGTTGTCGGTGAGCAGCCAATCGAAGGTCGTCGCGACAGCGGTCCTGAATCCGCAGTCCGCTGACGGACGGAAGAAATCGAAATGGTCCAGAATTCAGCTGAAAACAAAAAGCGCGATGTTCATGTACAATCGTACAGCGGGAGCGAAATCTCCGCAACGCCGGGCGATGTTAGGTTATACGGCAGATCAGGGCGCATAGGGATGGTAGGTGGAGACGACGTCTGGCATACCGGGGGTGTCGAGGACACTGCAGCGGGCTCGCAGCGTGGCTCACGCGTCCAATGGTGGCGTTCGAGTATGGATCTCCTGGAGCCTTGGGTGTTGTAGTCCTGGACCGTTCGCCGTGTGCGAAGGGGTAGGCGGGCGAGGGGTAAACGATACGACTTGCAGGAGACCAGGAGCCGCACTGCACAAATAGCTGCTCGTAAAGGACACAAGCGCGTGAGCGCCCGCTTCCAAGGTGCAGGCGGGCGATGGGAACTGCCGTGCTGTGGGGGTGTCTGCTGCTGGGCCGCAGGGGTTAATCCTCTATGGTCGGGGAATCTTGAATCGTAGCTCGAAATCGTAGAACAACGGCGGGCGGCTCCAACATGACTGGCATGGCCGTCTGCTGGACACAGCTGCTTTTTAAGACGGGCAAAAGTGAAAAAGCCGCAGGGGCAAAATCTGACAGCTGAGAGAGGCTCTTGTTGCACACGGCGCCGCTCTCACTCAGCAGACTGGACACAAACGGCTTCAGCACATAGCGTACGCAAGTCTGCCAAAAGGACTCCATGTGGCGGCAGCGTTCGTTGGATGGTGCCAAAGGGCATCAGAGCCACGGCTGCCGCCCGTTGGACGTCTCATACACGCGCATGCAGAGCCCTGTTCCTGATAGGGCTGGACGTTGCGGAAAACCCTGCGCGTGCGTCCAGCCGGGTCGTAGTTCCCTGTCTGGCGACATTTGTAGTAATTCCCAAGGGGTCAATGCCGTGGTCATTGGAGTGCCTCGTTGCAACAATGGTTGGCATGCATCTGGAGGCTTCCCATGCACGACGACGCCACCAGCGACCAGGTGGGGCTTCTAGAAATTGCAGCATCAGATGCTAGCCCTGATGACGAATCGCTAGGGCTCTATTTTTTTTGGGCCTGACAGACAGGAGATCAGGTGAATGACCGTGGGCGGCGAATAAAGGGGCCGAAACACTCTTGGAATGCCTTTGCACACGTTCCTCTCACACTCGCGAAACCGACACAGCTCGCTGGGGCATACCAGAGACGGTGGGCGCGCAATTTGATGTTGCTTGCGGCGTGTCTTGGTGTCGCGCCGCGTCTGTCGGCTGCACCTCCATGGCCGCAGATTCGATACGGGCTTGACAAAGCTTGTGGCCGGGTTGGGCATGAAGATGATTCCCCCGGCCGTGGCAGAACCATGGCTGAATCCAAGAGTGTGTGGCCTCTAGCAGGATGCCTCGGCGATTTGATTCGAACATGGAGTTGGTAGCTCCATGTGCGTGCAGGGCTCTAACAGCAGGTGCATCACCATGAGCGTAGCTCGCATGAAACATAATTCTGTCCAAATTACCACTTTGCGCTGGGCTGAGGTAGTGCTTTGAAGAATGGCATAGCATGAATCGAACACGAGGACACGATCAAAATGGCAGGAAATTGCGTATTGGGACATTTGGGGCAATGTTTGGGACCCGAGGGACTGGGTTGGAGCTGGCGCTGCACTCTTGACTTGTGGCCTTTGTCTCGTCTGCGACAGACACACAGTCAGGGACGCAGTGTAAAGGGTGCAGGTGGGCGACGACAACGGACCCATCCTGGCTGGTCCAGCAGAAAGGGACCATGCCGGGCAAGTGCTGCTGCTGCGACCAGGCCATGTCCCTGGGGCCTGGGGGGGCTTTGGCGACGCGGTCCTAATAGTAGCAATTAATCAGGGCAGGGCCCCTTTTTCTGCTGCAATGCCAGGCGTACGTTGCAGTGGTGGCGAGCAACGGCGATATCTGATCGGCTGCTCCCGCAGGATGAGCATGACGGAATCGCTGGCTGCCCACTCGGCGCAGGTGCGGCCAACCACATGGGCGGCACCAGGATTCCGAGTCCCTGGCCGGGGGTCTCTGTGTCGGCGAGGCCGTGTTGGTCGTGTTCCTGAGGGTGCACAGGGAAGCCGACGGCAACGATCAGCAGCAACGCGAGGGTACGCTGGCCTTGCGCTTCCACGGCGGCCATGGAAGACGCGGGCCAGCTTCGATGCAGCTGTCAGTCGTTGTACCATGCCGCGAGCGTGCATGCGAGACTCTTGCTTGGCAACGCCCCAGACCCCTTGCCGTGCAGCGCGCACCCCACACATACGTCGTCGGTCGTGTGCAGCGGCGGATAATCTTTCGGGGCATTATTACCACAGCAATTGCTAAGTGCTCCTCTTCAGCGGCTGCCGCCGGCCTGCTATTTGGCGCGCCCTCGACGACGACCTGGCCTGGAGGCAGCGCACCGCCTTGGCGCGCTCCTAGTCGAGGCAGGCGCGAGGCAGCTATGAGGCAGGCGTGAGGCAGGCGCCCTCCAGCGCACCTTCCCTCGCAGCCACCTTCCCCTCCCTCCCCTCCCCCTCCCCCTCCCCCTTGGCACGAGCAGCCGTTGCAGCCGCCATGGATCTCGACAAGGACAACGCCAACCCGACCATCCTGAATCCCTCCGATCTGCCCTCGCGCCGCCGCGAGTCGGCCGCACACAGGCGTGATGACGGCGGCACACGCCTCTTCGACGACCTGATACCGCGCTACAGCAGCATCAGCGACCCCTTCGACGAGCCCGTTTCACTCACCGACTCGGATGACGACGCGCTGGAAGACATTGACGAGCAGGAAATCTACGGTCCGCCCGCGCCTGCTGCCCTCGCCGCCCTCCCCAGCTGACCATGCCCGTGACAGACCTCATCTCCACCATTTGCGACCCAGAACACCCGCTGTCCCTCGGCTCTCTCTCCGTCGTGAACCTGCCAGACATCCGCATTCTGCCGCCCACCTCGCCGCTGTCCTCAATCAGCACCGTCGTTGTAGACATCACCCCCACCATCACTCATTGCTCCCTGGCCACCGTCATTGGCCTCGGCGTGCGCGTCCGCCTCGAGCAGGCCCTGCCCCCTCGCTTTCGCGTTGATGTGCGCATCAAAAAGGGCACCCACAGCACAGACGAGCAGGTGAACAAGCAGCTCGGAGACAAGGAGAGAGTCGCTGCCGCCCTCGAGAATGGCACCTTGATGGGTGTGCTGCGAAAAATGCTGGCCACCTGCGAGTAGATCTTCATCCCCCAAAACCAATCTTCCTTCCCTTCCTTCCCTTTTGCGCGTCCTTGATGCATGGAGTCGTCGTTAGACTGATCAATCCATGTCCCATCGCATGGCTGCCAAATTGTCTACCCCCTTCTCCCGATCCAAAAAGCCCAGCTCCTACAGTGCCCATTGTCCAAAGCATGTCCCGCCACAGTCGAGCGACCCAGATGCTGGAAACCGTGCGCATTTCTTTTTTCCCTCGTTGCCGCCTTGTTTAGTCCGACCCCATAGCATGCATACCCTAGCCTCGCCAAGTATCGAATCTCGAAACCAGGAACATTCGATAATTGACCCCTGGCTTACACAACGCTCACACCGTTTGCATACGAAACGATCCCGGAAACTATCTGCAAGCCCTTATTGCCCTCGTGGCTACGACTCGTTCCGGTAATATGCCGTATGCGCTGTCGGGGCTCCCCTGTTGCCGATCGACCTTATCTCGTTCGTTATACCCACGTTTGCAGGCTAATATCGTACTCAAAGTCAATTCGGACCTCACCAAAACTTATCGACGCGTGGACAGGACCAGAGTTCTTTCGCCTCTTCTGCAAGCTAGCTTGTATTGACGGCACGCCCCAGATCGAGTCCGGGGAAGCCTCACAGATCAAGCGATAGCTTCGATCAAGCTTCAGATTCACTCGCTTCAGCATGCCTCGGTACTGGTTGGGTAATAAGAAGTGAACGTGTTTGTATTGAGGTTTGCTTCTACTGGACCAGCGGATCCTCGTCAAACTCGTATGACCATCAAATCTGGAATGTCACCTTACTGGCTACATACAATGTGAGTCTTTTTCTGCACGGTCCCAGGTGAGGACTAAGAAAGTTAGTGTGGTGCAAACCGTCATAGTGGAGACAGTGTACAGAAGGATTCCGCAACGCTATTGGGGAGCTATCCTCGAATGATAAAAGAACTTTGCACTGCCTCATCTCGGGAAGGGATTTGGGCTTATTCTACAATAATTCAGACTTGTTCACTTGCTCCTGGAGCATTTCTCCGATAGTCGGTAAATGTCACCGAGACGGTCAAACGGGCTTTTGATATGGTGCCAAGCAACTGTCCTCAAGGCATGCATCTCCTCAGTGAATGACTCGTATGCGTTGTAATGAAGTGTTGCATTACCCCGTGCATTATTCTAGCTACTCATCTTCCTCTACAACGAAGAACCGCTAACTAAGGATGGCGAATGTTTGGATCGAGAGATTCCATTGCGATATATCTCAGAATATGGCCATTACCATTTTGGATTGCGGTAATTCTTCTACAGCGTCGTCATGCAGAGTCGTAGGATCATGACCACTTTTTTCGTTTTCTTCTTTCATCAAGCTCATCATGTTCACCAAAGTGTGAATCCGCCTAGGATTGATGTCTATTTATGTCGATGTCTCCACTATACTATACTGATCGTCTGCCTCCGCTGATTGATCAGCGTTACCTTTATGACCGACTCCGACTCCACCTCAATTACCAACACGGACCTGAACGGAAGCCGAGTTGCTACATTACGATACTAAAATAGTGCTTTCTAATCGGCATGCGATTTTCGCAGTGGACGAAAGCCTACGGCATCGGCAGTCTGACCACAAAGACGCAAAATGTTCGGATGTTCGAATGAAATTGCATCTGGAAAAAAGTTTATACCGCGAGACAGGCGACTTGTTCGCAATACACCTCCCTCGCGCCAAATGGACAGGTCACCATGGCTGGCTGAAGATAACTATTCAGTATTGCCTCAGAGAAGCAGTACAGACTGACAGCTACTGTACACTCACATCAAATACCAAATTTATGCTGCAAAGGAACACCCTGTACGGCTCGAATGATCATCTTATTAAGAACTTCATGCACGATGACGATATCTGATAAATCACCAATGCTAAACAATCTCATGACATCTAGTATCTCTCTGTTCTAGCCCCGACATATGCGTCAAGGGTTGAGCACAATGCAGACGAGGTTCCGGTTTTGTTGAATCAAAGAGAGCAAATTTCAACAGTAGTTAAACGAACATTGTTTGTGCAGACTGTGACGCGATGTGCAAGGTCGCTGAGCAGGGTTTGTTTCTGAGACCACTCCCCAAACTTTATTCATGCTCTCTTATTTCGAACCTTCTAAGACTCTCTTTTTGTCCCTCTGCTTCTCTCTTAAGATGATAATACCATCTCAATGTGTGCCGCAATCACTTGGTTCCCTTAATAAAAAGGTACTTTCAAAAATGTCCCTATGAGGTACACTGAAGAAGTGTTAGACGAGGCAGAGGCGACAGGAGTAGACAAAGGCTTGCAGCGTTTGTAAAGTGGCCGGTGAAGAATAAAGGGCAACATCTGATGGGACTCGCATATTTGAGAGAAATTAGAAAAACTGCTGGAATTATAGCTGCATAGTTGTTGGGTCAAACTAAGCTTTTGTTTATTGGTGTTTGAACAAATAACAACATAATCTCTAGGGCGAATAGTCCTGGGCAACCACATATGATGAAGAGATTTAGTCTTAAGCTGTGTAGGCAGACAGAGCTGGCTCACTTTGGACATACTACATATGCGTTATGGTGAAGTCGTAGGATTCCCATGTTTTTAAATATAGCGAGAAAATACACGTCGTGTGGCGAGTGGTTGGTATGCCAATAATATGCAGCTCCCAAAACGTGCGGCAAACATCAAATTACACTTATAAGTGTAGATGAGGAAGACCTAAGGGACCTTGTAAGGAACCAATTCTTTACAGAAATGCTCCTTGCATACCATTTATCCTACCCAGCACATGTACTATCATCACAAGTGAAGGCGTATTAATCATTGTAGCAAAGTCATTTACGCCTTCCTGTTTATATTCGTAATCAGAACAGCTGTGGGGATAATACTCTTCCTCCATTCTCCTCTTAAAAAGGGAGTCCACTGCCCGGAAGTTCTGTTCAAGCGAAGAATAACTCTAACCTCTCGATACTGAAGCAGCATGACGGCAGTGCGACGACCTGGCTCCCCGGATGCCCGGCCGAATAGCGAAGTCTTGGTTGGCCCTCCATCCTGATGTCTGACAAAGAGAAAAGATGGAAAGATAAAACAGCTATATAAAATAAATTCGAGATACGGGACAAAAAGAGAATACAGAGAGAAGAAGGTTTAGAAATTGCTTGTTGAGAGAGTATTGCTGAGGAGGAAAGAGCTTGCTGGCAAGTTTTAAGAGAATGACGCTCTACACAATCAAATGAAACTCTTTGTCGTTTATCATAAGGCATTTTACTAACCCACGACTGATTAAATAGGGGAGATATCCATGTATTTCCAGCTCCAAAAAACTGTAACATTCCCCCTTCCTCCTCCGTTTACAGTAGCATGCGCCAGTATTTACAGCTATCCTTGATTGCGCAAGAGTGAAATTAACCATACAGTACAGCTAAGTGCAGGGTCTGGACAAAACGAAATACAAATGGAAATTCTGTGTACATTGTGGGATATATGCATGAAGTATCGGCCACTGTCTTAATTGCGAGTAGCTTTGGACGAGAAAATGTAACGAGCACGGGGAAGTATGCATCTAAGAATTGTTTGATGACACAATCATAAATAGTTTCATAGTGTAAGGGATGTTTTTTCTAACGTGAGAAAACAGGATCCGTGGCGTATCTTAACATGCCCTACGTGCCCACATTGGCGATTTCGGTCTCCACCTCAGTATTTGGCTTTAGAAAGCTGCCAATAGCAACTAAGAAACACTGCCATCGTCAAGGCACATGCTGATGTACTCTGTACCAGGTATCCCTGATTTATCGAAATGAATAGGAGTGCTTTATGTCCCACTAGCTCATCAGGTACTCCCCTTTATCTCGCATGATGCTATCAGTCTTGATTATACTATTTCATCACCGAGACCTTTATTCGCACCGTCACTAAATCCTTGGGCATTTCCTGAACATGGAGAGTAATGTAGTACGAATTGACAAGTGTGCTGGCCATGGCGACATATTTGGGACCTCGAGAAATAGTAATATTAAACTCGAAGATAGATTCGCGTCGAAAGAGCGCGTATTTGAAAGCTGGTTTCTTAGTGAATTTTAACGTGGTTATATACTGCGGGTCCAGCAATGCTGAAGGCGTGAGACGAAAGTATTGCGGACGAGCCAGACTGAAAGATAACTACAGGGCACAGCGGATCGATCTCACATCCACTGCTACAGAAAATGAGATAGAGTCTGCGAGTCACAAAACGACGCTCTGGTGACTGACATGGCTATGTCAGCATTACAACATTTACAGACTTAATAGCACGAGAATCATGAAGCCCCGGCGCAAGATATTGACTGTACTTTGGTTTTTGGCAGAACAATGAGATTTGCTCATTCGTGGAGAAAAGTCATACTCTAGTGCAGTACATGGGTAAAGAGTCTGCATATATCGAAAGCCCGAATCGTCTTTACTGTTCCCACCTCTTCTCGGTTTTCGATCAGGCAAGTCTCTCATCGAAGACCGCTAGAGTCAGTTGATTCGCTAATGATTAAACATCAATAGGGCTGGAATTGGTGCATGGGCGAAAGAGATGCTGTGATGCATGGCGGGTAGATTCAGAGAGCAAGCAGATGGCAAGGGCAGAAGCAGCGAGGACAAGGGAAGAATAGACGTCGACAGAGCGATGAGGCCAGCACAGAATTGTGACGTTAACAAGCCAATACCTGCTGGGCTATATTCGCACTGTTCGCAAGCCAGGGCGTCCCTAAATCCTTCCGCTCATCTGAGCACTGTGTGTGCAATTGCCGTCGGCCTCGCCACGGTCATGCTGTCTTCAGCGGGCAATGAGCCTCGCACATAGTGGTTTCTCCATGTCGGCCCACATTAGATCACCGAATCTCAACTCGTCTTCCCCAGCAAGCCCGCAGGGAAGCCGTGTATCATGCAGATACGTCCAAGCCTCTTCCTGTCCCGCTGCTTCACTTCGCCTTGTTCTTCGCAGCCTCGGCCTCGCGCCGTGTCGCATCTTCGAGCAAGGCAGTGTCGACGGCGCCTGAAGGCAGGTGCACGTATCGAACGACAGATCCGCGGATAAACATGTCTTTGGTGGAGCACTGTAAGACCACATCAGTCATTGTCCTGGGCAACAGCGTGGCAGAGTACATAATGGAGACGTACCAAATGGGGCCACCGCATCTCATCGACCGCCTCTGCGTTGTCCAATTTGATGTTTAGATACTGGTCCACACTCTTCAGCGTCCCCCGAATCTGGACCTCGTTCTTTAGCTCGACGGTGATTTCATGCTCGACAAGCGTCTTGAAGAAACTGTTGCGCGACTGTTAGCCAAATCATGACCACGGGTTTTGAGGTGCGCGAGCGAAGGAAACTGGCTGCAAGTGCGTGGAGCACAAACCTGAAGAAAAGCATCGCTACTGCTGACAGCGTTGATGTGGCGCGGCTGAATTGTTGAACAATCGCACACAGTGCAAGATGTATTGTTGTGAATGGGCGGCACGCCCACCAGCTGCTGGTCGAGCTTGGGCCGTGTGGGGTTCGCGACGTCGTTCTCTCGAGCCTCACGTGAGCAGTTTTTCACTTCAACCAAGTGGAGTACCCAACACTGCTTTAGGATAATCGCAAAGAACGCTGATTGATACAGTCTTATATTCATCAACAAAAGAAAACTTTCGCTACGTGTGGTATCAATCAAAATCCATCCCATGCCAAATACCCATATCAATGCCTGCGCCATCATAACACCGTCCTTCGTAGACACTCTCCCTAGACTCCATTCTATTACTTTCTCGCCCACCCACTTAATGTCCTCCATCCCGTACATCCTTGTGCGCCCTCCTCAAGCACCTGCACAACGCCCTCCAGAAGCTTTTCCTCCTCCTTGCCCATCTCCATCTGCAACCTCAACATCCACCTCTCCCACGCCCAACTTCCCACAATACCTGTCAGCATCGCTGCGTCAATGGTAGTTCCAAACACAGGCGCATCCTCTAGCTCGACCTCTCCGTCCTCGGTGATCCTCTTTTCCTGGTGGTTGGGCTCAGCGCCAACGTTGAGCGTTTCGCGCCAATTGGCTGCCGTCTTTCCCATTGGTAGAACCATCCAGGCTCGCTGGACGTCCTTAAAGCCAGCTTGGAACACGCGTGGGAGGAATGTCTTAGTCGGCTGCGCATCGTAGCCGCGGGTCTTAAGGTTGAAGCCGAACTCGACACCCATCTTTTGCGCGTTGCGACCGGCGTGGACCACATCAGCATCCATGAGGGAGAAGTCGAGAATGCCACCTGTCTTCAAGCACCGGTAGCACTCCTTCAAGCACAAGTCGTACTCATCCGATGAACGACCAACTGGCTTGCTGGTCTTGAGAAGCTCGTAGAGAGTTCGAGCGGAGATGACGTCGAAATGACCAGATGGAAATGGTAGAGTCCACAAGTTGGGCACACTGAGATGTTTGTGGTTGTCTGGGCCGCAAACGTTGGCAGACATGTTGTTGCCCGCAGTGTAGACTGTCGTCACAATAGCATAGGGATAGTCGTACGCAACATTCCATGCCCAGTCGTTCGTAGGGACACCACCGATGTCCAAGATGCGGGGCGCACTGGCGCGTGTGATGCATCTCACAGCGGGCTTGCTCAACAATCTCCCGCCGTTTAATTGCTTCTGCGCCTGCAAAACCCATGAAACGGGAAGCATTTGGTCAAGCGCTTGACGCTCCATTTGGGCACGAGCGATTCTCTCCTTCAAAACGGTCGGATCATTGACGAAGAATTCAGACACAGGGCGCGGAGGCGCTGGGCGATCTGGCTGACCCAGCTCGAATTTGCCAAGGAGCTGATCGCGATGAGCAAGGGGACTGCATCGGCGCTGAACGTGCATCGCTTCAGCACGGGTCTGGCGGTGAATGAATGTGTCTTTCTTCTGGGACCTGGAGCGGAGATATTCAAGACCTTGAACATAGGTTAAGATTGGCTTGGGTGCCGACTCGTCGAGTGGTGACTTAGCAGGCTCCTCAGCAAACTTCACGGACTTCTTTGCCGCAGGCTTATCAACGGAGTTGCCCCGGCTGTGAGAGCTGCTAGAGAGACTGGGTGAGCGCATGTCGTTCATCTCCCGGAGTGCCGCCTGCAACTCGTCCTGTTCCTCCAACCATCGTCCGGTCATTTCAAGATTGGCAGAAGATAGCTTCTCGAGCTCCGCATTATAGTTCTCGTTGTATTGGAAAATGGTCTTGCTTGGATTGATTTCCTTGATCTCGACATTCTCATCGGTGGGGCTTAGAATGACGGGTCGTGATGTCGCTAAGGGCTCCTCGTACCCATCCAGAGTTGAACCTTCTAGGGTCGACATTGGCCGGGGAAGAGCTGGCACAGGCTCGGGGGCAGTGTTCCTTCGGCTCTCCCACGGAAGATTGTAGAAATTCTCCGCTGTCGATGTGTTGGGGATAGATTCGTCCCGCTTTGGGATGCTCCATGTGTGGCGAGCACTTGTGTGAAGCGAGGAGAAGAAGCCTCCTGGGGATGGGACGGAGAGAGCGGATACGGGTGTGCTACCAGAGGACCCGTTTCCAAGAAGTGTTGAGGGGATACTCAGGCCAAGGGTTGGTCGGGAAACCTCCTGCATCTCACCTCTTACCTCCATGGAGCGAACACTCTGTTGCTCGTGCTGCTCAGTTGATGGCGAGTTACCAAGATGCTGGAGCGTCTCCATAGCCTGCATGTCAAGCTGAACACCCCACGAATCTACGCTCGAGAAGGACCCGCGTCTTTTCTGGTTGTCTGGGGTAGCTGGGCAACTAAGCTTGTCCATCTCTTCTGACGTCAAGCTGCCGTCCAGGGAAGGCGCAGCTGAGTGTGCAGGGACCTGGAGATTATGCAAGTCGATCATGTCCAACACGCGACGGGACGGTGTCAGTAGGTTTGATGGAGTGACTGGTATCGCCGAAGTAGCACTCTTGAACTTCTCAATCGTTGGCCAAGCAGATGGTGAAGGGATCACAATGGATGGATAACGTCGTCGCTTTGGCTGGCAGGAAATCTTCTTGACTGATGCGGATGCATGAAGAGGTACCTCTGCTTCATCGTCGGTCATGTCATAGAGCGAGTCGAAGTCGCTGTCTGCTCGGCTCGCCCGATTTGGCGGAGGATATGTAGCTGAGTGAAGCGGGAAGCGTGGCGACGCCTGCGGTGTCATGTCGAATAACCGTGCCTTGGGGGTGGGGAAGTCGTCGACACTTCGAGGTGACACTGCACTGGGCAGATATGTCGAGGTGGGTGAATATCTTGGCGCAAAGTAGTATGCGGAAAGGGTGGAATCGTCGTCAACGACATTAAGTGCATGTCTCTGGTCCAGCGGAGACATTGCGCATTGGGATTCGGCCAGATTGCCAAGAGCTTCGGCATGGTATACTGCAGGTTGGAGTATCTCTGGCATGATGGTATATTGGGCTGAGGTGAGCACCGCCTCGTGCTATTATTACTAAAGGTACTTTGGGAAATCCGAGATAGGTTAGGCTAGGCTTTGGCGGTCCAAATACAGAACGCGCAGGGAACCGAAGCAGGAGCGATATTAAGTAGGGTGATGACCCTGAACTGCGCTGGTCAACAGCTTACTGGGGAAATTGGGGTGCTTCGATCAACGAAGACTTGGGAGAAGTAAGCGGGGACTCGGAAGGGGGACAGAAGTGAATGGAGAGCAGATGCCGGCGCGAGCGCAACAGCGAAAGGATATATTTCACGTAGACGCCTTGTCGTCGACTCACTGTGGGCTAGTGTTACTGTGGCATTCGTCCGAGCTGCATTGCCAGCAGTCTGGCCACTCGCAGAGACAGCCAAGTGCAGATGGAGGGATGGTAGCGGCTCAGTGATGGCCACGACATGGCAGCCCCCTCTCCGACGCCGTGGTTGGCCAACCTGAGTACAAGGACAGCCAGTTTCTTCCCCATGCGCTGCTTGCTTTCGGCTACCAAGGCGTTGCGCCATGCGGCGTGGTTGGTCGTTCACCGTGTAAGCGCTGGCTGCATCTATTTTCGGGGGTGCGTTCTGCAGCTCCAGCCAATGATGGCGCAGAACAGCCTTCTACTGCATACTCGCCCAATAGCGCCTGGCCAGGAATGGGTGTTTCTGGGGCTGGCAGGTATGGATCCAGCACCGTGCAAGGCTGTAGCTGATTGTTCCAGAGTCATACTTGAATCTTTCTGAGACCCCAGCCACAGCCATGTTTGGGGTGACACGAGCACGCGAGCAGGGAGCACCCCGAGAAGAAATAGGTGCGGCAACGTCTCCAGAGTAGCCAGCGTTGGGCGTGGGCGACCATGCATCGAGACACGCTCGAGATCGATGTGGACGCCACGGCGGGCTCGCACAGCAGTGGTGAGCGGTGGTGAGTGGTGGTGAGCTGAAGGGAGCGGTGCCAAGCATCAGCGGGGCATGGAGGGGCAGGCGTCTCGCTGTCAACACCAAAAAGCTATCGTGAGCTCCGTCCCGCTGGCAATCTCCACTATCACCCTCTCCTTCTGCAATTGGCGCCCGCTACGTCATCAGCACAGCTCAAGCTACCAGCAGAGCCGCCCACCATGTCGCCGCCTGCAATCATCGCGCCGTCAATTCTTTCCGCAGACTTTGGAGCGCTGGGCAAGGCTTGCTCCGACACGATAGACCAGGGTGCCGATTGGCTTCATGTGTGCAATTATGTATCCCCAGGGAGGATTCACGTGACTGACACACCCAGGTCGACATCATGGACGGCCACTTTGTGCCCAACATGACCTTTGGTGCGCCAGTCGTCACCAAGATCCGCTCACACGTCGACCGCCCAGGCACTGCACATGGCAAGGGAACTTTTGACTGCCACATGATGATTGCAGAGCCGAAGAGGTGGGTGCGAGAATTCAAGAAGGCGGGCTGCGACCTGTACTGCTTCCATTATGAAGCGGCTGTTGCCTCGACAGCTGCAGACTCGCCTAGTGGGACTTCGGACAAGAAAACCTCACCGAAGGAGCTCATTCGCTTCATCCACAATGAGGGTATGCAAGCTGGCATTGCCATCAAACCGAGCACGCCCGTCGACGTGCTGTGGGATATACTAGCGAACCCCGTAAAACAGGAGGTACCCGATGTAAGTGCAATTTTTTCAATGTTGCCACGCCGGCCACTATCACAATCGATATCGCCAAAGAACAGCGGGCGCTATATGGTGGCCACAGAAATCTCGAACTGGTCGGGTAGGTAGGGCTGACCCTGCGCGGGCGGCTCGCTGTGGCGGCGCTTAAGCACGCGAACCTCCCCAGAACGCACACCCGTTATTGTCAAGCTTCGTGCTGTTTTCGAGAAGCCTGCCACATGTTGCCAAATCGCCATACCAACCATTGGTTGTTTCTTTGCGCAAATGGTGCACGTCGGGAGCTACCCGCCCACGGCCCAGTACCAGCCGCAGGATCAATAGCCTAGAGATCCGATGACAAGGAATTGCTTTGATCACCTGAGCAATAAAGTCAGTACTGACTCGTTCAGATGGTACTAGTCATGACTGTAGAGCCTGGCTTCGGCGGGCAGTCTTTCATGGCGTCAGAACTTCCAAAGGTCTCAGCGCTTCGACAAAGGTACCCAGAGCTTCACATTGAAGTCGACGGCGGTCTAAGCGAAAAGACCATCGATCAGGCCGCAGATGCGGGCGCCAATGTCATCGTTGCCGGCAGTGCTGTCTTCGGTGCCGCCGACCCTAGTGAGGTGATTAAGAAGCTTAGGGCGGCTGTTGAAAGTCGGCGAGGGAAATTGTGAGGCAATTGCACTAGATATCACGTGCCACTGACGATGAGACCATGATAGCGATAACCTCATGTATGTAAATCTTGCATAAGCTTACGACACAAGTGTAGATAAAATAGACAACAGTCCAGAGCGAAGTACATTAACCAACGTCATTCATTAAAATTGAACAAGCGACCATCTTCGGCTCGAACAAAGAGCTCGTCTTAAATCTGCACAGTTGCTTACATGCGTCGATGCGATGTAGCACAGCGTACCGGCTAAATTACATGACCCTAGACCGGCAGTTAGTCTTATCTATATGCTTGGAAATATGGAATAAACGATTGTCGAGAATAGAACGGTACGTCCGAAAGACAATCAATGCCTTTTTTTTGTCACAGCACCGACGGATTGACCTCGATTATTTTCTGTTGCCATTCAGTAGCCCATGTTGACAGGATGTTAGACTTCCATTCAGCCTTGCCCTGCCTGAATTGTAGGCACACTGAAAAAAGAAATCACAAATGTGTTTCATCACTCGCTACTCTGTGGATAATGAAAGCTGCGCTTTTGGAAGCTATTCGTAACGTCAGTACAAGCACATTTGATGCTTTCATGCTTCTTCATTCGAGAAGCAGAATAACCAGCAATTGTACGCATTCTCTTCGCCGCGTCATCAGCAAGGCTTGGCAACCCAATCTTCCTTGAACTGCATCCGCCGATATCGCAGCATGGGACGACAAACACATGATGTTGGGATACTTCGCACAAGTTTTGAAGTAGCAGCGATCACTCCGCGGATGGCATAGTCCATGAAGAGACGCGGTCCCCTATCAAACCATTCATGCTGGTCAACCAGTCCTTAATCAGGAAACCCTCTGACATCGTTCAGGTCCGATGGAACTGACTAGGCTGTGATAGCATTTGAGACAAGAGGGAGCGGAAGCCCGATGCCCAAGTAATGGTAAATAGCAAGGATTGTCGAGCAGCGTGTGGATATGACCGAAAGCGTTATGACGAGGACTCCATTTCAGACTTGACTGTAACTGTTGTTCAACTGGACCAATTCGTGCAAGCACACCTTTGAGCTTTCACAAAGTCCTCCCTTTTGCTCATCTTACAGAGCTGGCTTCTATTGGAGTCTGCCAAACAAGGTCCTGCTTTCAGGTGGGCACAGGCATATACCAGGCCGCTCTGCCATCCACAAAATGCGCAAGTCCGAACCGCCATGACAAACTGATGTAGCATAGGTATCCTTTCTCCCTTTCTTTCTCCCGAACAGCGCAAGTATTTTCCTGCACTCAAAAGTTCTCTCCCGTGCGTAGTATACATCCCGGCACAGTTGTGTTCATCACATCACCCATGATACGTAAGCCTGCGGGTCTACCAGGTTTCATGTCGTTAAAACCGTTGCCATGAAACAAGCAAACAGGGAAACATGGAAACAAAACGCTCCAATGGCGTTTCTTTGGCACTCCGAAGCGAGTGGCACGGCTTTACAATATACACCAAAACACTGGTCTGCGAAAGGACGCGGGAGTCGAGGCTGGCAAGAGGCGTCAAGCTAACGAAATGGCCCGTAAACCTCGCAACCACCCGCGCGGCCCAATCCACTCCAATGATGAATGATCCCGCGCCGCGTCACGATGCTCGAAAGCAACATTTACTGTCATTGCTCAGGCAGCAGAGCGAAAGTATATAATCTTGGGAAAGTACACCTGAATAAGACCACTTCATCTTCACACAGTCCTTCAACAATCCATCTTCAACAGCTCTTATTCCGTTCTTACGCACTGTGTGCTTTCGCTTGTTCTGATCAGCACTGTGTGCATTCGCCTTCACTTCAATTCATCCATATCTTGCTAAAAGTGATTGAAACCATCTCCATCACAAGTCCGACAAAAGTCTCTCAAAATGGTCGCTTTCTCTCGCATTGCCTTTGCCCTCACCCTTGCCGGGTCTGGTTCCGCACAGTCTTTCCCCAACGCCCTTCCGAGCGGCCTTAACACGGGTGTTGCTCCTAGCGGTATTGCCTTTCCTTCAGGTGGTCCCCATCCCACCGGTCCCCACCCAACTGGTCCTCACCCGACCGGTCCCCGTCCCTCTGGCGCACCCAGTGGCGGACCAGGAGGGCCTCGTCCCAGTGGGGCACCCAGCGGTATTGCTGAAGCTCAGCTTGCTCAAGAGAGCGGCGAGGCTCCTCTCTTCCCTACAGGCGGCTTCCCATCGGGTCCCCGTAGCGGCGCTGCCATGCCCTCGGGAGGTCCAGGTGGACCCGGCGGTTTCCCCTCTGGCATGATACCCAGTGGGCTACCATCAGGCGGTCCCAATGGTGAGCGACCAAGCGGTCTTCCTTCAGGATTTCCAACCGGTGCCCCATCTCCTCGCCCAACCGATGTTAAACGACGCCAAGTCACCAATGCTCCCTTGGGACAACGGCCATCTGGTGTGCCTGAGATTATGTCTGGGGACCTCCCCTCGGGAGTTCGCCCATCAGGTCCACCACCTTCAATGGCTGCCCGCCCCAGTGGTGCGCATCCTTCGGGGGCAGGTCCATCTCCATTGCCTTCAGGTGGACTTCAGGACTTTGCTGCCGTTCAATCTGGGAATTTGAACGGTGCTCAACCTAGCGATGCCCGTCCAACTGGTACTCGTCTACAGTCTGGTTTGCCCCCCTCTGGTCCACCTCCATCTGGTACACCACCTCTCAATAAACGTCAAGTCACGCCTTCTGGAACTCCTGCTGCTAAGCCTTCAGGTGCTCGTCCATCTGGACCGCGTCCGTCCGGTGGTCAGCCACCCAGTGGCGCTATCCCTACTGGTCCCCGTCCGTCTGGCATTCCTCCCTCAGGTTCCGCCCCTATCAAGCCTACCGGTGCACGCCCTTCCGGACCGCCACCGTCAGGAGCCCCAACAGGACTTGCTCCCAGTGGCTTCGTCACTTCTATTGTTCGTGATATCTAGAATGTGAATGATTCGGGTGGGAAGGGGTGCGCATTGCTGTCGGTCAACTGCGGTACAGTGGTGGATGGTAGCGTATTGCGACCATTGATTCCGTCGCAAAAAGGAGTGGGAAGGAGGTGTTAGGTGAAGTTGCTTGTGAATGTAGTTCCTGGATGTTTAGAGGTCATTTTCTTGTTGATAAGTTATCTACTGTTACAGTCCTTTGCCACTCGATTAGATTTTAGCATGTATAGGAATACAATACAAGACCTAAAAGCAGGTTATTCTATAAAAGTAGTATTACTCCTCTATGCGCCGACGCTTCCAGCAGTGGATTCCTCTCTTTGGATATGTGTAGATGGTACAAGGGTTTTATCTTATTGTGCTACTTACACTAGAATTAAGTTAGAACAAGAGTTGAAATGATTGCTAAGACCTAACAGCTTAACAATGCGTCTTCTTAAATCAGGTAGGAGTCCTAAAATTGAAATTTAGCGAACTTCGCTCTAGCTCTCATGATTGTGCCAGTTACATTGGCTTGTTACCTTCGTCAATCGACAGCTTCCTCAAGTCTAATGCCATGTCCGCAGAAGATCTCCGACTTCGCCGCTCTCTTCCGACCCCCAATATCCCATGAAAGCGTTGCCGTCATATTCATCTACGTTATTCCAAGACTTCCCCTTAAATCTTTCCTTTCGCATCATGGCTTTCTCATTCATCATCGTACACAATATCAATTAGCAAAATCCATTCGGCACAGTATCGGTCTCCATTCCAACACCGTACACATTCGTTCCGTATTCACCAACCACCAGCCCACCCGTGTCATCTAGCTCAGCATGCCGCGCCACCGAGTCCCACCACTTAGCGCCCAGCAATACCAACCATTTAGAGACAATACAACGGCGAAGGAGGATATGCAGCAGAGATTTCTACGCCTTCGAAGAGTTGTGCGGCACTTTAGGGGACGCTCATGACGGCATGACGCTGATTAGTATAGTGCTAGGATTTCTATGCGAATAGACTGTTGTTTCATAATGACGTAAAATTATAGCTACCACATCGTTTATTTTCAAACTTTTATTCGTTTGTCTTATCCGGCTCACAGGAGACAAAGACGATATGCTAAATAAGACTACGCTTAAGTAAAAAGGCTTCATTTATGATGGAAAGTACTTAAGGAACTCAGCAAGTATAAGTTTCATTCATTAGCTTAATTAGGTAGTAGAGCGGAGAGATAGAAGGTATTTAAGATACTAATAACTACTAAGAACAAAAACTTACTTTAATTGAGATTGTATTAGATAGCTTCTGGTAGAGTATTATTACTTTTGATTAGATTTAAACCTAATTAGCTTGTTTCTTGTCACCTTTACTCTGCTTCGCCTGCTGCTGCAGTACTCCTCCTCGCTCAACTTTATCCGGCCCCCTCTTCTTCTATACCTGAACTGCGACTCGCCAAACCACCGTACAATTCCACAGTACGTTTCGTATTAGGGCAAACATGTGTTATTCTTTTAGACTTAAATCTTCTTAAGTATTACAACAAGGTCTGCGTGACCATAAAGCTACAGCTAAACATCATTTGTTGTAGAGCCATTATTTCTCGAACTTGCAGTATGTTGCGCACGTAGGGCTCTTACAGCGTAGCTGACAAGAATAAGAGTCTTGGTGTCTTGTCGACAAATAATGAAAGACCCAGATCGATAATCGTTCGGACCTTGGAGCGAGGCCTCAGTGTTCAAAATCTCGCGTCACAAGTAGTTAGCATGTGAAGTGTGCCTATGTGGCGTGGGAGAGGGGTGCCTAGATTAATTCAGCCACACAGTAGTAACACGGCATACAATCCGATAGTCGTGGCTTGGCGCAACGCAAGTTTGCACAGCTTCGACCTTCCTGAAGTCTCCTGCATAAAGTCCAGAACTCGACTGTCCGACTATTGCACCCGATGGCTAAATCGCTACTGAATCCTTCAAGTCCAAGTACGTTACTCTCAAGACCGAGGTGGTGCGGACCCCGGGAGGCTTGCAGCATGTTCTTCGTCGTAGTGCGGAGCAGTATACAAAACGGTGCGTGATGAGTCGACATATTTAGGCCCACATAAGCAAATTAGGCGGGAGGCTTGCCACGATGCAACTAAAAATTTACCCCTGCGCTATTGCACACGTTGGAGTGGTGGACACATGTTTTTTGGTCGTATATCTAGGGACACCTAACCCGGGGGCTGTTTCCATAGGGCGCTAACTTACCTTAGAGCGGGCATTCAAGGCTTGACGCTACGTACCGCTGCGTGCGAAGAGTAAGCATATATGCGGCGCTGGTCTCAACTACATGCACAGGCAGAAGAGGTGCAGCATTTCTTATTAATTGTGCAGTCCCCAAGGTTTCCAGTTTTTCATCTTTGACTCAAGACAGTGCTGGCGGCTCATTCCAACTATTACGCATCTTTCGTATTAGAAAGCTCGGGCCTGTGACACTGCCGACAAAACGCGATATCTCGATCCCGAACTCAATTATTGCTAAATCTGCTACCTGTGAAGGTTCGGAAAGTCAAAACTGAAGCTAAACCGCTTCGTCCTCGAAAACCAAGTTCATGGCAAGTCTCACAATTGAGCTAAGTCGGGCGAACGCTTACTCCCCAAAATAGAACAAGTGATTCAATCTCCAACATAATTTATAACTACAGACCTAGAAACTAAGCATCGGCTTCGTAGTAACTATTGTCATCATCTTCCCAAACGGAAGTTTTCGATCATGAAGAGAGATTCTGGCGTGTTTTCTGGCATTACGGAGGCAACTTCAATCCCAGAAGGGAATAAACCAGGCAGCGTTGACCAGATTGCAATCATTGGCTTTGCTCTCAAATTTCCCCAGGATGTGACGTCCTCAGAAAACTTATGGAAGCTTTTGATGGAGAGGCGATCAACGATGACTGAAGTTCCGAAGAATCGATGGAATCTTGACGGTTTCTACAAGCCGCACGGAAACCGGCCAGGCACAGTACGTATTCATTTAAACATGCTCGCGTCAGGGTTTTGACGTAAATACTAGGTTATGAGCAGGGGTGGCCATTTTATCGCTGACGATCCAGCACGATTCGATGCCCCCTTTTTTTCTATACAACCTGCTGAGGCGGAGTGCATGGATCCACAACAACGTTTCCTACTCGAAACTAGTTATCATGCCCTTGAGAATGGTAAACAAGAACTCATAATTCCATTTTGTGTCTTAAAAGATTCAGCTGATTGAATAATTAGCGGGTATTCCGATGGAGAATGCAATGGGCTCTAAGACTGCGGTGCATGTCGGATGCTTGTTGCAAGAGTACAGTCAAATCTCTCAACGAGACTCAGAGATGCCAGGTACCTATCAAATCGTCGGTTCAAGTGGCTTGTCTATGCTGGCGAACCGATTGAGCTGGTTCTATGACTTTACCGGGCCGAGTATGACCGTTGATACGGCATGTTCTGGTAGTCTTCTGGCCGTGCATCTCGCGTGCCAGGATCTGCTCACGGGATCTGTTGACATGGTGAGTCTGTTCTGGGTGCTGCTTGTTTTATTTGTCTCCATCCAAGTTCCAGACGCTCTTGTCACACTTCCATTATGTTATATCTCTCCCCTAAGTTCTATCTGACCGTCTTAGGCCCTTGCCTGTGGGAGTAACCTCTCGCTAGTCCCTGACTCCACTTCTCTTTTGAGCGCTCTCAACATGATGTCCCCCGACAGCACTTGTTATAGCTTCGATGAGCGCGCCAATGGCTATTCCAGAAGCGAAGGTTTCGGGGTCGTCGTACTCAAACGCCTTTCTCAGGCCATCAGCGATGGTGATATGATTCGTGGTGTCATCAGGTCAACCGGATGCAATCAGGACGGTCGCACTCCTGGGATTACACAACCAAGCCAAGCAGCGCAAGAACTGCTTACGAAAGAGACGTATCAACGTGCAGGACTCGATCTGAATGACACACGCTACTTTGAAGCCCATGGCCCAGGCACCGCGGTCGGTGATCCCACGGAAGCGGGTGCCATTAGTAACGTATTCACTGCGAGAACAGTGGAAGATCCCATTTACGTTGGGGCGCTCAAATCTAATATTGGACATCCTGAAGCCGCTAGCGGGATAGCTGCAGTTATTAAAACGGTTCTCGTCCTCGAGGAGGGCATAATTCCTCCGAACATGTACCCTGAGCGTATCAACCCAGTCATCGCCTCCAAATGTCCGAATCTTAAGTTCCCGCAGACGCCAACCACTTGGCCAACGAATGGGGTGAGGCGTGCATCGGTAAACTCTTTTGGGTACGGTGGGACAAATGTGCATGTTGTGATCGATGATGCGCTGTCTTTTCTCAGCTCGCAACAGCTGAGTGCACAGCACCGGACTAAACCGCCTAAAGGACATAAATTGGATGACCGCAAAGATGAAAAAGTCTTAGCTGACGTGACAGTGTGCGGAATGGTTAATGGAAATGCTCAGATTGGTCCTCATATTCCTGATCTTGGAGCTTCTACGTATAAGCTGTTGATTCTCTCTGCATTCGACGAGCGCGCAGTGCTGCGTTCCATTTCAGCGCAGGAGGAATGGCTACGCAGCCGCACTGTATCTGAAAATGATCTTTCAGATCTAGCGTACACACTGTCGTTGAAAAGATCTTCATTTCCGTGGAAGTCTTTTTGCGTCACCTCGCCCGACTCTCTGTCAGAGCTTTCCTGGTCTGACCCTGTGCGCACAAAGCAGCCGACGCACGTGTGCTTTGTTTTCACTGGACAAGGCGCCCAATGGTATGGGATGGGCCGACAATTGTACAAGTTCGATGCTTTCCGCACGAGCATTTTGGAGGCCGATCGGTATCTCAAGCGCCTTGGTAGTGGCTGGTCTATCCTAGGTAGATTTTAAGTCAAGATGAGAACCGTGATAAAGTTACTAACGTTGCGTAGATGAATTATACAGCAAATCAAAAGGAGACTCGAACATTGACCGGCCAGAACTCAGCCAGCCTATTTGTACGGCCGTGCAAGTCGCTCTCGTGGATTTATTATCTTCCTGGAAGATTCGCGCATCGGTAGCAATCGGTCATTCCTCCGGCGAGATCGCTGCCGCTTACACAAGCGGCGCTATATCTCGAGAGTCCGCGTGGATGATTGCCTATTCTCGAGGGCTGGCCGTAGCGATCACCCGCGATCTTGTTCAATCGACTGGGGCCATGGTTGCAGTTTTGGCTACGCCTAAACTCTTAACACCATTATTGGGCCAACAAAACGCTGCACACCCGCATGATCAAGTCGCCATCGCGTGCTATAACAGCCCGACCAACCTCACGGTTTCTGGATCCCGTGATGCCGTTGACCGACTAACACTTGCTCTCACAGACTCCAAAATCACATTCAGACTTCTCAAAGTGGACGTTGCCTATCACTCTCAACATATGAAACCTGTAGCTGTAGTTTATGGCAAGCTTCTTCGACGAATTGAACCTGGAGAACAACGAAACGATCAGCCATACTTCATTTCCACTGTCACCGGCGAGCCTATAAAGGATACCGACCTATTGCGAACATTTGAATACTGGATGGAGAATTTAACAGCTCCAGTGCAATTCTCAACCGCAATGAATGAGGCTTTAGCCAGGGAAGGTAGACAAGCTTCCTCCACGATAGCGGACTTGATTGTCGAGATAGGCCCACACTCTACACTCCGATCGCCCCTAGGAGATATCCTCAAGGGGGTTGGAAGAGACATTGCAACTGACTATGTTTCCGTGCTGCATCGTGGACGAGCCGCAGATCTCACTGCACTTGAATGCGCAGGAAAACTTTACATGTTGGGCGTTTGCGAGGACCTGGCAAAGGTTAACGAAAGTCCAAAATCAAAAGCAAAGCTTTTGACGTCCCTTCCGCCTTACCCGTTCAATGACAAGACCAAGTACTGGCTGGAAGGAAGGCAAAGCGCTCAATATAGGTTTCGAGGCTTCGTGCATCACGAGTTTCTTGGTACACGTGTTGATGATTGGAATGAATGTGAGGCACGCTGGACAAATCGTATCATGCTGGATCAGTCTCCTTGGTTGAAAGACCATCGAGTCAATGGAATCATCGTTTTTCCTGCTGCGGGATTCATGGTAATGGCTATAGAAGCTGTCCGTCAATTTCGTGGAAACCGAGGGCTGGTACTTGGATACAGAATGAGAGAGGTAAAGTTTCCCAAAGCCGTAACCTTTTCTTCAGAGCATCGAGGAACGGAGCTTCAGCTCACACTTAGACCCGGAAACACCCGGCAGAGTCCGTCGCAGCTCGGAACTGTGTGGGATCAGTTCACTATCTTTGTATATGAAAGCAACGGCTGGAGCGAGTGTTGTTCCGGTGCCATCGCAGTCGAGTACGAAGAAGAAAGCCAAAGCTTTTCTGAAGTCAACGAAAGAAAAGAATCTCTTGGTAAGAAAATGCAGACCATTACAGCTGCTATCAAAGAGTGCGACACCCCAGTCGACAGCTCCGATATCTATGGTGCTTTCGAACGGGCAGGGTTATCCTATGACCAGTCATTTAAAGCCATGCAAGATGTCAAATGGAATAGAGACGGACAAGCTACCGGAGCCATACACCTCCAGCACTGGAGATCACGAGATGACTATACATGTGTTGACCCACACCTCATCCATCCGGCTGCTCTGGACAGCATATTACAGATGACATTCCCAACCTATTCTATCTACGACAAGAACACATCCGCAACTACCGTTCCCACGGGCTTTCGCAGTGCCTGGTTCTCGGCAGAACTTGCCAGCGTTCCTGCAGACCAAAAGGCATTAGTGTATGCAAAGGTCATCGGACGAGGCTTTCGAAACAAGCTATTCTCGATTGCAGCGGCATTGACCGATGCTCAGGTACCATGCTTCATCGGGGAGATGGAGACTTCTAGTATTGGTAGCAATAATGCGAGCTCAGAAACGGGAAATGAGTCGAGTCAAAGTCTCTTCAAGATCGAATATAAGCCGGACTTTGATCTTCTCCCGAAAAGAACGCTATTTCTTGACCCCCATCCGGCGATCAATTCAAGCCTTATTCATGACAAAGAAATTTTATGTATTGCCAGCTTGCGGAGCGCGCTGGACAAGATACCCGATGTTCCACAGTCCTTGCCATTTCATCTGCAGGAATACGTGCAGTGGATGAGAATTAAGGCAAGTGAGTACGCTCAAACGAGTCCGGAATCTGTAGAATCCCTTTGTCAGAGACTAGAGAGCGTTGATGTCGAATCCCGCTTGCTTGTCCGTGTCGCTAAGAACCTTTCGTCCATTCTATCCGGTGAGATAGATGCACTTAATCTTCTCTTCTCCGATGACATCCTGAGCGATTTTTACGCCAACTTCCACTCAAACCAGCAGCTTCTTTCACGTGCTGCTGAAGAGGTCGATATATTTGCCCACAAGTCTCCAGGCATGCGTGTCCTTGAGATCGGTGCTGGAACTGGGTCTGCTACAGAACACATTTTGGGCGCTCTGGGAAAGCGAGCCTCGGAGTATGTGTATACAGATATCACGCCGAGCTTCTTTGCAAAGGCCAGGGAGAGATTTTCTTCGCCAATACTGACTTTCAAGACGCTTGATATTTCCCAGGATCCGCTTGATCAAGGCTTCAAGGAGGGTGAATTTGATCTGATCATTGCTGCAAACGTAAACATCGCCTTTTCCTTTGCTATATCACATGCTAACCGGATTTTAGGTCCTTCACGCAGCCAATGGTATTCAAAATGCGCTAATCCAGTGCCGGAAGCTCCTGGGACCACGCGGCCGACTGCTCCTTCTCGAAATGACCAACCGCGAGCATCTGCTCGAGCCTTTCATTTTCGGCCTGCTACCTGGCTTGTCGCGAGAGAGCAGCCCTGAAGCGGCGCAGAACCAGAGTCCACTTTTGACCGAAAGTGAATGGGGCGACATGTTGCTCGAGACAGGATTTTCTGGCTTGGACACGTGCATTAGCGATGCTGGATTTTTGACTAAGGAAACTGTATCGGCAATTATGATTTCAACTGCGGAAACCCCATTGACGGCGTTGCAGTCTGATGTCAATGTGATATTTGACGATTCGTCGGCAGTACAAATGGATCTCTTGGAACAATTAAGGAAGACAATAGCATCGCGGAAGGATATGTCCGTAGTACCGGTGCCCTGGAGTTCGATTAAGCAGCATCAACTTGCGCAGTCTATGTGCGTGTTCCTTCCGGGCTGGGACGGCAACTTCCTAGGAGTATTACAAGAAGAGGATCTTGATAAACTCAAGAGCATTATTTTGGCTGCGCAGACACTTATATGGGTTACTTCCCACTCCATTGCTGAAGACCGAAGTCCCACGGAAGGCCTCGTTCCTGGACTAGCACGTACCCTTGCAACAGAGTTCGAAGACTGTCGCCTCGTCAGTGTTACTCTAGACGCGGAAAGTGGCCTCAATAGTGCGGCAGGGTATATCACCAAGGTAATGGAGACTTTCATACAGACACAAGGGGTGCCCGAGGATGAGTATACCGAGTATAACGGGCTGCTACACATACCACGGGTTATCGAGGACCAAGCCATGTCGGCGGAAGTACGTGCTTCAGAGGTCACTGTCACAAAGCAATGGAGTGAGCTAGAGAATCCGCATTTGACCATTGGAACAGTCGGTCGTCTGAACACACTCCATTTCGATCAACAACTTCCGTCTAGCATTCCTCTTGGACCTGAAGAGGTGCTCATAGAAGTCAAAGCAGCCGGACTAAACTCTCGGGACTCTCTCATTGCACTTGGCCAAATCCCTGATGAAGCTTTTGGCAATGAATGTGCTGGAATAGTGTTGCAAACGGGTCCATCGCCCAAACATGGCTTCAAAGTGCATGATCGAGTGTTTGGATTTACTAGAGATGCCATTGCCAAAGTCAATCGATGCAAATCGTTTCAACTACAAAAGATCCCGTCGGACATGGACTTCTGTGAGGCGGCGACTTATCCTGCTGCCTTCTGTGCTGCCTACTACAGTCTAGTCATTTGTGCTAGGGTCAAGTCAAAAGAGTCAGTCCTAATCCATTGCGGTGCAGGAGATTTTGGGCAAGCCGCTGTGCAAACTGCGCAGCTTTTTGGCTGCGAGGTCTTTGCGACTGCAGGCAGTGCAGAAGAAGTGACGTTTCTGCACAACACATACGGCATTCCAAGATCACACATGTTTTCATCTCGCACCCTCGATTTTGGCAAAGGTATCCGACGGCTGACGAACGAGCGAGGAGTGGATGTTGTTATCAATTCGCTTGCGGATGAAGCTGCACATGAATCGTGGGAGCTTGTAGCACCTTTTGGACGTTTCATCGAGGTTGGGGAAAAGGACGTGGTTGCATCTGCAACGAGCTTGCCAAGGTTGGCGATGGGCGCAAATAAACTGTTCGCTAGTGTCGACCTCCAGGAACTTGGGCAGAATGCCATCATCGGGGACATTTTGGGAGAGATTGTAAAGCTGATTGGAAGCAAGGAGCTCACGCCTTCGAGACCGCAGCATGTATTCAAACAGAGTCAGATTGAGGCAGCTTTCCGGTTGGTGCAAAGCGAAGGACGTACCAGCAGGGTTGCAATTGAAATGGCGAGCGATGAGGTGGTTCAAATGGACCTGGCCCCGAACGCAAAACCCTTATTTGATGGCGAGTCCAGCTACTTCCTTGCTGGCGGTTTTGGAGGTATTGGCCAAAGCATTGCGCGTTGGATGGTGCAAAAGGGAGTCAAACACTTGATCCTCCCAACAAGATCTATCGTCGAGGGAACGGGCTCCGCTCGAGAGGAATTCGTCCAGGAGCTCAGAGCACAAGGTGCAAATGTCAGAGCTCCGCTCTGCGATATTGCAAATAAGACTCAACTCAAAGAAACCCTGGAGCAATTACACGACATGCCGCTGATAAAGGGTTGTATCCAAGCAGCTATGGTGGTTAAGGATTCGTCCTTTGCGAAAATGCCGATTGATGATTGGCAGGCATCACTCGCACCAAAGTTGGATGGGTCGTGGAATCTCCACCAACTGCTTCCCTCAAATCTTGACTTTTTCATTATGTTCTCTTCGTCGACCGGTATCATGGGCTCTTTTGGACAGTCCAACTACACCGCCGGCAATACATACCAAGATGCACTGGCGGCGCACAGGGTGAAGCATGGCCAGCGTGCGGTGTCGATTGCTTTCAGCATGGTCACCGGGGTTGGATGGGTTGCCGAGAATGCCCAAGTGCAAGCCTTGTTGAGGGTCCGCGGCATGCTGGAGGAGGTCACTATGGAAGACATTTATAAGCTTCTCTCCATTTGTTGTGATCGTGAACGTGCGGACGTGGGCGCACAGATCATCACGCCTCTTTCCCTACCGGCCGACTTGCGCGCTTTGGGTATTGTCGAGCCACTCGGCTCCACGAGACGGATTTACTCGTACTTGCACACGCTCCCCTCTCGTTATGCCGTGTCTGCGGACAACGCGGATCAGACGACAAAGAAGCTTCCTTCATTCTCTTTACAGGATGCTACAACGCTCGCCGAGGCAACAGACATTATTACCGAAGCAATTCAGATCCAGCTATCTAGCCTACTTGTGGTGAGCAAAGACGACATCGATCCAAGGAAACCAATTCACAAGTATGGTGTCGATTCTTTGGTAGCAGTTGAAATGCGGAATTGGTTTGCTAAAGGGGTTGGAGCGGATGTTGGCACTATTGAAATTCTAGATGACGCTGGGATAGCGGAACTCGCTGCGAGGGTTGCGAAGAAGAGTCGTTTTGTGAAGGCAGAGCTGAAGGTGTGAACGATGGATCAAGCGGCGAGATGACTTTGTAGTTTGCTTGGAGGAGTTGTCACAGGGCCTTGGATGAAATAGGATTTTGTAGAAGAATCAGATGTTTCACCTCAGCTCTCTTCACGCCACGCTTGCACCAGAGCTTGGTATACCATTTGCTGGAGTTGTTGCCAAGGATTAGTGATTGACGTCAGCGAAACAAGCTTTCTGCGCCAAGTGATTAGCCCAACGCCCGTGCTTCTAGCCAAACATTTTCTCGAGGTTCTGGCGCAGGTGCAGGTACACCGCAATTACCAGCCCATTTCACCCAAACCACGCGCGTCGCATACCCGCCAACATGGCGAAACGAAAGCGAGGCGACCGAGGCGACCGAAGCAGTCGCGACGAGCAGGCCGTCGATGTCGGGCTCGGTGCAACGCTGGCGCTCCTGAGAGGAGAAGAGCCGCCAGACAACGCCGTTCGCGCCCCAGGCGACAGTGACGGCGAGGGCTGGACAGTAGTCGGCGGACCCAAGAGGAGACGGACAGAGGGCACCTCACACCTCAGAAAGGGACGCCAGAGCCCCTGCTCCAAGTCGCCCTCTCCAAGCCACCGCCGTCCTGCCAGTTCGGTCGAGGAACTGCATATTTCGTCCCCCACGTGTGCACCACTCCAGAATCCCTTTGCACCCTCAGACGAGCAGCTCAACGGCCGGCATTCGCCGCCAGAGAACCCTTTCTCTGCTCGCAAACAAGGTGCCGAGAAGAAAGACGAGAGTAGAGATGAGCGCAGGAAGGCGCGCAAGCTTGAGAGAAACTATCCCGCCATTGAGCATTCGCACCATGCTCGGCTGCAGTCCCATGTGAAAATCACCGATCTGCAGTCTCTGGCGCTATATCTCCTTGCGGACGGGAATGCCCCTCAGTGGGTATCGGTGCGCAACCGCACGAGTATCCAGCAGGTCGTTATGCTCATGGTCCCCGGACTAGAACTGGCCATGTTCAATGGAGAGATTGCTCTAGACGCTGAAATTCGTGTGGAAGCATCACACGGTACAGATTCGAACAGTGCTCATGCAGACATACTGCTTCCCCCAGAGGAAGGCACAGTCCCCAAGCGGCTGCATATCTCGCCTGATGACTTCTACCCAGCTAGTCTCCGATCAGACAGGCTGCCCGCCGCGCTGAAACCCCTTTCTGACATTTTTGCGCATGTTTGGCCCATCAAAGCCCACGGCGAACATCGCGCCAACCAGTATATTCGAGTGCATTCGCCCATTCATACCATGCTAACTTCGCAAATACCCAAATCCCAAGAAGAGAAGCAGCTGAAAAAGAGCGGCAATCACAAAGGACCCATGCCACAGAATTCGAAGCACTGGGAAAATAAGCGTACACAAATCACTGCGTATATCGCCACGCTCATGGAGCAGCAAGAAAACGAATATGTCCTTCACCCAGCAATGTTCACAACAGCAGAGTCCAAGGAAGCCGCGCATGAAAGGAGAAAGCTGAGCCAGCAAACATACGAATTTGGGTGGGTTGATACTAAAGTCAATAGTCTTGAAGATGCTGATGTGCCTGAAAATGAGATTGAGCAAGGCAGTGTGACTGCGGGGAGACATATAATATCCGTCGATTGTGAGATGTGCAAAGCTGAAGACGATCAGCTTGTGCTCACACGAATCAGTCTTCTCAACTGGGATGGCAGCGTGGCCATTGACAAGCTGGTCAAGCCGGATGTCACTATCAAAGACTATCTCACCCAGTGGTCTGGTATTACAGCATCCATGCTTGAACCCGTCACAACCACTCTGGCGGATATACAAAAGGAACTATTGGAACTCATCACACCGCGCACCATTCTCGTGGGACATTCACTAAACTCAGACCTTAACGCTCTCAAACTCACGCATCCTTTCTTGATCGACACTGGTATCCTCTATCCGCATCCTCGCGGCCCGCCGTACAAGCAATCGCTGAAGTGGCTCGCGCAGAAATATCTCAAGCGCGAAGTCCAGAAAGGTGCACAGGGTCACGATAGCGTCGAAGACGCTCGTACCTGTCTTGACCTGGTCAAACAAAAATGCGAAAAAGGTCCACGGTGGGGATCTGGCGACACTAACGCCGAATCTCTCTTCAAGAGGCTAGGACGTGCATTGCGACCAAAGTCAAACGGCGAATATCGTGTTGGCGCTGTGATAGACTGGGGCGACCCAAGCCGAGGGCATGGTGGCCAAGCCCAGGTGTCCATGGGGTGCAAAACAGATTCTGAGGTTGTGGAAGCTATCGAACGCGCCCTACAGGGTCACGCAGAGAGCAAAGGCGGTACTGCAGAAAAAGTCGATTTCGTGTGGGCACGGCTGCGCGAGCTTGAGCTTGCCAGAGGCTGGTGGGACGATGCAAAGACGGCCGATGTGGAACTCATCCGGCAAAGCGCATTACAGAGATTAGGACTTTCAAATGACGGAAATGAAGAAATCGAAGTCAAGGGCGATGAGCTTGGCGATGCCGTTGCCAGAACCGTTGGTTATATTGGGCAAATCTACGACCTTTTGCCACGCTGCACTGCGCTTGTAGTTTACAGTGGCACCGGCGACCCTCGAGAAATGCGCCGCTTACAAGCAATGCAACAGCGGTACCGACGTGAGTATGCCACAAAGAATTGGGATAATCTCAGTGTCAAATGGACGGATACGGAAGTGCAGGCTCTTTCACAGGCGTGTCAAGACGCTCGTAATGGCATTGGTTTTCTCGTGGTGAAGTGAAGAGTGCGAGTATTGGTGCCTCGTTTGTCCTACGCGCAGCGGAACGTGCGGTAGCACATTGTGTTTCAAGCGCACGTCGCAAGCTAATACAGGCGCACGCTGAGCACAACCTGGCTTGTTTGTGCCCGAGATTGGGGTTTGGCATTGCGTTGGTATGGTGGTACAAGCGCATATAGAGGCTGGATTCCTTTTGCGGACAAATGGACATGGGAGTGTAATCATCGGCTGTGAATTTAGGCTTAAGCAGCTTATTGTCTCAGCAAAGGGTTCCTAGGCGAATGATGTTTGTGCATCTTTGACATGCGGAAAGCCATTTAACATCCCTGTCGATAGTCCCTTTAGGAAAAAGACATGTAGCACAGCGCGTATCACCGCGCCGCATGGGGCATAGGTAGCAAAAGCGCAGGATTCGAAATAAGACTGATTCTCCACACAGCAATGCTCGCCTAGCGATCTGACGAACAATGGGTAGTGATTTTTGGTCGCCCAGTATAGTAGCTGCCTTGGGGCGCGGTCCGCATTGATCGGTGGCCTTACCATGACTATGCGCCAGGGATAGCAAAGTACTGATATAGGCACGGATGCGGCGGTGTCCATTAATCCCTGCTATGGTGTTATCGCGTAATAGCAGCGCTCATTGGCGTCTGTTTAGAATAGATGGCTAGTGTGGGAGGCCACGCGATATTTGGAATGCAACTAAGACTTGCGCCTCATGCTAAACAAGCTGTTGGCTAATTGATGAGTAATAGATTTTAGACGGATAGAAGGTCTGCGAAAAGTCTGGCCTGTTGTTGCGCGCACCAAGGCACGGCTAGCGTGCTGCGCTTGCACACGAGGCGGCTTTTTCGTAATAGAGCGCCTCTATCGAGCGTCGGAGCTAGGCCGTAAAAGAACTCATGCATGCTAATCATGGAATAACCTCTGCTAATTATTTTTCACCCCGTCATCCCGTTCGCTCTCTAAGCTCCCAACACGCTCCTTCCTAGCGCAAGCTCCAAGGACCTGGGTCTCAACATTGCCTGTTTCCCATCGCCTTTCTATACTACTACTCTCCTCGCACCTTCATTCGCCCAAGCCCATGTGAAACAATACGCGGCGTGAGTTTGGGAATCACGTACTATTAATCTCGGACGCTTACCCACCTATTCCTCCGTCATTGCCCGACTCTAACAATCAACTTTATAACGGCTTTTGTGCAGCATCCCCCTCTCACCTGCAGCCACGCAACGTATGAGGGTCACGGCTTTCTTCAAGCTCTACCTCACTGGCGTTGAAGGTTGACGTCGTCGGCCCGTTTCCATGAGCTCGTCAGCGTACCGCTGAAAGCAAATTGTGGACTCTGTCTTGCCCTGGTGCAATCCTCAAGTCATGGCGGGCACGCGACGGCGCTCTCGGCTTGGTGAGACGAATACACATCGAAGCCAGCGCTCCGTGTCTCATATGACGGCAGTCGTCGAGGCACCCGCAAACGTTGCTGAAAGTATTGATCAACCCTCTCCACATCCTGACGTGCCCATTAGTCGCTCGACGAAAGGCTTCTGCCGAAACTGCAATGGCAATATCGGCGACTTCTACAATTCATGGCACAGAGTGACAGGCAGCTACTTTGTCCCAGCCTTGCTTGGGTCATACCGAAGTCTGCTAAATAGGACCGGCAAGCAGAAAGCGGCATCCAGCGGCACTGATTTAGAAGGATGGTAAGCTTGCCTCCCATTGCACCCATTCCGCCTTTGTCGCACAGTTTCCTTTTCCAAGTCGAGCGGTCAATAAATAATCCCCTAGCATTTATCATGAGCTTATCCCGGTGCCAATCACTGGTACATGGGTTTAATTTTTCCCTAGGCGCGCTTGCGCTAGTCCCCCCAGATAATTTCCACACTATACATTGTCATCTATTAAACCCGTCCTTCCGCATGTCGCATCACGTTCCATCGCTGACACTTTGACTGACACGCAATAGTACCATTCAACCATTATCTTGCCCATCTCCCGGTTGCGCCGACTCGCCAATTGGCTTTACTGTGGTTGACGCACCTGCAGGAAAGAGTACTTTTCGGTAAGTTATAGTAGCCTTTTCGTCCTACTAGTCTTGGGTTCCAGTTTCGTTGATTCGGTCCTTTTGAGGTCCCACCTCTCTCATCTCATGCGCGTTGCATTGTGGCGCATCAATCCCAGCACCTTGCATCCTTATCGCCTGCTGCAAGTATTAACTGCGCCAAGACCGATTGTGGGATCAATTCACCAACTCCACAGAAGCTGGTTTCTCGCTAACGTTTATTTCCTTTTCCAGTGGCCGTGATTTTTTCAAGCTAAATTGCATCGAGCTGCGATGCGAACTATCACCCAACCAAACCAGCGTGGTTGAACCCAATACTGAACCAGAATCACAATTATTGGCCGCCGAGGACTCTGCTAGCCCTACGCCTGATCCGACAGGATCGCAAATAGCTCCACCAACAGAAGCCATGGAGGTCGACTCATGTCCGCCAGCATCCCAGCATCTAGGCATTCACCTCAACCGACTTGAGCAGAATCACCAGCGCGCTCTTCAACATCAGCCTTTGCCACCGGTTGAGGCTAAGAGAGAATCGCAACCACTGCCATCGCCGATGCACTCCTCTCCAGGTCTAGCACCGCTTCGCTCTATCCCACCAAAACCACCAATCACCGACCCATTACCGTTGCCACCGAAGCTGGTACACGAAGAACAATACGCTGTACAACAACCATCTAGAGAGACCCCGGTTGTAGTTACGAGTGCCACGCGTGAAGTCTCCTCAATCACATCTCAGTCTCGATCTACTCGCGAATTGCATCCTGCTAACGGTCTCCATTACCCCCGCTCGTCGCGGGATGTTGGACTAGACGCCATTGAGCGCCTGCAAACGCAGATCTCACAGAACAGTGGTGCTCTGGCTGCTCATACTCGTGACATCCGACGAGGCGAGGAGTCTTTCCAGCAGCTGGAAGAATCACTTCGCCGTGACTTTCAGGCGCAGTTGATCCACCAAGGTGGCGACATTCAGAGGGTGGATGATGCTGTGGCAAGATTGCAACATGAGATTCAAGGCATCCACCAAATTCTGGAAGGCCTTAGTCGCGAATTGCATGCTACAAGGGTTGAGAAGCAATCGCGCGGGGCGACTGTGCAACCAGTCCAAACAATAAGTGTCCAAGATTCGGCGCTTGAGCTCATGGCGCAACAAATTGCTGTCATATCGCAGAAGGCAAACGAGGTCGACACGCTGAAAATTACGATAGAGATCATGAAGAATAAGATTCAACGGCTCGAGGAAGAGGCCACACCAACGCTTTCCCAGCCGACCCCTCAAATATATCGTTCTCCACAGGAAGCAACACTGCAGTTGTCGCAAACGACACCTACCACGATCCCTTACCACAATATACCAGCAACTATTCCTCAGATCAGCGCTGTAGCCCAGCCGTCCCCGAAAGCCCAATCTTTCCCATCCCATGAGACGGCTTCCACCACAGGAACACCAGAAATACTTCATAAGCCCGAGCCCATAGGCAGTCAGCGCAGCGGTTGGGCTACTGTCAATGCTGGTGTAAAACGGACCCACACGAATGGTGAAGAAAGTCCACATGAAGTTGCCGTACATACAACTGGATCTCCAAAACGTCAGAGGCTAGCGACTGTTGAAGCCCATGCATCCATGCAAAGCCAAACGCCAACCCATTACAGGAATATGGGTTCTGAGAATCTAGAGGCTCGGTCGCATGTCTACCCGCATACTTTGCCATCTCAGCAGTCCCTTTCCGAGTCGATCCTTGCGTCACAGTCACAACATCCGATCTACGTTTCATATGGTACCCAAGATGGGTTTTTAGATGACAGCAGGCGGCTGGAGCCTCAACGGAACATCGAGCATCGTCATCGCGGAAGAGGACGTGGCGGAGGCCCTGGCAGTCGCGGCGGAAGAGGCAGAAAGAGCACACCAGCCCAACTTCATACATTCGGAACACCAGAGCAAGAAAGACATGACTGGCATAGTGTTATAGATTCGCAGGCCAGCCCGGATGGATTTAACAACCATATGACACGCTCAGGGCGAGGTATTTTGCGTCGAGGCAGTGGAGGCGGTGGCGGCCGTGGCGGCTATACGCCCAACGACCGAGCGTCAAGTATGGGCTTACAAGGCGTGACAGCTAGTATGGGTATTGAATCGCCCGGCGACCCGTATGCGCACACCAAAAAAACCCGGACAAAGCCAATCCGCAATGCTGATGGCGTGCTTATCCGCAAAGATGGTCGTCCAGATATGCGATCACAATCTTCAGCGGCAAATCTACGCAAAGTTCACGCACGCAAGGAAGGTGATTCCCATCAGTCTCCGTCCAGGTTCACACCTACCAACCTTCAGTATTCCACTTCAGCCAACACACCAGACTCACCAAGCCCGAACGGCTATGCTCCAGATCAGGATGGCCCGGCTAGTTTCCATGAAAAGCACATTGCTATCATGGACAAGATGTTTCCAAGTGGTGTTGATCAATCACAAAGATTACATGACTATACTCGCCAGGTCTTCGAAGAAGATCGTAATCATACAGCGCATTCACGCACGCAGCAGCAGCATCCAGCCACTAAAGCTTCACTGGAAGTCAAAAGCGAGCGGGTCGAACAGCGTCGCATTGCCAATCTGCAAAGTCCTCGAGACGAGAATGTGGACATGGATCGTGCAGAAGATCCTGCAGATGATGAAGGGCAGACACCTGGTGTGCAGAGCGACATGTCAGGGCAGGAGCACCACGAAGCTCAGTCGCAAGAAACACCCGCGCGAGAAAGACGGGGGGTCTCTGGGCCGCAATCAGTTCCAGTAACTCGGGCGGTGGAGAGCTTGGCTAAGACTGGTGTTGAGTTGACTCAATCGTCTTAGGCTCGCATCACCATCATCCAAGGTCATTTTTGTTCACGCTATGTTCTTCTCTCAGAAAATGCCGCAAGGTTGGGACAGGTTGCTGCACTTGCTATAGAATTTCGACATAAATTATTCGTGTAACTCTGGCTCGTCAGCAGGAGTCTGGGCTTTGGGTCTGGTTTATCGTCGGCATTACGCATAACGCCATCATACGGATTATACCCTTTTCGAGTCATTCTGAATTTTATCAATTTTCTCTTTAGTTCGAGTTCTTGCTGCACCCCCATTAACTGTGCCTCGACAAAAGGCTATAGGGTATGGCTGTCGGTTTCATCCATAGTCACATTTAGCCTCGGTTGTCGATCCGTTGTTTGATTCTGCCACCTCCAAATTCTCAATAAGCTGGAACACTCTAGTCGAAATATCGGGATCCACTATAACTACAGCGTATATCGGTGTGTATTATACTGCACACGTGTCCGCGAGGTTCCCACACTTGATGGATCTAGATGGACACTAAGCACTTTGGGATATCACGTTCCGAGCTGAAAGATTGGATTGTCTAATATATATTTCTCGGCACCTGCTATAGAGCTGACGCACTAGTGGAGGCGGAAATTTTTCGAAATATCATTTTGCAAATCAACTGCTAACATTTGGGATGATGGATGTGTGAAATTTGCATTCAGCTTCACCTCCAGGAACAGAAAACCTTACATGGGGCGCGTGTGAAACCGTAAAAATCAATACTTGGAAAATATATTGGAGACCGTTAATCATTGACTGCCTTCGTTCTCACCCTGTCATTTAACAAATGACTCCCACAAATCCTTCATCCCGAGCCTGCACGCTTTCTTCTAAGGTTTGCACCCTCTTGAATTTTTTGGGATGTATGTTCTTCTTTTCCTGGTTCATGATAGCGCCAACAAATATGATGGGGTCTCCCCTTAGCACCTCATAGTACATTAACATCCCTGCAGCCTTTCGGCTCTCGGCTTGAAGCAGCTTGCTGCCAGCAGGTCGATGGCGATTTTGCGTGACAATCATGTACTTCACGTTCTCAGTGTCCTCAGGCACAACATTTGTGTCAAGTGCGCGTGAGAGGAACACAGACGGGACATCATTTGTCCCTGGATCGTAGTAGGGTGACCTATCGCGGCCCCGGCGAACAGGCCTCGCGGTGGGAAAGTAAAGGTCATCGTCATCAGAATCGGTTTCGCCTACGCGGCCACGCCCACTTTCGACAAGAAAGCTGTCCTCAACGCCCAATGAGAAGAGCCACGCCCACTTCTTCACGTCCTTGTCCGTGAAAGGGAATGTAGTGAGGTATACGCTCCCACGTGCAGGGAACGGCAGATCGGCAACGCTATCATACTTGGACACTTTATCTAGGAGTTGGGAGGAGGACATGATCATGGCTGTCGTGTCGCGGTTGTTAGGTTGACGAATGCGTACAGGCGAGATAGAGTAGCGGCGTATGTAGTTTGGTCGTGCACGGCGTGGGCGGCGGTAGTCATCTTCGATGGAATTGATGGAATCGACACTGTCCTGACGAACGAGCTTGGGCTTGCTTGCATCGCAGGTGCACTCTAGAGCGTCCTTCTTCTCCTCTACGGCGGGCTTTGTGCTGGTGTCGACTTCAGTCTTAGGCTCAGCAGCCGGATTTGCCGCGGTGTCGACGGAAGCCATGGTATTTGTTCGCGTGTTGGTGGGATCAACAATGGTCCACTCGTTATCGATTGGTAAGGGCATCCAGGTCCGTCTGGCTGTAAGTTGTGGGTTTGATAGATTAGGAGAGAGTCAAGATGAAGCTGATGGGATGTGGTGAGACAACAGCATGAATTATATAGCTAAGTATTCCACGATTCTTCATTCAGATCTCACAGAAGGTCAGCATTCTGCCTAGACCAGCTGAACTGAGCTGAATGTCGATACCAAATCATATCGTAAAGCTATAATTTTGGGGGGTTTGGCAGCCTTGATCTAAGGAAGTGCCATGCAGAGCTGAAGCCATTTCGCGATCGTCATGCATATGTGGCGTTACTGCCTGATTGTTGCCTGCACCAATGTTCATCCGCGCTGATCTCAGGTTGAAAAAATTCCGATAACGAAAATAAGCTTATTGTGCGCCCTGTCTTGCCTGACATTGCAAAAGCATATTTTGGTATGAATAAAGGTATGCACATATGTGTGGTGAAATGTGGGGAAGGTTTGCAATATGTGGGGGTGGATTTAGGCATAGCGGGATCTCACACGAAACCTTAATGACTGGCGGAAGAATTGAAATGGGTCCGTATCAAGACGTGCACGTCTCAAACTTCAGACTACCAAAGCAATACCTTGCAATTTTCCACTCGCAATCCTACCCTCTGACAGACAAAGTGCCTTTGATTGCAACAATTCTGAGTGTGCCATCCTTCAACCAAAGCTTCATGCCTGCAACGGCTGTTCTTTGACACGCCCCACCCCAGGTTCATGACCAGAATCTTGTCCACATCGGTATTGACATCTAGCATGGTTATTGAAAACAATGCGTACATAGCAAGACGATTGAGCTCCAATGCCGGCAGCGGAGTGACAGCTAGTTTAAAAGAGCGCATCATCCTTGGTGTAGTGGGAAGCAGGTCTGGGATGGGATTGGAGGCTATGACGGCGCCATAACGGCGAAGTAAGAACTTGAGTCATTCACTATCGGATATTGTATTGCGATAATAGCCGCGAGCTATGTATTTTCAATTTTTAATCACTGTTGCAGTTAGAAGGTCAAGGGTGGGCGAGCAACAATATATCCTTGTGTGCTTAGTGTATGTGGCGTCCTCTGAACACTAAAGGTGAAAATATAAGGATATATTAAGAGCCACTATAAGACTTCTCTAATCTATCAGAACCGGTGATGGTTAGGTTGTCGTTGAACCTTGTATGACCCTATCCACCATTTTCGAAAAGAAGGACGTTGTGAGTTCCGCAGAACACTCTGGCAATGAGCTTGTCACGTTGAATCATTAATACATCTCGGTATTATCTCGTTTACGTATCTCGTACTTCGGAATGATTTTTGCGTTCTTCGATCAGGCCCGTGCCCTCAGTAAGGGACAGCCGGGGTCCTTTCCGACCCATTTGTCCTCTCGTAATAGTGAATAGCGCCTTCCGCCTTCGCGCAGTTGGTCAAATACGTTGAGGAAGCATTGACCGGGATAGTGTTGCCTTCTTGAGGGCGCCCATAGACCTTTACGAATGTAAGCAAGCAACCTTGGTGGATAGGGCCGTGAAATAGAGCACTTACGTGTTCATAGTACCACACTTCAGTAAACACTAGCGGTTCGGATACAAAGTCAGTTTATGTTAAGTATGTCATTTGTGCATGAAAGTGCGTACCGGTGAACCCATTATCTGTGCTACCCTCGCCAGCCGCTGTAGTGTTATATCTGGGGCCAGAGCAACCAATGAACGGAACACCACCATGCTTTTGGAACAGAACGTCTCTAATTGTGGAGTAGCTATAGGTCGTACTGTTGGACGGCGTTATACTATTTTCTTCAAGCCACTTGAAAGTTGGAAACCTCTTGTAAAATTTGATCACCGTCTCGAAGAAGTCAACAACGTCCTCGTGTTGGCGATATTGTGGGCCGTAGCAGGGGACATTGAATGTGCTAAAGCAGGTTGCGTGTTTGCTAAATTCGTGGGCCCAGAAACCCGGGTTGTCTTGATGCCATCCAATCCAGTACGTGTTCATGTACTCAAGCAGGTCGTAATGGCCAAATGGCTCAAGAAATGTACCAATATTTGGTCCAGTGTAGGGTGCGACAAACGTGCCATTGGGCAGGCCAGTTGTGGTATTCGGCGACGGGATCGGGTCATATTGACGATTCAGGTCGCAGTACTGGGTGTAACTGCCGTTACAAAAGTCGGGCCATAGCCCATGTAGGCTCCAGGTATTGGTAGGAAGGAACTGGCCTTCTGATTCGAGTCCAGTGTAGGTGTCCCAGAATTGGGTGGCGAGAAGTAGACCACCGAATGTTTCGACACAGCAAGAATCAACTTGGGAAGAATCTTGAGAAGGGCAAGACAGGAGCGGTTTCTGAAGTTGACAGGTGTGATTCAACGGGCTTTGATTGGGGTAGAGCTGAGCTTTCGCCGCGCTTGCAAGTATGATGACCCCTATGCAGGGAAAAGGACCTTTCATTTTGAACCAACGCAAAGACGCCAATTCGCAAGAAGACGACAGTTGAAGTCTGCCCGAAAAATTTACCAGAGGCCCGAATCTTATGAGGTCTCAAAGCGTAGCCACAGTCTATACGGTCTGCAGCTTCGTCCGCAGGCTCTTGGCTCCATCCGGAAGGTGGCCGGCCTGCAACCTTGCCTAGAGCCCCCAGGACGGCGAGGAGCGAAGTATTTGTAGCGGAGCTAGAGTGCAGCATGCTCTCATGTATACATCTCATTGGTAGCAAAAATACAAAGCTAGCCAGGCCGTACCTTAATGCTTGCGTTGAGCTTGGATGAGCTTGGATGGCCTCGGAGGACATGACGTAAGCTCTACCTAGAAGCACAGTAGCCAGCTTTAGAATGATTGAACATCCAAAAGGCCATAGATCAAAGCTGATTGGATGCGTGCCTGGAAGTTGCAGTTCTTCCAATCATATAAAGCTATTCCAGCGTATAGATGATTAACAGTGTCTACATATGGGTGGCTTTTCTTATTGCGGGCGCGAAATGGAGAAGGGGATGTTATCAAAATCGTAAGGCTCTTCCGACGCCGACCGCCGATGGGCGAGGCTTGAATTCCACTTATCTCCGAATCCAAATCCAATGCGTAAGCACTTGCATCACCACGATGCCGGCCAGAGTGAGACATGCTTTGTGCTCGAGCAGATGTAAAGTCGCTCCAGGGCTTACAAGATGTCTTTGAAAGCCACTGTCAACGCGCTCCCTGTGCGCCACCCAGGATCATACACAACCAGCCATCACATTGGCAGCCCGCCCACTAGCTTCAAGAACCCTTGGCCGTCATATCAGAGCTCGGGCATTGTCTCCGCAGTTCAAACACGCTTCACCACACCGAAGAATTTTGTCCCGGTCCCGGCCGACCGTCTTGGGCTTGTCCAAATACGCAAGCCAGACTTCAGCAACGTGACCCAGCATGGCTTGAAGGCTACATGGATAGGCCACGCCAGCTTCTTGATTGAAACAACCGCAACTGCAGAGGGAAAAAGCCCCAGGGGCATGCGCATCCTCCTCGACCCCGTCTGGAGTGACCGCGTAGGTCCCTATGGCATGGTGGGCCCGGTGCGATTCACGCCGCCGCCGTGCACAATCGACGAGTTGCCCGATGTAGACGCTGTATGCATCAGCCACGATCACTACGATCATCTTGATAGTGACACACTCCGGAAGCTCATGGCGAAGCAAAACGGTGACGTGCGTTTCTTCTGCGGGCTAGGCGTGAAGGCAGTGTTGACTGGACTTGGAGCAGGCATAAAGGCCGAGCAAGTCACAGAGATGGACTGGTGGGATGGCATCACGATGGCAAAGGAGGGCGTCGGCAGCGTCGAGTTGATTTGCGCTCCAGCACAGCATCGCTCTGGCAGGGCGCCCTGGGGTTTCGACTCGACGCTCTGGTGCAGCTGGATCGTAAAGGAGCCTTTGCCATCAGGCAAGAAGCTCTTCTTTGCTGGAGATACTGGCTACTGTCACGTAGCGTCCGACACAGCATACACCCACCATGACGCTCCACATCCGTCGTGCCCTGCTTTCAAGGAGATTGGACAGCTGTACGGGCCTTTTGATCTCGCTCTATTACCCATAGGCTGCTTTAAGCCGCGCTCTGTCTTATCAGGGCAACATTGCAGCCCCGAGGATTCACTGGCTATTCATGTAGATTTGAAGAGCAACAAGACTATAGGCATGCATTTTGGGACGTTTAGAGGCGCGTATTCTGCAAATTTTGAGCCTGTTACTGAGCCATCTGAGCGATGGAAGAAGGGCGCTGAAGCTGAAGGGTTGGAATGGGGTGTGAAAGTGGGTCTGTGTGATATCGGTGAGACTGTTGTTGTATAATCAGCAAACATTGCTTGCAATTCTTAGCTCTTCTTGGATATGAGCACAATCTCTTCTATCTACGGTGCGCTGGTTAGGCGGTGGGCGTCTAGTCTAAACGCCGCCATGCATGTTCCAAACACAGTCTCTGCTAAACTCTACTGTTCGAACGCCAAAGCAACAACTGTCACCCAGCTCTCCATCATTCCAGTCGTCTACCGTTGGTATCTTAACTTTTCTCTCCGAAAGCCAGTCATCGCCCCGTCCATTCTCTTGCATGCCATCTGTATTGTCCACAGGAAGCGGTTTTTTTTCATCACGCTCAAAACTCAAAATCCCCTCGAAAACGCTCCACATCCATGCCTGGACCCACCATATCCGCTAAATCTCTCCTCCCCATCTGTCCAAACACTCTCCTCAGTGTATCGTATAGGTTTGTACTCTGATTTTGGTGGATCATGTTGTCGAGCTGGCTCTCAGACACACCGTCACCCACGACTTCCCTCGCCTTCTCCTTGCCCTCCCGCTCGACGACTTTGTGCATTGCCAGCGCGCCGAGAAGATGTTGCGCCGCTTCTGTGAAGCATCCGATATTGATACATGATACTCCGAGGTTATAACGGGCGCGTACAAAATTTGGTCGGAGGGCAAGGGCACGCGAATAGGCATCAATAGCCTCTTCGCTTCGCCCAGAGTTGGCCAGAGTGGCACCGAGGCGGTTCCAGAGGAGATGCACTTGCGACGAAGAATTCGATACCCCAGATTCGGTGGACGCAAGAGCGGCACCAAAGCAGTCAACTGCCTTGTCATATTCTTCTACACCGTAGAAAAGCACTCCAAGGCCAACTTGGACATCTGGATCCATTTGCTCACCAGATGGCGAGAGCTGTGCAGCCTGGATGAACAGGTTGGTTACTTTTTCGTGTAATAGATGTCGATCTGTGAACCCCATGTCGGCATCAGAGGACAGAGGCTCCTTGATAAGTGAAGGATACTTGGTGGCTAGCCATCGCTCTAAAGTTCGGTAGGCTGTGCTTTCGTAGCCTTCATTTGTGTAAGACACAGCGAGGCCCATCAAAGCCTCCAGATTTGACGGATCCTGCTTTAGCGCGTGCTCTAGGGCCCGAATAGCCGGGGTCTCTTTCTCATTTTGTGCTTGCGATTCTCCCAGCCTTACCCAAGCTGCGATGTGATTTGGGTCTTTCTGCACAGCTGCTTCGAATGCAAGCGCAGCCAGGGACAGATTTCCCCCCTCTTCCATGATCTTGACACCCTCTTCGAAGGGATTCGTGACATTGGTGAAGAGATTCTCCTGCTCGAACAGATAGTCGCCCATGGCAGGGTCGCGCACGGAATGTGTGTTCAGCCCATCAAAGCCCTCCCATTGATCCAGGTCGCCCATGTGTCCGTCGACAAAGTTCTCCTCGTTGGCAAGTTGCCTAGCATATTCAGTCTCAGCTTGGATACCCTTCCAAATGGACTCGAAATCGCCAAAGTCGGTGGCGTCAACGTCTACTGACCTGTCCATTTCATTCAGCTCCGCTTCAATGTCCTTGTTCGCCTGGGCGTCCAGCGCATCCAGATTCTGCTGATCCGTCTGCTCAAGCTCTGCAAACTGTGCTTCCCAATCCTGGTCGTCGAGCTCTACCATGCGGCCCTTGCCCTTGCCAGAGTCTTGCATGGGCTGCTGGAAATTCTGTGGCGCATACGGCTGCTGCATCATGCCCATACCCATTCCCATGCCCATGCCGCCCATGCCCATGCCCATGCCGTACATTGGCCGCTGATAGCCTGTCATGGAAGGCTGGGCTGCGGTCGTCGGGCTAGCTGTTCGGGCAGTTGGGTTCATTTGCTGGAATTTTGCAAACTCGCTTGGACTGAAGCCAGCCGGCCGTTCTTGCATGGCCGGTCCCATTTGGGGTGCCTGCATGCCTGGGTCGAACTCTGCTGCCCAGGCTGGTGATGCGCTGTGCTGTGCGCGCTCCAGTTCTCTCCGCATTTGCTCCATGGCGAACGGGGACGCGGGGCCGGGTCCTTGCGGCAGCTGCGCATTTTGCTGCATAAACTCGTTCATCATCTGGCACACACATAGTCAGGCCTCGCTCTTGCATCTCGGTGCTTGAAAGTCGTTTGGACTGCTCGCTACTTACGCCGTCCGAGCCACCACCCATCTGCTGACTCCGCATGCTCTCCTGCAGACCGCCAGGTCCTCGTCCAACGAGGCGATCTCGTTGCAGGGACTTGTCATCTTGGACGTGTTTTGTGAATTGACTGAGCGGGTTGGCACCTGTCGAGCACTCGGCGCCACCGAGGAAGGACATTACGAAGAAACTAGAAAGCCGTAAATCTGAGACTGATTTCGTGATTTGCGCCCAGAGCAGCCAGAAGAGAATACTGTGGGAAAAAAAATCGTACAAATAAGAGTGCAACTGAGTGCAAGCAACAGTAGAGGTGCGGCTCGGACAGTGTTGATTAGCAACCTTTGCGGAGAGCTCGTCACCCCTCCACACCCAGAACAGCCGAGGCCGAGGCCGGATTTCCTCTCTGTGATCGACTAAGTCGGCCCTAGAACAAACATCACTGGAATTGCAAATTAGTCTAATCGTCTCGCCACAGTGAGACAACTTTGTGATCCAGTGAACCTATCATTATATTTATGGTCCCATATCTATAAACACCCATCTTGGGACAACCAAAGCATAAGAGGGGAATGACAACGCTAGACGCCACTCTCCTGTGATATTTTGCCGTCCAAACTATCGATACAGTATGCAAACAACAAGATAGAAGTTCTAGATGTGTAAGTCGTACACAAATCGACCACCTTGCAGACCAGTGCTCCTACGTAGGATCAAATTGACCTTCAAGACGACACTTTTGGCCTTTTCTTCCAACGCGAACTATCCCATGCGTACTAATCTACGACTCTGGGGCAGCATCTGTGCGCGTCTCCCTCTGCCGTGTAGTTCCAGACTTGCTGAAATCCACACGAAGCTGCCTTCCGTAGATGACCTTCTCCTTCAGCGTTTCCCTAGCCCGGGTAGCACTAGCAACGTCGACGAAGTCTGCATGAGCGAAGCCCCGCGGCTGGCCCGTTCGCCGATCGATTGCAACACGAACGTCCAAGACATTGCGAATGTCGCGGAATAGATCGTTCAGGTCCTTGTCCGACATCTCAAAAGACATGTTTCCGATAAAGAGAGTCTTGGACGGAGAGTTGGGTACGTAGTTTCCATTGGGGCTGCGCGTCTTGGAGTTGGGTTTGGCACGGTGGAACTGGACAACCAAGTTCCGCCCTTCAAAGACCTGCATGTCTAGATTGTCAACGGCGGCCTGGGCATCAGGGAGGTTCTTGAACTCGACGTAAGCGAATCTAGATAAAGTGGTGAGCCTATGCTATGAGATGATCAACGGCGTGGCCATACCCTCTGCTGAGACCCCGATTGTCGTAGATGATCTTCACGTTGTCAACTTCACCAAATCGCGAAAACACACGCTTGAGCTGGTCTCCCGTGACTTCATAGTAAAGATTGCCAATGTATAGCGTGTTGTTCGGTTGGACAGGGCTATCGCGGCGCAGAGTTCTACTTTGCTGTTGTTTGGTCTCTGGGGTCTTGTCTGCGGCCTCGGCGACGGCGGCCAAGGACTCCGCGCCCACGGTGGCAGCGGCATCAGTGGGCTCTGCCTGGACTTGTTGTTGCGCTGGGGTTAGATTCTCCTCGATGGGTGCCTCTGCTGTCGTCTGCGCAAAATTTTCTGGGGCATCAGCCTCGGTCTTTGTGGTCCCATCGCTTGCAAATCTCCGCTGGAATGACGCTATTGACCATTGCTGCTGTCTTGATCGGCACGCGAATGGAGTGAGTGTGGTGATGGATCGTGGCTTTGCAAGGAGCGATCTTGAAGGCGTTGCGCTGATGGCGCGAGCAGCGGTGCGGCGAAGAAGGAACCTGCGTATAAGGGTCAGCATGTGCAAGGCAATTGCAAAAGCGACAATTCTTACATGATAGGAATTGCGTCGAGGATACAAAGCACGGGCAGTTTGTGGAGACGAGAGAAGCAATTTCATGAGCAAGCTTAGAGTCCATCAAAAGCGCGCTAACAACGCTGGCACGTGATTGCCTTCTTGCGAGCATTGAAGGAGCAGCATTGCCGACGTCGATGTTGCTCGATTAGTCTCCTCGGGCATGCTCTTGGTCTGAAAATAGCCAAGGGCTCGCAATGCTCCTGAGACTCTCGAGCATCTGCCCCCGAGACTCTGCGGTTCCTCAGAGTCCCTCACAACGACCAATGGCGCACCCTTGCACCTTAGCCCAGGCCATGTATTTGCATCTTTTGATATAGAAAGCGTCACACGTCTTGGGGCACATGTGTGATCTTTTCTACGGGCAAATATGCTGTATTCACATGGTAGCGAGACAAAGCACCCCAATCAACGCAAAGCTAATCTGACTTCCATAAACCTCATCGACCGAGTACCAGAGGCGGGGTCTGCGTTAGCATCGGGGTTGATCGTTGCATCCCCGGCCTCGTGCGGTCAATTGAGAAGTGCCCTTGGGCACCCATTTAATCTTGGTTCCACAAAAGGAAAAATGGTCTGCTAACATGCACGAAAGCACGGGACAAGGTGTTGGCGGAGACCTCCGACGTGCACCGCATCCCGTCGTGATTTCCTGGAGACAGCTCAACCGCCACGCCTTGTAACCACACACACAGCACCATGTTGAAAGGTAGGACTTGTAAATCTGCCATGTCTTTGGCAATCCCTACTGACGAATGCGCCAGGAGCATTTTCTGCGGACGCAGATGGCTCGCCGGACATTGGTCCTGTCCTCGACGACCAGTTGCTCTCCTCAGAGGAGGACGAGCTTAGCCCCGAGTTTTCCGAGCCTGAAGGCGGAGGTGGTAGCGGTGGGCGCACACGGGTGGATCCTGGTGCCACTACAACAGTACAGAATACCGCTGGTACAAGCGTAGAAGAGGATGAGGCCGCGGGCATGCTTCCTCGCGACAAGCAGCGACGAACCGCCTTCTACGACTATACCGCCGAGAAACAGATGAGCCATACCGAAGCCAAGCAGTTCTACCAGCGCCACCAGCTGGAGACACAATATGGCGGCTCGCAGACGGGAGAGACGTACAGTCCAGCTATGCGAGCAAAGACGTTCCCAGCCAACTTTGGCGCCACTGACGGCGTCGACTTTCTGAGTAGGGCGGATAGCATACGTTCGCGGAAGAGCAATATCAGCCTTACCAACCAAGGCCATCGGTCTACGCTTCCCATCGGGGTGCCCCACGCAGAGCAGTCTCAGGAACTCAATGCCAACACCCACGAACGCTTTGGCGAAACAGATGCTTTGCTCCACGCCGACCAGCAAGCTCGCTCGCATGCGCAGCACCCTGGTCTTCCGCATGAGCACAAACCCTTGCTTGCTGAAGAAGGCATTCATGGTGCAGGCGCAGGCATAGGCGTTGGATCTGGTGCTGGAGGCTTCGCTACGTCAGATTCGAGTGTCACCGCTGAGCTCAGCGCTATCTACACCAATGTCCAAAAGGTGCTGGACCTACGCCACAAATACATACGTCTGTCTCTGCAGCGCAATTTCGATAACCCCAAGGACGATCCTGGATGGCGCATCTACCCACCCCACCCAGAGCCTGTATGGAATGACTCTTCCAAAGAGCGTCGCAACGCCTCTAGCAGCATGCAGAACAGTGGTGTCTTGGAGCCGTCTGATCCGCCTAAGCCGCCCCGCAAGATGGGTACCAGTATCGGAGAAGATTTTCACTTGGACGACCAATTGCCCGTTCCAGGTCCCTCGGAGATGAAATTCCGCTTGGACAGCAACGGCGTATTTCAGGTGTATGAGACTGCAAAGTCCGCAGAGCTCGACACCCCTATTGTGGCAATTCCTACGTTGAGGGAATTTTACATCGATCTTGATGCGATTCTAGAGATATCGTCTGATGGGCCAAGCAAAAGTTTTGCCTTTCGACGTCTTCAGTATCTTGAAGGGAAATTCAACCTCTATTATCTGTTGAATGAATATCAAGAGACGGCAGACAGCAAGAAGGTGCCTCATAGAGATTTCTACAATGTACGAAAGGTCGATACGCACGTCCATCACTCAGCTTGTATGAACCAGAAGCATCTCCTCCGTTTCATCAAATCAAAGATGAAGAAGTCACCGGATGAGGTGGTGCTGTTCCGCGATGGCAAGCACCTCACATTGAAAGAGGTCTTTGAATCCATCAATTTAACAGCCTATGACCTGAGTATTGATACTTTGGATATGCATGTAGGTGAAATGCTTTCATCATTATCGGATGGTGCTGACAACACAGGCTCACACCGACTCTTTCCACCGTTTTGACAAATTCAACTTGAAATACAATCCAGTTGGTGAATCACGTTTACGAACCATCTTCCTTAAGACAGATAATTTCATCAAAGGTCGATACCTAGCTGAGATTACCAAGGAGGTAATATCCGATCTGGAGTCAAGCAAATACCAGTTCGTAGAGTGGCGTATATCGATCTACGGCCGCGATATCGATGAGTGGGACAAGCTTGCTGCTTGGGTCATAGACAACAAACTCTTCTCTCCCAACGTGCGCTGGCTGATTCAAGTACCCCGTTTGTTCGATGTATACAAAGCCACTGGTCTCATGGATAATTTTGAGCAAGTGGTTGTTAATGTATTCCAGCCTCTATTCGAGGTCACCAGAGATCCCACAACTCACCCCAAACTCCACATCTTCTTGCAAAGAGTCATCGGCTTTGATAGTGTCGACGATGAGAGTAAAGTAGAGAGACGTGTGTACAAGAAGTTTCCATTTCCGAATGAGTGGACCACAAAGCAGAATCCGCCATACAGCTACTGGATGTATTACCTGTTTGCAAACATAGCATCTCTCAATGTTTGGAGAAAGCAGCGAGGCTTCAACACCTTCCTGCTTCGCCCACATTGTGGAGAAGCTGGCGATACAGACCACTTGGCTGCTGCTGTTCTTTGCTGCCACAGCATCAGTCACGGCTTACTCCTCCGTAAAGTGCCTCTTCTACAGTATATTTTCTACCTCGAGCAGATTGGAGTTGCAATGTCGCCCCTCAGCAATAATGCTCTCTTCCTGGCCTATGAGCGCAATCCTTTCTTGAGCTATTTCAGACGGGGTCTAAATGTTTCACTATCCACCGATGATCCTCTTCAATTTGCCTTTACTAAGGAGCCCCTCATTGAAGAGTACTCAGTTGCGGCTCAGATCTACAAGTTGAGTGCGGTGGATATGTGTGAGCTGGCTAAACATTCTGTCGAGCAGAGTGGCTTTGAGCATATGGTCAAGCAGAAGTGGCTGGGCTCCAATTATCATCTTCCTGGTGTCGCAGGTAACGACATGGCAAGGTCCAACGTACCCAGCGTCCGTGAAGCGTTCAGACATGAGACGCTGATGGGAGAGCTTTCTATGTGAGTTTTTCGGGGCATGAATTCTTGGAACTTTTTTAATGTCGAAACAGGATTGATCGCTACACGCGAGCTGCGCAAACCAGTGCCAATGACCTTACGACACTCAATCTTCAGCCCGCTGGAGAGGTACCACAAACTCCAAAGTCGATTCATGCCACATACCCGGGGTCTCCGATTCACTCAATGCGCACACATGCATCCACTAGCAATGTTCTGGAACAAGGCCAAACGTTCTCTTTTCTTCCCCCAGGCGCGATCTCAGGGCCCCTCTACCCAACCCAACAGGCTCGCCTCAATCCCTCCGCTTCCGCTGCTGATATCACAGGCCTTCAAGCTCATCCGACATCACCTACGAGTACCAAAGATAGTGGGAACTTTGACCGTCCTCGCCGCACGTCTAGCATGACCATCAATCCCAGCACCATCTCAGGACAGCCGCTACAGCAGACTCCAGGTGCCTCGACTGCCAACACGCAGCAGCCCCAGTGGTCCAGTGAAGAGCAGAATCTGGGCTTATCTCGGACAACAAGCAGCGTAGCGCTGGACGGTGAACCGAGGATCTTTCCAGGTGTGGTCAGCCGAAGTAGGAGAAAGGGTAGTATGCGGAGCAGCCAGGTAGAGGATGGAGATGCAGCGGGTACGCATTCAGGATACCGGAAGGGCGACACAGGAAGTGTGGCTGAAGAACGGGATACGGATGACGAGGATTAGAACCTTTGGCCTTTTGAAAATTTCAGTCTTTTTACATGCCGTTCAACACCATGTAGATGCTGGTAGCATGAATTATCATCACTATGACTTATGTATGATAGATGATAGGTTGAGATATTTGAACACTCCCACGTTGAAACTCGTGCTTAATCCTATCTGCGACTTTGATTTCCACGTGAAGTCTTCCCTCAGTAGCACCCGCTCACTTTAGCACCCATCATGTTACTATGGTGCTGAGCCTCTTTCCATGAACCGTGACAGGTTCGATGTGCGTCTATCGTCCTCGTTCCATTATAGCGGAAGCAAAACCTGTCATTCGCTTGCATCCATGATCATTCAGGTCCCCCCAAAATTCCGCCTAAACCACATGTGTCTCGAACATGAAGCGTGCATGAGGTTAGACCAGCACTACCTCAGTACATTATACACAACTGCTATGCAGTGAACGCCAACAAAAATCCCAAAATACATTAAAGCCCCTCCTCATGAGTTAATTTGTCTCGAATAACAGTCCAAACACCACGGATCTCCTTCTTGACCAACCTCGACTATGCATTTCTTGCATACGGATCCCCCACATCCCCCAACACATTCCCGAGCGCAGATATAGCAGGTCCGGCCATCGCATCGATTACAGTCTAGGTAGTTTACTAGGTCCTTCTTGCGTTTCGGTGCTAAGTTGCAGGCGTGACAGGGTCGTAGGTCTGACGCGACCTGTGCTGAGAGATGGGGCTGTACAGAAGTCGATGGGAGACTGGGTTCGATGTCCATGAGGTGCGAGGTCGACTTGGTGAGTGTTGCTTTAGGGCCGAGGCGTTTCATTTGCTTGGACGGCCGCCTTTCCGGGGCCGCCTTGGTTTGTGTCGACAAGAGAAGAGCGTAGGATAAGTTGTTGTGTGGACGAGTAGATTCTCGGTCGGACGAAGGTAGCCAATGCTGTCCCTGGTGCTTGTTGCTGATATGATCGGGATTCGGCCCTCGTATGGCGCCATCGAGGCTCTCGTACGGGCTTGCGGGGCCCTCTCTGGCATCATGTCTTTTTCTTTTGCCCAAGCCTGTTGTGTGCTGGGGACTGGCCGCGGTCGGCCAAAACGACGGCATCGAGTTCTGTTCTCGGTCGTGGGTTGGAGTGGGGCCAAAGAGGTCTGAAGTGATGTAGACCATGGCGGCGAGCTCACGGCGAAGCGGCCAAGGGCAGCCCAGATGCAGGTCCAAGGGGAAGGCGCACAAGACAGTACAGACACAAGGCAGAGGGGTATCAACAAGCCCCGTGTGCCGGAAAGCAACAGCAAGAGCGGACGAGAACAGAGCGACGCACGCGGGAAGCGCGACCCCAGCAGGGACTGGAAGAGCGAAGTGTTGTTGTCCAGAGGATCATCGCCCTAGCGCTCATGCCTGCCTAGCGTGGGCCAGGCAGGAAGGCGCCAGTGGCCCATGCTGCAAGACACCCCCACAGCACGTGAGGCCGCCAAGCCAATGTTCGCGACGGGCTAACGCGACCGCAAAGGGTCAAACCACGGGCTTCCCTTTGACGACCGACAGCACCCTTGTACATTTTAGTTTTGGCATTTTGTACATACATGATGTTGTGCATCACTAGGTAGTTGTGATGAACTCCCAATACCCACAAACTTACCCCACACTACTTTCTGGCATCCTTTGCTGAGCGTCTGGAGCTATGGATAGCGTGAATGTCTCCGAATTGGTCGCGCGACTCGGCGCGGAGGAGGAGTCGGTGCGGAAAATGGCAGTGTTCAAGCTGCAAAGCGCCATAGGAGACCCGTCTTTTGCAGACGTCTTCATATACGAAGGAGGCCTGCCTAAGCTTAGATTCCTCGCCTTGCATTCCACGGGCAACACGCTGGCCTACTGTCTCACGTCCCTGGCACGCCTGCTGGAGCTCGACAAGGGGTGGGACCATGTTACGGACGATCTGATCGCAAGAGTAAGTCTTGAGTGTCACAGACGTATGAGGAGGTCTGACAGATGGCCCATAGATAGTCGATCTCGTAGTCGCTCAGCCTCTTGTCAATGTCAATCGGGGCGCCATGTCAGTCCTCGCGGCCATTGTTGGTCACCCCTCGCACCGCAATTCCCAGCCTGGCGTCACTGGCTTCCAGCGACTGAAGCCAGCCGTCGACACCCAGCCGCAGTTCCTCCCTGCGCTCGTCGAGAAGATAACCTCTGCCGACCATGCACTATGTGCAAATTCCCTGCAGCTCATAAATGCGCTTATGCGTGATGCAATCGCAAACGACGCCGACTTTGAGTGGCCCAAGTTTATAAAGCAATTGCAGGAACTGGGCGTCATAAAGAGTGTGTACGGACTGATGCAGAGTTCCGCAATACAGGATCTGGCGCATCCATTACTAGACTTCCAGTCATTAACCAAGATTTTGTTGAGGAATTGGAGGGAGCAACGGGTTGATCTGGAGAAGTCAGACCATCGCAGAGCCCTTCGCGGTTTGCATACTGCAAGCAATTCGGACAAGTCAGGGTCGGACCCCAGGGGTAGCAAGAAACAGAACCCGGTGAAGTGGAGGCGTTTAGGTTTCGATACCGAATCACCAGCTTGGGAGTTTGATACAACCGGATTCCTGGGCCTTATGGACCTGACCGACTTCGTCTACAAGAACGAGGATGGTTTCCAGAAGCTATTGTTAGAACAATCCGCAGAACCACTTGACCAGCGATGTCCAGTCGCCCGTGCAAGTCTTTCGGTCACGGTGATCCTGTACGAGCACTTTGAGGTGGATAAGTTGGATGATATCGAGTCACATAGATACACAACTCTGGAATCCCGAGCCAACTTCGACCGAGCGTTCAAACCCTTATTGCTTCATTGGTCGAGACTACACACAAGCGGGTTGAACGCCTTCATTCGGTTGTGGAAGGTGGCGGGTGCGCAGACTGAAGACTTTGAGAAGATCGAAGAGCTGGTTCGGATCCTGATTGAACAGATTGTCGGTCAGGCGCCACGTACCAAAGAGATTAAGGATGTTGAAGAAGAGCTGGCAGAATTTGACCTCAAGAGACTGAGAGCGCTCCAAATGGAACTGCTCGAACTCACATATGAAGACGCGTGGGGCCACCATTTGCGGTATGATTGTCAGCTCTGAAATTTTGTACCAAGCTAACTTCTATAGCCAAGTTCGAGATGAACTCAACCACGAAGCTCTCCAATTTGTCAAGGAGCAGCGTATTAGATGTTTACTGCAGGGGGCATGGTTTCCCACCGGCATAAACTATGGCTCAGATGCGGGTCCAGTGACGAGCAAGACGCTCGATCGTTCTGTGCCCTCAGCATGGCGCTTTGTCCGACTGTCGCACAACCGACGATATCTGCATTATGCGGACTTCGATGAGAAGACATCAACGGAGCCGAGGCTCGATGCGCTGCAAGAAAAGAGTGAGTGTAACATGGCTTCCTATGGTGTATGGCTTGCGTTACCGCTGTGGCTGACAAGCATCTAGTCGATCTCTCCATTGTGTCTTCTGTCGTGAGCAATGTCTCGGCGTCGGCCCCGTCAACCTCGTCATCTGACAGCACTGTCACAACCCTGCCCGGCCACGAGCGTGCTTCCACATCGACAAAGATCACGATTCACGGCTACTTGCCTCAGGCCAACCACTCACGGCAGACTTCTGGGGGTTCAGGCGCAGGGCGTAAGGAGTCAGTCTTATTACATTTACATCCCCAGAGCCACACTCTTGCATCCGAGTGGCTTGATGGACTGTTGATGCTGCTAAATCAGCAGCCGATTACGGCAGACACCAACAAGTTAGTCAACTTTATCGGCGGCTATGGGCTTAAAATCCGCTTGCTCAATGTTCGATTTGAGGACCTTGGGTTGGAAGAGCCGGTTCTTCCGAGTCGCGAAGGACTTGACGATGATTTTTATTACGACATAGCAGGAGCTTGAAATGTTGAGAGGATCTGCACGATCTTGTTCGTCCTCCTTGAACATACTTCAAAAGTTGGCCAAGTTTGCGAGGCGGTGACATGCACCCTTGGATAATTGTATCAAAAGCCAAGTTGTACGACAGGACGCTTTTGCAGTGCATGGAATATGGTGTCCAAATACATTGAACTTTGTGAGCAGAGGGACGCTGTTTCGGCTGCCAGTGTTTGGGTATTTAGATGGCGGTTTGGAGAGGTGGCGACGTGCCGGGGGTTGTGGGTGGATGCTGTACTTCTCTTGAGATACCCTTGCTTCTACTCTGCAATCAGACATCATCCGTATAGGCAATTTGCTCCCATGGATAGCTCGGATGCAGCATGCATGCTCATCAGCTTCACCGTTACACAGGACATGCTCGCGAGGGCGCACAAAGAGTGTGGCAGTCTGTGCAGTATTGCTTGTGCCACATCTGGCTGATGTGTTGAACCAGCCATTCGGATGGCCCGAGGCACAGTTTTCCAGAAGCAACATTGATGAAAGGCTAAAAGAAACGAGAGAGCCTTGTGGTCGATCTCGGGGGCTGCTATCAATTCCATCAGCCGGGTAACGTTTCGTGATGCGGTGTGTCGCAGGCCAGCGCGCTAAGCATGCCGGCCCCACTGAGAGTCTGTTCCTGAGTGACCACGGCCCTGAAACAGCGGACAGCAAGGTGGAGAGCGGGGAGCTGATGCCTGTGGGACCACGATGCGCGGACCCATTGGCCCAAGTCATGGTGTTTGCTGTTATTGTTGCTTTGCTGCCATGGCCCCCGCTCCGCCATGGGGGACGCCTGTCCGAATGATCGTGATGGTTTAGTACGGGCATGTGTCAGGGGTGCAGTATTCGTTGGTCTGCTTCCTGCAACGTAGCGGGCGTTGTTTGACTCTCGGATTGAGAGCCATGGCTGTGCTAGGGCCCCAGTTGTGAGGGTGAGAGTGAAAGTCTGCGTCTCTGGCGGCGCGTTAGCTGCAGCTGTGGCATCCCGACCGTACGAATATGCAGCCGCCCCAGGTGCATCTGCGGTATGCTGCTAAGCCCTCAGATTGTTTCTGTTTCCGCAGTCGCCGCTGTATTTGATCCCTTTGCTTCTTTCCCATCCTCTGCACTTGCTTCACCTTGGACAGCCCTACCAGGCCGGCGATTACAAGAAGTCTCTCCAGCACGGTGAACTCGACGCAGCAGTGGGCGACCGTGGCCAGGGCGCTCACAGATTCACATACATGTGCCTGGAATCAAGCGCCACGCCGTCACCGCATCCTGCTCAAGAACCGAAGCCATGAAGAGCAAAGCGAAGGCAGTCAATCGGCCTCTCCACCAGGCCGAATTCGACGCGCTGCCCTTTTCAGTCCAGTACGTTGTCCCTGCATCTCTGATTAGCCGACGACGTGATAGGGGCGCGTTATCGCCTGCATGCACTCAGTCCACCCCCCCACCAAGACTATGTACCTTGCAGACTGAGTCGACCATTATGCCATCGCTAATCCGTGCCGCTGCAGGAGAAAGTACTTCTCATCCCTGGAGCGCCTGCAGATCCAGCAACAGGCGTTCGAGGAGCCTACTTCTGGCCGCTCCTCGCGGGCAAGCCCGTCAACCCCATTCCGCCCCTCGTTGACTTTGGCATCCAGGCGTCGATTGCGCAAGCCAGAGTACTTGGGCCAGGGCCACGACATCTCGCAGGCCGACGTCGACTTCTTTCTTTCTTTGCCGGAGAAGGTGCAGAAGCAGCATTTCTCGCGCGAAGAGCAGGTGCTGCTGCTTGCAAAGGGCGACCAGGCCTTCCATGCTGACGACCACGACTTTGAGAGGGCCCAGCAACGCTTCCACGATTTCCAGTTCGACTTTTCCAGCTCTGACCAGGCCACATCCGAACAACGCCGCCCGCGCACAAGACCATCATCATCAGCATCGTCGTCGTTGGTCAGCCCAAATCGGCCCTTGTTCCGCCTGGCGGCTTCATCAGAGGACCAACACCAACGGGACAGCAGTCTGTTCTATCTCGACATCATGAGCCCCACTGTCTCTACCAGAGCTCCCCCGCCCTACAGCGTCAGGCGGACAATGTCTCTTACTACTGCGCCTGTTCGCCATTCCACCTCATCCGCTGTACTCATGGCAGACGCTCCCCTCTATGTCAAAACATCAATTCCACGGCACGAGCGTGCACACTCATCATCGCTGTCCGGGCGAAGATCTTCCTACACGCCCACCCCGCTTGTTTTTGACCCGGAGGCCACGCACTATCAGGATCCCGAGGCGAGGAAGAAGCTTCGCATGTACCTGGCTTCTCCCCAGAAATTTGACGAGGCCATTGCATTTGGCTTTCCCTCCACACCTGGGCATGACATGGCCACGCCCCATTACCACCTTCCCCCCATCGCTAGTCATTCTCGCAAGTTCAGTCGAGACATGCACACTTTCCTCAAGGACGGCAATCTCTCCTTTCTCGAGGATCATGGCAGCGAAAACCAAGGCCTGGAACCCGATGAGGGCTCGGTAGCAGATGCAGAGTCACCCGCCACTCCATCAAGCACCGGTCATTCTTTCCGCTTGCACTCCCGTCAAGCGTCACAATCAAAGTTCTCTCTCGATTCCGCAGGGCTATCACCAATGCATCCAGGAGCCGGACACTTGAATCGAGAGATGACCCTGCGAATGACTTTGACCCGCCCCGATCTACGAGCTGACGATGACCAACTGTACGGCTGGCAATCTCCTGGGCCCAAAGTTGCAAAGGATGAGCGAAACCCGTTGGCCCTTGAAGATTTGGTATTGACCGATGACATGACTGGCACAAAAGGCCCATTCTACATCAAGCCTAAACCGCGTGGAAACCTTGTCACACGACTTTTGAAGCGCGCCAGTCTGAAGGGCCGATGATGAAAGCTGTTTCCGCTTCGTCCGCTTTGTCCCGCCCTTGAAGACTTGGCTGGATGGCCATGACCCTTCCCGGGATGATGAATCCGCTCGACAATGGGATCTACCGGCAATTCGACTTTCCCGCGCAGCTCATCGGCGAATTACATTCTGATACTTTACTTCTCCTGAGTCTCGGTTCTTCTAATTTTCTTTCTTTGTTTCCTGGTTCTTGACAAATCTGTTGCACTTCAGCGGGTGTTTCCACCTTAGGGCCACTCATCACGATCGCGGCCTGATAATGTACTGCATACGATATTCATGATGCATGAACGAGGCGTATTTCTTCCTTCACTACCATGTACCTTTTTGGTCTAGCTAGCGACATTACGAAAAATGATACCCAGCAGCGAAAAGCGCAGGCCTTCTTCCACATACGCTCCACTTCTACTTGCTTGCCTTAATGACCTGACTTTCCATCTTGAAATACATATATCGTTTCACGTCCCCGCTACATTAAGTTCAAATCTCCGCACCAATCGCAATGTGATCGAATACTATGGAGCCCTTCCGGAGTATCCGGTCATGCACAGTGTGTTGGATTGCCGCTGCCATTGTACATGAAGCTGTATCGCTCTTGACCTGTCTTTGATGGCAGAGAGTCGAAGACGATCGACCTCCAACACTGGACACCCGCAAAGTTTGCTACCATTTTGAGGTCAATACTGCTGCCGTATAGCCCTAAGAGAAATAGGGCTGCACGGCAAGACCCGTTTCTTAGCGCTTACCCTGGTGTCCATGCTGCTCTGGCAACTGTCCAGATGGGCTCGCAGTAGTTCCTTGTCTGAACCAGGGCAGGGAAGGTTTACCGACGATCTCTTCAAATGTCACTGTATTGCTCCAGCACCTTATTGACAGGGACCAGCTTAACAGCCAGCACATCTTCGAAAGACAAGATCCCTACCTCATATATTCATGGAAGGTGCTTCTATGGGTCCAATGTGTGCCGGTTGCCAGAAGTTCCTTAGCCTGTGCATTAGAGGTGTTCTAGCTCTACTAATGTTTTCGAATGGCATATGATAAGCACCAGGATAAGGGTTCAAATGATGCTGTGCGCCATAATGACTAGAAATGGCATACCAACTAGCTCCAGCAAGTGATTAGTACGACAATATCTCACGGTATGGAATCAACTCTAGTCAAGCTGAACTACTTGTGCCACCTTCACACAATAATGTCTTGGGTAACAGCTTTAGGTTCAATTTCGTAGTTTGGCGAGTGTATACAAAATATAGTCTTGACTTGATTACATGGACTCCATCCAGTAGCGGGTGCATGAGACGAGGGAGACGTATGAATCATTAGCGGCCATAACAAAGTGATCTACAGAACGGGACTTGAGCCCACCGTGGGAGCTATTCGGCCAGCCTTCTACGTTAGGAAAGCATTGATGGCGATGTTATGGGTAAAGTGCCTTCCGAAGTCTAGTACCGCCATTCAACGTGTCTTGCAAGACAGATGACTTCACGCAAGAGCGGGCCTCGAGGAATGCCCGAAATAGACGCAACTCTTCTCCACACGCCCCAAAAAAGCCAAACAAGCTGTCTTGGGATTCGCGACATAGTGTGGCTCCCCATGGTAGAGAGGCATGAGCGCTCCATCCACGCACGCACGCACGCAGCATTTCAACCTGAGTATCGAGTTTTGAATCGAGCTATAATAAACAATGACTATCCTGCTACGGGAAAAGTAGGGAAACATTTTATCAGTGCACGGCAGTTCAAGCAGGCACAGTGAGAAGGGTAGGCGAAGGCTGAGACGTAGTGTACCGAACTCAAACGACTAGTTCGCCGGCGTCGACTGAAAAAGTATCACACCACAACACCCATGTCGAAGATGCCGTGTCGCGAGGGCGCTACATGAGTCCAGGAAGACGCCTTATTTGGGGTCATGGAGCCCTGCGAGCCGATCGGTAGTGTCAGGAAGGCATCGACGGGTTTCCACGAGCCGAGTGAAGCGTATGCTCACACTGCCCATTTTCTATCACGACCCCAATCTTGGGCCGCAGGAGGAAAGACCAGGAACCCAAGACAATGTCGGTGCACTAGAGGGTAGGGTGTTGATTGTTCACAGCTATTACTAGTAAGTCGACTGTGGACAACAAGAGACGGGATAATCAGTTGACAGAGCGCATCACTAGACTGCGACGTGGAAAGGCCCCAGCCCCCAGGATGTATCAGCTGCCAGACTGCAGTGTGGCTCGATTAGCTCCACATGAGATGCAAGTTGATCGGCCAGATGGATGATGCGCATGCTGAATCGCCGGGGCACGAAATCCGTCCTTCGTCGTGATGAGCACGCAATCGTGTGATGTTGATGCCAATCGACAGCTGACTATAAGCCTCACAGTGGACCTGTAGACCCAAGGGAGAAGTGTTTGTTTGGATTAGTGTGGTAGAGGAACATGTATGACAGTGCATCCGCGTTCGGCAGGGAACGGGTTTAAACAAATCCACAGACTCTGATTGAGTTTGCAGGCATTTGATGCATGATTGAGTTTCATTCACTTGCTGAATCGTGCATCACACCTGATATACTTTGCTGTAAAAGCTTTTTCATTACTCGTGGTATCTGCTTGTTCTGTCGTACCTTGACTGTTGTACAGACAAGCCTTTACCTCGACAAAGCGATATCATCAATCCGTAAAATCATCTTGACTGTCTCGGCTGCTAGCTCAATCGCACTTGTACTGACCAAGAGCGGCTGCAACACGTTTTCCTCGCTGATGTCATTCTTGACACCCCCACTCTTGATGCTGATTCCCGCGTTCTTCTGCTCTTGCGCATGTCTATGCCGTAGCTCTGTGACAACTTTGATGCTATTAAGACCCGCGTTCTCGGCCAAGGTTGTTGGAATGACCTCCATGGCATCGGCGAATGCTTTCCAGCAGATGGATTCGGTGCCGGAGAGCTCACGAGCGCGGAGGGAGAGCTGGTGGGCGATTTCGATCTCAGGAGCGCCGCCGCCAGCAAGAAGAGCCTTCTTCTTTACCAGGGAGCGGATTGCGCAATGTGCGTCATGTAGTGAGCGCTCGGTTTCGTCTAGGATAAGGCTGTTGGCGCCTCTGCAGACGATGGAGACGGTGCTCACTGTCGACTTGACGCCTGAAACCTTTACATATCGAGCGCCTGATGCTTGTACCTCCTCGACAAGATCTGCAGATCCAAGCTTGTCCTCGGTGAAGGAGTCGATGTCAGCAATGGGTTTGCAACCGGTGCTCTTGCAGATGAACTCAATCTCATCCCGCTCAATATCCTTGATGACGAGGATCTTGAGCTTGGACAGAAAATGCAGGCTGAGGTCGTTGACAGCGTCTCGCAGAATCGACTTTTGGATGAAGAGGACATTGCACTTTGCTTTCTGGATTTTCTTCACCATGTTTAGCAAATATGTCCGCTCTTCCTTGAGAATCTTGTCCATCTGCCTGTAGTCATTGACTACAATCTGGTTCTCCATGTCTGGTTTTGGGGGGCTCAGTTGGAACTGAATAAGGCCTATCCGGGCCTTTTCCTTTATTGTTGGTCCGCCAGCGCTCTTGACTACAGGTTGGTTGAGGACCAGTCCGTCGAGCATTTCGCTGTCTTCAATAGTGCCGCCCTGCTTCTTGATCATCCTGATATTCTTCAAGTCGACGTTGTCCGCAGTTTTGGCATCGATGACCTTCAAGACAGAGTCGACGGCCATGATGGGGAGCTTGGGCTCCTGCGCAACAATCTTGGAGGACAGTGCCGTGGTTGCGGTCTTGAGAAGAGTTTGCCTATCGGTCAGCGAGATGGGAATGGCCATCTCGGTCAAGATGGATATGGCCTCTTGTGCTGCGCGCTGGAAGGACTCTGATATGACTGTAGGGTGGATGCCCTTGGCCAGCAACCGCTCAGCTGCACCAAGCAGACTTCCAGCAATGACGACGACCGATGTTGTGCCGTCTCCCGCTTCGATATCCTGTGCGTGTGCGAGGTCGACAAGCATCTTCGCGGACGGGTGCATGACGCTCATCTGGTTCAACATGGTCGCGCCGTCGTTGGTGATGATGGTTTCGCCTTTGCCCGTTTGAATCTGCCACAGTTTAGCGGTATAGACCCCAAGCAGCATCGCCCAGACGCACCATCTTGTCCATTCCCTTGGGTCCCAGTGACTGTCCGAATATTAGTGTCTGGTACGCCGGTAGCAAGGCAGTGTGGGACCTACTGTGCGGATTGCATCGGCCACCGCTGCGCATCGTGGGTCAGCTTGGAGCTTTCAAATGGCACTGGCAAGTCCGCCTACCTCTCGCAGCAATGATGTTGGCGCTCCGGACAGCTCTGGGCTTTTCCTTGTCCTGTCGACTCGGTCAGTCTGTGTTTTCGGAGCTTGAAGTGTCGTGTACATGCCTTGAATGCAGCATTTCCGCCGCCGCCGCTGGCAACCTGGGCTGCCATTTTGCGATATACAGGAAGGATGAGGCCAAGGGAGGGGTATCGTGGGCGTGTAGTGGGGTGTTTGCCTGCCCCGGACGCGAACTGCGAAATAATTTGGAGGCGCGATGCCTAGTACGCCAAGGCCGGCCCTGGACGCCGCCGGAGTGCCTCACCAAGCTGCCATTCCCTCCACCAGCACCCGCACCCACATTCACAAGCCCCATCTTTCCCGACCTCCTCAGACAGACACGACTTGTCCCCGGCACACAAACACATACCAGCCGCAACCAGCCGCCCGCACCTCACCCCCCAACGCCGCCGCACTCACCACAAACATGCCCAGCGCCACGGGCAGCAGCTGGGAGAAGTACCAGAAGAACTTCGCCGACGATGAGGTAGAAGAAAAGAAGATCACACCCCTCACCGATGAGTAAGACAACAACATGAACATGCTTGCAGAACGACATGGGCTAAGATGGCGACAGGGACATCCAAGTGCTGAAGACGTACGGCGCCGCGCCCTACGGTGCGGAGCTTAAGAAGCTCGAGAAGGAGATCAAGGACAAGCAGCAGACCATAAATGAGAAGATCGGCGTCAAGGTAGCTTCCCCGACCATCTTGGTTGCATCCCCCCCAGCAGCAGCTCACTCGGATTAGGAATCAGACACGGGACTCGCACCACCACATCTCTGGGACATTGCCGCAGACCGGCAACGAATGCAAGAAGAACAGCCGCTCCAAGTCGCACGGTGCACAAAGATAATACAGGACGAGAAGGACTCAGACAAGAGCAAATATGTCATCAACGTCAAGCAGATCGCCAAGTTCGTCGTCAACCTCGGGGAGCGCGTCTCGCCAACAGATATCGAGGAGGGCATGCGCGTGGGGGTTGACAGGAACAAGTATCAAATTCTGCTCCCTCTGCCGCCCAAGATCGATCCCTCGGTGACTATGATGACGGTCGAGGATAAGCCTGACGTTACCTACGGAGATGTCGGAGGCTGCAAGGAGCAAATCGAAAAGTTACGCGAGGTCGTCGAAATGCCGCTGCTATCACCAGAACGCTTCGTGAACCTCGGTATCGACCCTCCAAAGGGTGCCCTTCTCTACGGCCCTCCAGGCACCGGAAAGACTCTCTGCGCTCGAGCCGTGGCCAATCGAACAGACGCCACCTTCATCCGAGTCATCGGCTCAGAGCTGGTCCAGAAGTACGTCGGTGAGGGAGCGCGAATGGTGCGTGAGCTCTTCGAGATGGCACGGACAAAGAAGGCCTGCATCATCTTCTTCGACGAAATTGATGCCGTTGGTGGAGCTCGTTTCGACGACGGTGCAGGAGGCGACAATGAGGTGCAGCGAACCATGTTGGAGCTGATTACGCAACTCGACGGCTTCGATGCTCGCGGTAACATCAAGGTCATGTTTGCCACGAACCGGCCTTCAACGCTTGACCCCGCGCTCATGCGTCCTGGCCGTATTGACCGAAAGATTGAGTTCTCGCTACCAGATATGGAAGGCCGTGCCAACATCCTCCGCATTCACGCAAAGAGTATGAGCGTCGAGCGAGACATCCGCTGGGAGCTCATCTCACGTCTTTGCCCAAATAGCACCGGCGCTGAACTAAGAAGCGTAGCAACTGAGGCAGGCATGTTTGCTATTCGAGCGAGAAGAAAGGTCGCCACTGAGAAGGACTTCCTGGCTGCCGTGGACAAGGTCATCAAGGGCAATCTAAAGTTCAACTCTACGGCGACGTACATGCAGTACAATTAAGCGGGGGGCCGGAGCAGGATAATAGAGAGGACATCAATAGATTCACCAGAGCTCCACAAGTGGCTCTTGTATGAGTAGTCATGATCGTGCTTATATCGTCATCAGCAAGCGGATAGAGCAGAAATGCAACTTTTCCGAATCACTACACATGCCACACTTGCAAACACCTCTTCCTCCGGGCATGAGCAGCGCTGTTTGTGTCAAGAGTAAACGAATCCTTCATGCGGTCTTCACCATGGCTATATTTTCTTGACAGTCATTATCAAGTCGGGATCGCATACCGCATAGCGCAGCCGTGTACGTCACTACAACGTGCAAGTGATTTGAATACTCAAACTTTGATTTGTTGGTTTTCCTTGAGTTGTACCCAAAAAAAAAGTTGCCGAACAAGAATTGCTTACCCAATCAATCATCCAATATACATAGAATACAGGACAACCCGCACTCTTATCTTTTCCCCATGCACTACATCTCCTTAGTATGTACGTTTGAACGGTGGTACAGCCTTGCACTCATTCTCATCCAGCGTAGTACCCACAACCCTCCTGTAACCTAGCTGCGTGGGGCCATGTGGTTGCTTCTGCCAGGACAAAGTATGCTTCATCCACTTCTCGTCATCTCGATCAGGGAAGTCCTCACGCGCGTGTGCACCTCTTGACTCTTTACGGTTGGCGGCTGATTCGGCGGTTTGAACAGCGCAGGTAAGCAAATTCCTTAGCTCAAGAGTCTCTACGAGGTCGGAGTTCCAGATCATGCTGCGGTCCTTGATACCCACATCTGCGAACTGCTGATCGACTTCGTGGATCTTCTTGACGCCCTCGTCGAGCGATTCCTGGGTTCGGAAGACGGCGACATCAGTCTGCATGACCTTTTGCATGGCGAGGCGGACTTCGGCAGTCGACTTGGATCCGTCAGAAGTGCGGACCTTGTCAATGACGGAAATGGAGTCAGCACCGGCATCGGCTGAGATTGGATCTGCCTTCTGGCCTGGGCTGAAATTGTCGCGAATAGTGTGAGATACAGCACGGCCGAAAACGATAAGATCCAAGAGGGAGTTGGCACCCAGGCGGTTGGCACCGTGGACGGAGACCGAGGCAGCTTCACCACAGGCGAAGAGGCCAGGGACAACCTGGTCATTGCCTTGTGCATCCTGGGTGATGACCTCACCAGTGTATTTGGTCGGAATACCACCCATATTGTAGTGGACAGTAGGTAGAACCGGAATGGGTTGCTTGGTAACATCGACACCAGCGAAAATGGCAGCGGTCTCAGAGATACCAGGAAGACGCTCATGGAGAATCTCAGGAGGCAGATGGCTGAGCTGGAGGTAGATGTGATCTTTCTCAGGGCCAACACCACGGCCCTCGCGGATTTCGAGGGTCATGGAACGGGAAACGACGTCTCGAGACGCAAGATCTTTAGCAGTTGGTGCATATCGCTCCATGAATCGTTCACCCTCGGAGTTTAGGAGATAGCCACCCTCACCACGAGAGCCCTCTGTAATCAAACACCCAGCACCGTAGATGCCAGTGGGATGGAATTGGACAAACTCGAGATCCTGGTTAGGAAGACCCGCGCGAGCAACCATGGCCATGCCGTCACCAGTGCAAGTATGGGCGGATGTGCAGCTGAAGTATGCGCGTCCGTAACCTCCGGTGGCCAATACAGTGTTCTTCGCAATAAACCTGTGAATCGTACCATCTTCCTGGTTGTACGCAACAACACCCTTGCATACGCCGTCTTCCATGATTAGGTCAGTGGCGAAAAACTCGATGAAGTACTTGGTGTTATGTCGCAAAGATTGTCCATAGAGGGTGTGAAGAAGTGCGTGGCCGGTTCGGTCAGCAGCAGCACAGCATCGGTAGGCCTGTCCGCCCTTGCCGTACTTCTGAGACTGCCCACCAAAGGCACGCTGATAACTAGAGAGAGTCAGTGTGCCGTGCAGCGTGATATGGGCTGAAAGCGTACATCTTGCCGTCGTCTGTTCTTGAGAATGGGCAGCCATAGTTCTCGAGCTCGATGACAGATTGGGGCGCCTCCCTCGTCATGTAATGAATAGCATCCTGGTCACCCAGCCAATCTGAGCCCTTGACAGTATCGTACATGTGCCATCTCCAGTCATCTTCGTGCATGCTACAATCAAGGGTTAGCCTTCATGGCACGTAGTAAGATGCAAAGCTCCTACGTACTTTCCAAGTGCAGCATTGATACCACCTTGCGCGGCTACGGTATGCGACCGGGTCGGGAAGAGCTTTGATATACAAGCCGTGTTGAAGCCAGCTTCGGCAAGGCCGAAGGCCGCTCGCAAACCAGCTCCTCCAGCACCGACGACAATCGCATCGTATTCATGGTCAATGACGGGGTACTTCTGCGAGATGAAACCTGAAGCCTCTTTGGCCCTAAGATGCTCGGTGCCGAAGATGCGCTGGGCAGGTCGTGTCGATGAGAAAGCTCGCGTGGACGGACGGAAGCCTCTCGAGAGCTATTGAACCATTCGTCAGCCATTGAGCAACAGATTGGTGTAGGACACGACCAAAACATCCAATGGAATAATGTGGGGCTATTCAAACAGCTCTGCAATGCGCAATCATCCTGCTCGAGCATCATGAATATGCCACACACCTCGGTGCGGCGGATGACGGTTATTACGATCATGGACACGGACGTGTGGCGGCATGTAGTTTGGGGGGAACTCACCTGGCTTGCAAGCTGCGCACGACGCATCCTGAGGCAACTCATAGTGGCGGTGGCCGAAGAGCGAGGGGTGGAAGTTGTTGTATGAGGTCCTTCGGTGTTTTCGCTTTCAAAGGTTGGAAGTTGCGATCTTGGTGACAAACTAGAATCGGAAGGAGCTAATTCGTTCGGTAGGCCTCGGCTGGGCGGGCGTTGAAGCACCTCTCAATCCCGGAACTTCTTCTTGACGCACGGTACCATTACATCCAAGACCTTGTAGCTGTGCACCAAAACTTGAATGTTTATGCGAGTGCTAAACGTCCATATACGCTGTGATTTTAAACTTGCTGGTGGGCTTCATTTCTGCCCAATTCCCTGTGCAGTTTCTAACCGGCAACCCGGACACAAAGGCAGCGTCTGCCGATGAATATTATAGGAAGTACCGAACCTGTATATCGGACATATTGTACAAGACTATTATCGCGATTTTGCAGGTATTGGCCTGTACGAACAGACTGGCTTCCGAAATCATTTGCCGCTGGTGTTGAAGATGCCTAGACTACAATCGTCGTCGTCATAGACAATGCCATCCGATCACATGCGATATTGCCAAACAGCAATCACCACCCCACGCAAAGGCCTCGGTCAACGCTCTTGAACTGATGATGGATAGACAACATCTTATAGTCCCAATTCATTTCTCTACTTGTCTTTTATGCAGAACTGAACAGTTGACAACAGTTGGCAGCTGGTTTTCGCTTTTGTCAGGGTAGTCTGGCTCTATCAATGTGATTCTACTTATTTCAGCGAGCAAAATTTATCTGGCTAATGGCCAGCACGCAGTACACCTTGATATTTTGTATGGTGCTATATCCAGTACTATATGCATGCTGGTCGGAAGGCTTGGCTCTTCCGAAGCCTCAACCCAGTCCGCATGCGACATATCGCAGCACGTGAGTCTTAGCCTTCGAGGAAACGATACACCACACATGATCATGAAGTGAGGACAGATTGAGTGAATTGGTAGAATCGTTGACATTTTCTTTAGTCACTTATCATGACCGGCATCCATGTAATAGACCTATCCCGTTCGCCAAAGCCCATTGATGAAAGGATGCACTTCATAAACACCACCCAGCCGCCTCTAAGATGAGGTCTGGAGATCCTTCTTGAGCACACCTTCGTACTGCCTCTTCTCCGCCGCTGTTTGGTATGCACCGTGACCAAACTTGGAGGAAGTGTCGATCCATTTCAGCTCAACCTTCTCCAATGCCCTCCTGCTGGTGTGGACAAACATGGACTTGCGTAGGGTCATGACCCGCTTCTTGACACCAGGGCAGTTACCCTTAAGCAGAACGAAGTCGTTCTTGACCTCACCATAGCGAACGAAGCCACCCATGCTGGACAAAGTCAGAATAAATCAACGTAATAAGGAGGATATATGACTTACGGGGTGATCCGCTTCTTGGAAACATCGAACTCAGTTGAGGCATTGCCCTCATCCTCGCCCTTGCCGATGCGGTAGATCTTGTGGTTGACGGAAGTACGATGATGGTAACCCATCTGACCTGCACGGGCAACAGTCCACTGGACGTGGGCAGGATGCCAGGCACCAATACAGGCGACCTTGCGGAGACCCTTGTGAGTCTTACGGGGGAGCTTCTTGGTACCCCATCGAGAAGTGACACCATTGTATCCGTGACCCTTGGTGACAGCGATAACGTCAATCATCTCGTTGGCCTCGAAGATGGAGCTAATCTCAATTGGCTTCTCGAAGAGCCCGTGGCCGTATGAAACCTTGTCAGCAATGCTGCCGCCGTTGACCTGAATCTCCATAAGATGGGCCTTCTTCTGCTTGAGCGGGGTCTTGGAGATCTGAGTGTGGGCGAGGACGCGGACGACGGTGCAGTACTTCTTGATGCGCTCAAGCTCGCGGGTGATTGACTGGCCGCTGGACTCGGAGTGCTTCTTGGCGTACTTGGTGAAGGCCTTCTTCTTGCTCTTGTACCAGTTGCGGTAGAAGCGACGCTTGACCTCATCGCTCAAGTGCTCAGCCCAGACGGTAGTGAGCGAGCGCAGACCGCGGGGAGTCTCGATGTAGCCGACGAGACCGACAGCGATCATCTGCGAGTCTGTTAGTGTGGTGACTGTGGTGTTGTTTTGTTACGATGCGTACAGGAGGAGTCTCAATGACGGTGACTGCCTCGACAATCTCCTTCTTGTGCAGCTTCGCACCCGGTCGATCGAGATCGCGGACAATGGTCGTCATGCCGGCCTTGTAGCCCATGGCTGCCGTCAGGTGGACGGGCTTCTTCGGGTCATCCTTGGGGAAGCTGGTAATCGCTGTGAGCCTTCTGTCGAACTTTTGATGATTGCGTCGACAAGAATTACCTCTTCACCTTGCCCCGGTGACGGGCAGCGCGCTTTCGCGGCAAGAAAGCCAGAGACCCGTGGCGGGGTGCTTCGAACTTCCTGTGGGACATGGCGAGTTCGATGTGCTGGTTGTTAGTACAGTCGAAGTTGAGAAGTTCGCGGTAGCCGAGACGACTGAATATTCGTAAGAGTGTGTGCTGAGCTCGGGCCATCGCGCTTCGCGCCTGCTGTTCTTGGCAACCATCGAGAAGCCCCGCCTGCGACCGCCAAACCAAGACGAGGTACCCAGACAGCCCATCACACGCTTTGTCTTGTACCTGCGCTGCTGTTTCTCCCTGCGTTGTCTCCCGCTCTCGTCATCCCGCTGCCGAGTCGAGCCTTCCGCCTCTGTGTGTTCGCCCAGCCCGCTGCTCCCGCCGCATTCGTCCATCCAACTACCCACTGCCACTACATCATCCAGTATTGCCCTGCCTGCCACCACCCTCGACGTCGGCGGCGCCACCCAACCCCCGCCCTATCGCAGCTCTATAGATTCCCATATAGGTTCCTCATACCGCCCTGTATCTGGGAATCTTCGAGCTTCTAGCTGCTTTAATTCGAACCCCGCTGTGTGTGCGTCCCGCAATCCTGGTCAAGAGTCATGGTAGAAGCAGAGGGCAGCCCCACGACGTGGAAGTTCACGCAGTATGTCAACTCTAAAGCTTCTCTCCAATAGACACACTTGGCAGTGCTTTGACCTGCTACCCGTGATCTCTGCAACAGCGGCCAAGTCGCCTTGTTGAGCACCGCTAACTCTAATAGATGCTTTGGTGACAAAGGAGATGTTGAAGACATTACAGAAGGTATGGATGTCCAACCCTTTTGTCTCCCTGATATGTTAGGCCAATAAATGTATGCAATTGCTGACAGTCAGCACAGCGGATATAATCTCTACTGTCGAATTCGACCAGACGGGCAACTACCTCGCAACCGGTGATAAGGGTGGACGTGTCGTACTATTTGAGAGGAACGAGACTGTTTGTGATATACTAACTTACTTTCCATGACGGGCGCTAATTGCAAGTAGAAAAAAACCTGCGAGTACAAGTTCCATACCGAGTTCCAGTCACACGAACCTGAATTCGACTATCTTAAGTCTCTCGAAATCGAAGAAAAGATCAACAAGATCAAATGGTGTCGTCGACAGAATGCTTCACACTACCTTCTCTCCACAAATGACAAGACAATCAAGCTGTGGAAGGTTTTTGAGAAATCGTTAAAGGTGGTGGCAGAAAACAATCTTTCACACGAGTTGACGCCCGGAGGCGGGGTTGCTGGTGGAGGCGGTCCTGTCAGGAACCCGAATGCGCAATTTCGCACCGCCACCGACCTCAAGCTTCCTCGACTCACGCACCACGATACCGTTGTCGCTGCTGTACCCCGAAAGACGTATGCGAATGCACATGCCTACCACATCAACAGTATATCAGTAAACAGTGATGGAGAGACCTTCATCAGCAGTGATGATTTGCGGATCAACCTATGGAATCTCAACATTCAGGATCAGAGCTTCAATATTGTCGACATCAAACCGGCCAACATGGAAGAGCTAACGGAGGTCATTACAGCTGCCGAATTTCATCCCATAAGCTGTAATTGGTTCATGTATGCAAGCTCCAAAGGGACCATTAAGCTGGCAGATATGCGTGAGAGTGCCCTGTGCGACCAACACGCGAAACGTAGGTCTTTCAGTATCGCGGCAGTGGCAATCATACTAACGTATATCATGACTAGAATTCGAGCAGGAAGAGGATCCGTCCTCTCGCTCGTTCTTTTCCGAGATCATCTCATCCATCTCCGATGTACGATTCTCACACGATGGGCGATATATCCTTTCACGCGATTACCTAACCGTCAAGATCTGGGACGTCAACATGGAACGAACCCCTGTCAAGACAATCCCCATCCACGAACACTTACGACCTAGGCTTTGCGATACTTATGAGAACGACAGCATCTTTGACAAATTCGAGGTTGTCTTCTCTGGTGATGCGAAGAACGTCATGACTGGTAGCTATAATAACAATTTCATGATCTATCCATCAGACCCAGAGAAGGACACTGAGGTTGTACTTCAAGCCGATAAGTCGGCCTTTAAAGCCAAGAAGGTGGGTATCCCGACCCCAATGAACTCATCAACAAGCCCGACAGGCAGCAATGCTAGCAAGAAGGGTGGTTCAAGAGCGGGAAGCCCTGCTGCAGGTGGAGTCGGCCAGGGTCAACGCATGAGAAAGGAAACAGACGCGGATCAGATCGATTTCAACAAGAAGATCCTCCACATGAGCTGGCATCCGTTTGAAGACAGCATTGCGATCGCTGCCACAAACAATGTAAGTACCAGCAATCTTGGCGCTGTTTTGTTGCTAAACCTAATCATCAATAGCTTTTCGTCTTCTCCGCATTGTAAAGGACTCCATTCATGGTGTGGATACTTTTCAAGGGCGTAACTAAATAGAAGCATATACTTGCTCGTTCCTTGGCGATCTATTCCGCCCCGTGTGTTCTTCACCTTTGGCAACAGCCTGCTCGGCGGCGCTAGGATGGTAGAAATGGAGCATTCATGGTGAACAGCGCGTGAGATCGCGGATGATCAATGTCATTATGCGATTGCGAATGGATGGGACGAAAGCAGTGTAGATTGGAACACCACAATAATGACTCTGAGTGGTGCAGAGAATTAACAAAAGAAACCATGTGTAAAAGATCTTGATTTGACTCATTGTGCTGTGGTGCTTACATCGGGGAACGCTCACATTGTGCTAAGTCTCACTTCTCCCAGTCATACACCCGTACGGAGTCCGATTCTCTGTCGTGTGCTCCTACGTGATTTAGAAATCACGAAACCGCAAGTAACCTTCACATAAACGATATTAATAACGATAGTTTAAGAAATTCTTAGGTATATTCACCGCAAACACGTTCTATCTAAGCACCAGGCCAAAGCACAATAACAGCAAAGACGCTATATAAATAGAAGAAGCTTTGAGAGGTAATTATGCATGGGTCTTGCTCCAAGCCCATGTCATATTCGGCTAATTGCCGCTAGCGCCTATGAGGACCTCTAAAACCCCGGGCCTCCACGTCAACACTCGCACTCGTCATTCCTTGCTTCCAGTTTTGGTAGACCATGGTAGACCTGTAGACCGTATATAAAGTCTTTTTATGTGAGTTCCCGTGTTACAGATCTTCCAGACTCTTGTTTAGCAGTCGCATGCGTCCTAATTTCTTGACAGCGATTGTCAGTCATCGGATCTTTATCAATGCTACATAGCTAATGAATCTCAGCTTCTCCTCTGTTGACCCCGTACAGTCGCTCCCAGATATTTTGACGGCCGAACAATTGCATCGCATCGGTATTTGATTATAGTTTACCGCCCACTATGGCCGCCCTTGCGCCTATTGTGAGCAGCTTCTCGCTCATTTTTGGGGGATGTTGCGCGAATGTAAGAGCCTAATTCGGGTGTATGATCTTTTCTAACATGCCTTAGGTCTACTGCCTTGAGGCAATCGTAAAGTGAGTTGTATCAAGCTTGCGGAGCAGGAGCCTTGGCTAACCCCGTGAAAAGGCAGGAGCCCGACAGCGGTCTTCTTATCACACTCTTTCAGTTTGTGTTTACGTGTTTATCGACATTGCACTATCAATTCGACCCTAAGGGCCGGTACTTTGTTAGGTCTTCGCCTGTTCCCTTCCGAAAATGGTGTATTAGTGCGGCGTTGTTCTTCACAGTCAATATGATGAACAACTGGGCTTTCGCATTCAACATCTCTGTGCCGGTCCATATCATCCTCCGAAGCTTTGGTAGTGTGACCACTATGGCTGCCGGTTGGTTTCGTGGAAAGAAATACACTAGCCTGCAAGTATTCTCAGTAGCAATCCTGACCCTGGGTGTCATGGTGTCTGCATGGGCAGATGCTCTATCAAAGGTATGACAACACATTCTGACCCACTGTCTTGCACGTATTGATTGTTACAGGGAAAAAGTATGGAAGCTTCCAGCATCGACCTGACAAGCGCGTCATTTGAGGCAGGCCTTTTGGTACTTCTCATTGCCCAGCTTCTCTCCGCATACATGGGTGCGTATGTAGAGGATATCTACAGGGACCACGGCAAAGATTGGCAGGCGAATCTCTTCTACTCACATTTGCTCTCCATACCGCTCTTCGCCGGATTCGCTCCTGTCCTCACGGAACAGTTTACACGCTTGCAGGCCTCTCAATCCTTCGAAGTTCCACCCAAGATCGCCGCAAATCTCCCACAAATTCTCAATCAGGCCCTTGCAACAACATCTCAACATGTCATCTATCTCACTGCCAACGCGATTACACAATTGCTTTGCATTACCGGGGTCAATATACTTAGTGCTAATACGTCAGCTGTTACTGTGACGATAGTTTTGAATATCAGGAAGCTGGTCAGCTTCCTTTTGAGTGTCTGGATCTTTGGAAATCAAATGAGTGGTCTGATGAAGATTGGTGCTGCGATGGTGTTTGGTGCAGGTGCGTTGTATGGGTGGGAGACTTCGTACAAAATACCGCAGAAGAAGAAGATGGAAGCTGAGAAAGGCAAGAACAAATAAAGAACGCCGGATTTTGGTCGCAAGAATTGGTTCGAGCAGCGATAACGGGCAAGAAAGAACAATCACATGCTTTGTATGTTCAGAAATAGCTTGAGTGCATATTTATGATTGCCTCAACCAGCTCGCTATACTGTGGCACGCTCCTCAATTGAGATTTTGAATGACCAGCATTTGTATGGCCTGTATTACTAACTGCAATGGCTCATGTGTGAGCAGCTTGAAGGCTGAAAATAAGAAAGGGTGCTGAAGCTACACATCCAATTGGAGGGGCAGCCAATCACAGCCCTAGGCCGAAAAGGGGAGTTGTTGATCTGGCTTGAACACCAGCTTCGGCCCCAGCAACACTCTTTCGCTCCCGAGTCCATCGACCAATTTCTTTTCCTGTGTGAGGTGAGTCTGGTGCAGGTTCTCAATTACATCTTGGCGCTTAACACTAACAGCTTGCTCATTAGGCAGCTTCAAAATGTCCTCTCCTGCAGGAACGGTCCGACAGCGCGGTCCAAAAGACAAGAAGCGCCCTACAACGCCCAATCCAGAGGCCATCACTGAGAAAGTCACCAATGCCATCGAGAAAGCAAAGCCCTACAAGCCTGCGCAACAAGGCAAAGAGTGGGACTACAAGCTCGCCATCACGATCATAACTGTGCTTGCATTCATATCGCGATTCTGGGGCATCACCCATCCCGACCAGGTCGTCTTCGATGAAGTGCACTTTGGAAAGGTATGATACCTACAAAATGCTGGGTTATATTTTACCCAAGCACTTGGAGGCTACCTCAGGGTTGAACATGCCGCTGACATTACACCCAGTTTGCCTCGTACTACCTTCAACGCACCTACTTCTTCGATGTCCACCCTCCTTTCGGAAAGCTTCTCTTCGCATTTGCAGGCTGGCTAGTTGGATACAAGGGTGAATTTCTCTTCGAGAACATTGGTGATTCGTACATCACCAACAAAGTCCCATATGTTGCATACCGCGCCATGCCCGCGTCCCTGGGCGCCCTTACCGTCCCAATCGTTTTTCTGATCATGTGGGAATCTGGCTACTCGCTGCCCGCCTGTGTCACAGCAGCTGGTCTTATGCTATTCGACAACGCTCACATCGGCCAAACGCGCCTGATCCTTCTCGATGCCTCGCTTATTTTCTTCATGGCTCTCTCCGTTCTCTCTTATATTCGCTTTTACAAGCTGCGACATGCTCCTTTCAGCCGTAAATGGTGGAAATGGCTTCTCTTGACTGGTGTTAGCCTGAGTTGTGTCATCTCCATCAAATACGTGGGTGTTTTCACTTTCTTCTCCATTGGTGTCCCGGTCATGATTGACCTCTGGGATCTCATGGATGTCAATCGCCGCCAAGGCGCATTGTCTTTGCCTGAGTTCGGAAAGCACTTTGCTGCTCGTGCTGTTGGCCTGATCATCGTTCCTTTTTTTCTGTATCTCTTCTGGTTCCAGGTCCACTTCTCCATTCTCACCCGGTCAGGACCGGGCGACGATTTCATGACTCCCGAGTTCCAGGAAACCCTGAGCGACAACGTAATGTCTCTGCAGTCTGTTAGCATCAACTACTACGACTCTATCACCATCCGCCACAAGGAGACAAAGGTCTACCTCCACAGCCACCCTGACCGCTACCCTCTTCGATACGATGATGGCCGTGTCTCTTCTCAAGGCCAGCAGGTCACTGGCTATCCCCACAACGATACCAACAATCACTGGCAGGTTCTTCCCACGAAGCCTCTCGCAAGTGAGGTTGGTCAACGCGTCAAGATCGGCGATACTATTCGTTTACGCCATTTGATCACCGACACAATTCTCTTGACTCACGATGTCGCGTCCCCCTACTATCCAACCAACCAAGAATTCACAACCGTGAGCAAGGAGGACGCCGCCGGTGACCGCTATAACGATACAGTCTTCGAAATTAAGGTTGATAAAGGCAAAGGCGACTTCAAAACCATGTCCACCCACTTCAAGCTCGTTCACGTGCCTACCAAGGTTGCTATGTGGACCCACACATCGCCTCTACCAGATTGGGCGTACAAGCAAGCTGAGATCAACGGCAATAAAAATGTTCAGCAATCGAGCAATGTGTGGTATGTTGATGACATACCCTCGTTGCCCGTTGAGGACGAGCGTAACAAGAAGGAGGTTAAGCAAGTCAAGCACCTTAGTTTCCTCAGGAAATGGGTTGAGCTTCAGCGTGCTATGTTCTACCACAATAATGCGCTGACCAGCTCGCATCCATATGCTTCGCAACCCGTCTCTTGGCCATTCCTTCTTCGTGGTGTGTCTTTCTGGACACATAACGACACGCGCGAGCAGATCTACTTCTTGGGTAACCCAATTGGTTGGTGGTTGGCCTCCTCACTACTTGCTGTCTTCGCTGGCATCATTGGTGCCGACCAACTCGCTTTACGCCGTGGCATGGATGCTCTCGACGAACGTAAGTTGCCTCCCTGTCGCCATTTTCATTTAAATATAACAGTCTAACACTTTCATCTACAGGCACTCGCTCTCGTCTCTACAACTCGACTGGCTTCTTCTTCCTCACTTGGGCTGCTCATTACATCCCCTTCTACATTATGGGGCGTCAACTTTTCCTGCATCACTACCTACCTGCGCATCTCGCATCCTGCCTTGTCACTGGCGCCCTCGTAGAGTTCATCTTCTGCATCGAGCCTCAAGACCCCGAGTCACCTGCCATCAAGGGCCACCGTAGGACTCGCTCACGCCCTGTTCGTGAGCGTGTCGCTACTACCAGCCAGATAGGAAGCTGGATTGCTGCCGGTGTCATCTTGGTGGTAGTCCTCTGGGGCTTCCTTTTCTTCGCACCACTAACGTACGGCAAGCCCGGTCTTACCGTTCCGCAAGTACAGGCGAGGAAGTGGCTCGGCTACGATCTCCACTTCGCAAAATGATTGGTCAGTCAGAGTAGTTCAGTTTTGGATTAGGTGCTGGATTTCGGCTGGGGTTCTTCATTGATTCCGCTAGGGTAAAATACTGCACAGCGTGGAGTGCCGGTGGTGTTCGTTAAGCTGCTCTATTTTCGACTGGTTAATTGCTTTGCCAAGGCTGACAGGCTAGGTGTCACAGCCTTCAAAATATCTTCATCTCATATGTATTAGGGTAAATGATAGGGTAGTAGACATTGCATGGGCAGAGTATAGATGTATATCCTACTCTGCCGCTTATGTTCGTTCGCTATTGCCGTGCCTAAATTGCCGTTTCTAGATGTGCAGCTAATGGCACCCTGATAGGCAGCCCCTGAGAGCAAGTCTAGTGCAGTGCCAGAATAACAATAATGCACGTTGAGCGGGACATCGTTGCTAGTTCAGACATCTCTGCAGCGTTATCAGAGTGACGGCTTCCACCAAAATCGGCGGAGCTGGTTCAATGGTCGTTCACGCAAGACATTTCGGTCATTCCCCTATTGTTATACTCCATCCAATGTTTAGGAATACACGCGTCAAGAGATCAATTTGGTTCCACATTGCTATACATTCATTGTAGAGTATAATAAGCAATTCATTTTAGATGCCAATTCGTTGGGGTCAACTCCACATTTGCATACCAACACTTTCAGCGAGCTTCCCTACAAGTGAGTGTAATTCGCTATGCCTACTTTTGAGGACTGAATCTCTAGGAGTGTATTCAAGGAAACACGTACCAAAGGCTGAATTTTAATATATTTGAGAAATGAAATACCTTTGTCAATTTGCTGGTGGATGCTACTTCAGACCACCCTCTCCCACCCAGTCTGGTGTCGATCCAATCAGAGCTGCCGCCGTGACAACTATGTTTATGGAAGCGTTCTGAATATCTCGTTCCTTGCTGCAAAATTCCAATATAGAGACAGCTCATTAAATGTCGATATGAAGACAGAATCATAGCGAGCGTCGTTTAAGCAAATATATTTCCAGTTCTTAGAGTACCTGTTGACGGGAACAAATTTGCTGGATGGGGCTGAAATGGATATTTGAAGCTAGCTAAACTTCTGTCTTTCTACAAGCATATCCGCCTCCATTCTACTTGGGGTGTTTTTCATTATCGTGCATCTTTTGTACAATCATGTCTTGTCATTGCTTTAGATCAACTGTCTCAAAAGATTTCAGCCTATCTCTCCTATCTCCATGTCCCCGACAACAAAGAGAACGACTGCTCCTGCTTTCAACAAGTCTATAGTAACGTAATGCTAGAGCTTCTGAAGTACACCTAAGAGAGCCGGGCAAGCACATCTCCCGTGCGACTTGAGCCCCAGCAGTACGCGGGCCACGAACACGTGAATATCTTTCATATTATCAAGCAGGCTACGATGTTACAACTTATGCTTCGCCTATCAGATACGACGAAGCTTGGCCAAACACTGATGCCGTAGTGCTGCGGAACACACGTATCATCTCATGATCCTTCAGGATCCCGCGGCGCGAGACAAGTCGTCGTAAGAACATTCATCAGCACACCTAACCCCATTGCAATGAGCCTTCGACTCATGGTCACTGCTATGTTCTGTAATAGCGTCAAACTCTGTGTCACCCTTCGGCTCGCAACTTTCTAGGATAATTAGATCAGCTAGGTGGGAAACAAGGAGTGTTGAAGTCCGTGTTTGTAGCAACAGTCTCGCTCGTAACCTGTCGTCGATCCACGTCTACCTACTATCCTCTATAGATGTACTATGAATCGAGGTCAAGTGGTATGCGTAAAATTTGGGAATTTTAGTGTCAGGGAAATATCGAAATGTAAGTGTGTCAATAGAAGGCCGACAAATATGTAACAAAGTTCTAGTGCCGTATGGTAGTTGAGAAACACGACATAAATACTTGCATCATTCACTCATCAAGGCGCCAGAGAAATGCGATCTGGACCGGAAGGGGGCACAATAAATTTGTTTTCGGCAACATTCCGAGTTCTGTCTTGCATTACGGTCGCCGTCACTGAAGGCGAGGCGCTTTGATGTATCCATCCACTCAAGAGCTTCAGCACATCAAGGATTACGGAGTGTTTGCCCGATTGGCGACCATTTCTGAATCCATTCACTCGTCAGAGCAGCGCGTTGGAGCTATGCTACCTAATAATGAGGACAAGTAGGTCTGAAGCGCACTGTAACAACCGCTTCGTTCTCCAATATACATGCCCAGTATTTTCCCATTGGAGCCTTCGACTATTGATATTGTATGTCTGCTCTCATGCTTTACTCTTTGCAACGCCATTCATCTCATGGCGGTGCACTGGGATCTTTCCCACATGTTAACTGTTCAACCCTTCCATATCCTCCCGATGAAACAAGAACCGTGGTTAGAAGGCGCATTTGAGACAAATCCATCAATGCCAGTCGGCCACGATTTCTTGAGAGCGACAATGGACTTTCACATTCTGGGTAGGTGTGGAGAGGCTTCAGAAAGTTCTGCCGTTGCATACCATGTGAAAATTGTTTGATCAGCCCCAGGGTCGATTTCAGCCGCATTGATCACTCGTCAGCAACCTCTGCTCCGTCTGATTAGCCTCAAGCGTGGCTGGTCGGGTAAAGTTGTCACAGCAAACACGACGCGCGTTGTTTACGACGTGCTTCCTGCACCATCAGAATTTTCTTAGCTGGTGCCTATGCCGGCATCAGTGGACTTGTAACTCGCATGTGTAGTGCCAAATGTGGCGTAAGGCCGCTGCGACGTGGTCTTCATGCAATGTCACCGTTAGTTTGGGGTTGTTGAATGCCATTGCGGCTCGAGGTTCCGCGGTAGAGCTTGGGCGCTTTTGCAAAGTGGATTCTCAGATTTGCCATTCGCTAAAAAGGATATTCGTCAATCGCCATCTCAACATTTCTAGATATTACAGATCCACGAATGACAATCGACGTGCTGTACGGAATGTTGACATGAACTGGCGATCACAATACAACTTTAGGGCCCGGCATGCACGGTACGGATTTAGGTTTTGTAGGTACGATGGTATTATGACGTCCTCTACGCGTCCACCCGTGGCTTCCCCTGACCAATGAAGCCCCCGCATGAACCAAAGGTACGACATAGGCTTGTCTGATCCACCATCCCCATGTTCCCTTCAGCAAAGCCGGTCAATGCAATGTGCAAAAAGTATTGACAGCGAAAATTAAGATCCGACATATCTACATCCATGTCGATGACAAAAAAAGAGATCTTTGTTTACAAGAAAGAAACCAGGCCATGCTGAAGCAATCGCTTTGAAATTATTATGGGCGACTAATAGCCCAAAGATGAGACAGGAGACGCAGTGCACAACTTTTCTTCCGTACAGGCCAACAATGAGGGGTATCATGCAATCGCTGCACTCATGAAATGCTCTCTCTAAAACCTGAGCTTCGAGTCCCAGGAGTGAAGCTCGAATCGCTTGTCAATGACAACGTTGTTGGCCATGGCGGCAGCAGCGCGGGCGGCCGGGCTGCCGGTCCTGTCAGGCACCACGTAGTTCTTGACAAGACGCTTAGCAATGCCACCATCAACACCGTTGCTGAGCAACAAGTTGGCGCTTCCACCAGTGCTACCCGTTAGCTTGCCTTCGCGGGCAGTCTGAAGAAGCTTCGCCTTGAGCGCCGCGGGATTTTGGCCGAGAGTAGCAGGGTCTTGCGCCATGAGGTAGGCCATAACACCTGTAGTGTGGGGGCAAGCCATGGAAGTACCAGAGAGGAAGTTGATGATGGTGTCACCAGTGCTCCAGGCGCTGAGAATCTGCTCACCGGGGGCATAGATGTCAACGCACTTGCCGATATTCGAGAAGCTGGAGACTTGGTTGTTGATGTTGACTGAGCCGACGGTGACAACATCAGAGTTCGCTCCACCAAGATGAGCAGGAGTAGCTCCACAGGCATCAATGCCGTCGTTACCAGCAGCAACCGAGACATGAATACCGGCCTGGGAAGCACCGGCAATAACCTCATCGACCGAGTTGGCAGTTCCTTGTAGACCCCAAGACATGCTCATGATGGAACCAACGAACCCAGGCTGCGTCTTGCGCTTCTCGTGGTTGTTGATGACCCAGTCCATACCAGCAATGGTGTCAGAGGAGGAACCAGAACCATCGTCACCAAGCACCTTAACCTCAATGATGTTGGCTCCCTGAGCGACTCCGAACTTGGCACCTCCGGCAGTACCAGCAACGTGCGTGCCGTGACCATCACCATCGACAAAGGATCCAGTAGCAGTGAAGCCTTGTGTAGCACGGCCAGTGAAGACAGCATGGGAAGTTCGCACACCCGTGTCAATGACATAAATGTCAACACCGGCACCAAGGGACGCATCATCAAAAGAGTAGGTAAAGTCCTGGCCCTGGGGAGATCCAGATGCACCAGCTTCGTTGGAGATTCGCTGCAGGCCCCATGGTGCACCGGACTTTTGTGTGGCGAATGATTTGATGGTAGTCTTTTCTTCAACGTAGGCTACTTCACCCAGTGATTGAAAGGCCTCGGCGTGCTTGTCACAGATGTTCAGGATGAAGACTTTGGTGTAGTTGTTGGTTGATTCGTAGACCAGGGCGTCGTCACCGTTGAGTGCCATCATCTCGAGATAATCACTGAGCTTCTTCGGTATGGTCTCATTGCGCATAAAAGTGATGATGTACTCTTTGGTCTCCAGAGAATGGTTAGATGCGGGCTTGCCGATGAAACCTTGACCCTTTCCTTGAGGAGGGGAAAGAGCGGTGGTGCACGCGGCCAAAAGGGCAGCGGTAAGGGCGAAGAAAGTCTTCATGATGGATTACAGAAAGGATTCGGTAGGGAAGGAAGTTGTCGTTGGAGGGGTAAATGGGTGCAAGTGGCCGTTGTATAGGTCACGCAGAATGAATGGAGGAGCGCTGCCAAGTGTTAACGTCTGCTGCAGTGTGGACCAACGGTAAGATGAAGCGTTGAAACCGATGGGAAACCGCCCAGCTTTTGGAAAGAAGAACAAGAAGTAACAGGCAAGGTGGAGGCTGTCGGAGCCGACCAGCGTGAGACACAGTATAAACAAGTCAAGATGGGCTTGTGTGGGGTAGGGCCATGTGCGGACTTTGAGGTAGACGGGGTATAGCATGGCAGCCTTAGGTTCCAGCATGATGGAGGTACTTACATCAACGCGCAAGCAGTGAAGGTGCGGCGGAAAGCTGTGTCAGGTATGAGGAGCTGTGCGTATGAGCCAAGGCGTGCACAGCACGAGGAGGTGAATGAAAGATACGGCTGGGAGGGAAAAGGAAGTGAAGGAGTGGAAAGAGCGAGTGGTAAAAACGAAGGCTATCTACCAGAGGCAGGCACTCTAAATGAATGAATGAATGTGAGGGTTAAAGAAAGAAGGTGTTTGACTGCTGTAGGAGGAAAAGAAGGACCAAGACTAAAGACAGGAGCATGGGGCTGCGGAGCCCATGGCCAGATGTACTCGCGTTGCAGGCGTCCAGGCCATAGTGACCAAGCTCCGCGAAGAATCATCCGCATTTGAAACGCCTTGGCAAGCGACTAGCTCCCGCGAGCGACCATGCCCAATTCAATGGTGAAGGCCGCGGGCTAGGGCAACTGGACTGCTTCAGTCGTTGGACCTGCAGCGGGCGGCGGGTGTCGAGGCGCGATTGGGGCGCCTCGGGAGATTGTTTGGCTACGCTTGGGGACTGTGTGTGACGATGGGTAAGAGGAGGCGCGTGGAGCTCTGCAGCCGTCGCTGGCTGGCTGGGCGTGGACGTCCAAATCGGCAGCCGTCACCGCGCGACGTTGACGCAGAAGGCAGGAGCACTCGTCAGGGGCGGCGCGCTGATTGGCTCTCGGCACCTGAAACAACAACCGCCTACAGCGCGGCCGAATCAGGCAAGCCCCGTAGGCCACTCCCCACATCACGCATAAACCCGCACTCAACATAGGACCCGCTTTGGACGCGCTAACAGGCTGCCCTGCGCGTCAAAATCTTTCATGCACCATGGCGAAACCAAATCGTGGCGTCCAACGAGCGCTGCCGCCCTGGTGCCACACGGCACGTCCGGCACTCTTGACCCCTTCCTCCCCCCCGAGGAGATTCGCTGTCGTTGGTGCGTGTCAAAAGTAACCAAAACCAAACAATCTTAGCCACCCAGTCGCCGTCACCCGTCAAGGCGACGTTTCACCCGCTGATGAAGGGACTCGTGTACACACCGACTGCACTTGCTGTGCTGCCGTGGACGCGCACATGCATGTGAGATGCGAGACCTATGCCGTGAGATGCGAGGCCCATACCGTGAGAATGCCGTGAGCATGCTGCTGTACCACTACCTCTTCGACTGTGCCATGCGTCTCTCTCTCGCGGCCGTTGATCGCCCAGTCCTCCTCGGATCCGACTTTCTGCCTCTTGCTTGCAGGCAAACGGACTTGTTTGAGGCTGTCAAACACAAAGTCCGAAATACAACGTGAGAAACAACCACGGCCACAATCCCATTGCTACATCGACACGGCATAAATACTCGCCACTTCCCGCATCTCTTTTAATGTCAACGTTCACGGCATAAACAGCAGAGGAAACGGAAAAAGTGACGTTGTTTTAAACATACTCTTCCACCGTCGCTGCGCCCCAGGCCGACAGGGTTCAGCGCTCTGGATCCAGGGTGCCTGGTCGTGCTCCTGCAGCCTCCAATCTATCTGGCAACTGCATCTGCGCCATGGGGACCCTGAAATCATATTGATTGAATCATTGTCGTGAGATGCAATGTCGGACATGGTATGGTGACTGCAACATGCACATTTTAAGCAAATTCCATCTACCAAAATCCTGGAATCTCACCCCTTTTGGATATTTTTATCATCAGAGAGGCCAAATGCGGTCAACCAACCAAAAAAACTTCACTTATTATCAAGTTTGGCTAGCAAATACACTAGTATGACAGACTTACTTTTTGTTACTGGGAACAGCTATATCCCACTAGCCGCCCAGTATTAGGTACCAGGTATAGTGCCCACCTTACAGTAGAAATTGTACTTCATAATAATACACCCCAATGACCATCAAAATACTATGATTTGTTACAAAGAATTTACAAGCACCGATCTCAACTCTCAAGCGAGCCCTTTGCTCATGCGTTCGCTAATCTCTAAGCAAAGTAGAACTCCAATTTCCCCATGCTTCATCTAATAGTAACATTGTGTGACATTCACACATCCTCATCACTATCCTCCCCAAGCAGCTCGCCCTCGTCAGGATCCACCACCGCGTAGTCACCGCGACCTCTTGCAAACGAGCTCCTACTCGTATACGTCCGTCCACCGTACCCACCTCCCATCCTGCTTGCAGCGAACCTCCATATACTGCCAATTAGCAGGGGGATGGCAGCAACAACAGCCACCAACCCGGAGATAGCAGCCACGGGCCACTGAACCCATGGCGCATCACTATCGAACGCCCCACCACTCCCTCCATCACCCAGCCTAATCCTCCCAAACTTGCCATCCCAATTCCGCCAGACGTAGTACCCAATCCCGCCTGCGGCAAGGAATGGAATGACTACCGCCATGAAAACACCAAATCCAGAGATGCCGTGTTTCTTCTCAAACTCTTCCTCAAAGCCAGGGCACGCGTGCACTTCGCCGGTCTTGTCGTATTCGTTGCCGCCTTCGCATGTCGAGAGTGGGATTTTGCGATAGGGAGTGTTGTCCCACCATTCGCGAGCACCTTGTTCGCACACAGCCTTAGGGTCTTTGAGAGTAAGGCCTGGGATGAGGGCACATTCGCCGCCGGGTTGCCGTTCATAGTTGTATGCGCTAGTGGTGTTTGTTAGCATAATGTAATTATCAAGGCCAATGGAGAAGCATACCATTCATAATCGCGCCGGGTGCAAGAACAATTCCTAGCAATATCATGCATATGGTCGATCCTCTCGCTATTTTTGCACTTGGCGTCGCGCTTCTTACGATGGTATTGTGCAACATGGCCAAACAGACATTCTGGATTGTCTTGCTGCAAGGGGTGCTGTGGCGACCAAAGGTCGTAGTCTCCGTTCGTAGGATCTTTCTCGTTCAATTTGCACTTTCTGTCAAACTCTGACAGTCCAGAGAAGTCAACATTGACCGCGACGAGTTCTTTTCCATCCCTCCCCCAGAGAAGGAAGTTGAGTGAGGTGTCGCTTGGGACCGTAGTGATTGTATCGACCCGAATTCTGTGCTCTGAAAACTTGAAGAGATCCCACTTGTTGCCACTGTCGAGGGTGTAGTACAAGTGGTCAGTGTCCTCGCCCCGACGGACAATGACAATAACAGAACCTTGATCGCCAAACTCCCAGGCGTAGGCACCTTTCTTGACCTCCTTCCAGGTAAGGCCTGCGTCAGTGGTCATGAAAGTATTGGCTTCACCAAACGTGCTGAGTTCTGGACCGACATTGCCGACGCCGAGCATCAGGCCCACCGCAGTTGGGGAGGAATACATCTCGCGAGGATCTGCACGTTCCGTGTAGCCGTGGATATGTAACCCACACTTCGTTTTGTCTGATACGTCGCAGCCATACGGTTTGTTATCAGAGTCTTTCTCTGGAGCTTGAAGGCCCTCCCAGTCTGCACCATCATTGTGAGTAATTCGACTCTGTTTCTTTTTCTTAGAGCCATTGTTGACTTCGTCCACATTCGTGACAACGTTCGCAACTGCAACACCTTCCAGACCCTGCAATTTCTCAAAGTCGACGTAGCCTTCCGTATTTCTGTTCACAGCATTCAAGCTCATCACATATGATGTGCCATTGCTGTTGCTTTTGATGATTGAGCCGTACTCCTGATCCGGTCGTGGATTGACGGTAACATGGAGGAACACCGCGTGTGTGGAGCTCTCAAGTACGGTATAGGCCGTCTGGTGGATATCGAAGAACTTGGGGGGGAATTTGGCTTCCGCAAAAGTATTAGCATCAAGACTAGCGTCCAGATGTAAAGTTTTGCCGTCATCGCCCTTGGTTGCCACCACAATGAACTCGGACATCGTTGCGAACTCAACCACAGACTTGAACTTGACATCCTTCTTCTTGAACCAATCGTCGCTAGAAATGAGTTCTAATGGCGCGCCCATCTCCTCGTTTGTATGTTGCTCACAGAACACTTGCTCCTCCTTGACATTCCGACCAGCCTCACGCCAGACAAAGGCACATTTTTTGACGTAGGGCACGAGAGACTCCCAACTCTCTTCCTGGCCATTCTTTTGAGAGACGTAGGCAACAGTATGGCAGTCTTTGTCTCCTATCTTTTCACAGTTCTTGCCACCCATCCAGATTATCCAATGCGGTTGCTTGGGATGAAACTGCATAATTTGGAGCATCTCCCGGTTTGGCATGACAGGGGCCTGGAAGTAATGGATGCTATCGTGTAGCCCACGGTTTTCAGAGTAATATACCTTCTTAGTCGCCGTCAAGAAGTATACATAATTGCTGTCGTGTTGGTGGGGGTAGATCCTGACAATTTCATCGTCAATCGCCTTCTTCCACTTCTTTCCATGATCGTGAGTGATCCAGGCAGTGCGCTCGTCAGTCAGCATGACTACCGTCTCGTCCGTATCCCGAGTGTTCCCGTTTTCATCACTACCTTGAGTGTTGCGCTCGAGATAGTACTGCTCCATGAAGTTGCTGCCCTTGAATCTAGTGATCTCGCTGGTGATCTTGTCTGTCTTTGGTGCTGGTTTCTCTACCGCATCGCACTGGCGCTCGACTTCCTTATCTTTGTCCGTCTTGCCTGTGCACTGGTTGCCAGGAATCTTTCTCCAGCCTGAACTACTTTTGTATGTCTTTGCGTTACCCTCACAAGCGCCTTTTGGAAGTTTCAGTGAGTCCGACGGTACGCATTTCTTATCTTTACCCTCGCCTTCAGGCTTGAAGTTGAAGTCACACTCGTAGTCCCTGGATTCGTCGCACTCACACGGTTCAAAGGTTGGTACCGGATCATTGAAGACGTCTCCAACGAAACAGTCGGCATCCCACTTGCGTCTGCGGAACAACTGCTTGTGCCCCATGACGCAACTTGGCTTGCCATCTTGTTCTTTTCGCACTGGCCACTTCGGTTCAAAGTCTTTATCTTCACACTTCCGCTCGTGGAGGCCGTTGAAGTCTAGATGGATGATGACGTGCTCTCGGCCACCACCGTCTTTCTTCTTAGATGCGTAAAGCATAAATTTCAAGCTTGTCGAGTCAGGTAGTGTGGTCAGTTCGCGAGCACGGAACTTATAATCGAGCTGGATTTTATTCCAAGTATCCTTTCGTCCATGCTTGAGCGAATATCTGATGGTATCGGTATCTCCCTCATCAAACACTGCTACTAGGACCGAGCCTTGGTCGCCAAACTCGTACTTGTGCGCTTCTTCAAGAGCCAACTCCCAGGTGAGGCCTGCGTCATCGGAGACGTAAAGATCACCATCGGTGTATTTGCCGAGATAATCGCCAGTATTTCCTACTCCCATGACGATGCCAGGAGCGGGACTGGAGAAAACCCGGCCACTATTGTGCAGGTTGGTTACAGAGTGCAGGTGTAGCTCTGTATCCTTTCCCTTAATGCTAAGCTTCTCGAATGTCCTTCCATCGTCAAAACTGATTCGAGATTTTAGTTTCTTGTTCTGGCCAGATTTCTCAACCTCTTTCCAGTTGTCTACGGTGTTGACCAGCACTACACCTTGTATGTTGGCAATCTTCTCGAAATCGACGTAGCCATCCTGATTACGGTTTGTGTGCTCGGCGTTCTTGGTGAAGTAGGTTCCGTTGGAATTGCTCGTGTACAGGTTTCCCATGGCGACATACTTGGACGTCATGACATCAACCTGAATGCTGTAGTTTGTCGACTCGAGTATGGTATATGCATCCTCCTCAATCTTGTGGTCACCAAATTCGGCATGGTGCCATGTTTCGGTATCCTCGGTGACGTAGAGGGATAACTCGTTCGAGTGCTCGGATTTGGCGGCGGCGACGAGGTAGCCTTTCACGGCGGCCATATTTGCCATTCCTTGTACAGTGCGCTTGGAGGACATGACAGGTTCTTCGTCATCCTTGAAGTAGCTGTGCTCGTTAGTCACTGCAACATGTGTAGGTCAGATGGCCACCCACTTGTCAGTCATCAGGAGTCTGAAGTCCTTGGATCGGTCCGAGTATTTGCCCCTTGTGATGCACAGGATGCGCTTATCGTGCTTGTCTGTGCCAAGGAGGAACCGCTCAGAGCTCTTGGCCCATTGACACATTCGGCGGTCCTCGATGAGGACTTTGGGTTCTGACTTGAAGCCATCTTCGGTGTAGTATGTCTGCCATGATGTCAACGGCCCGTCAAACGTGCAACTTGAGTAGAAACCCTCACCCTTCCGAGACACGGCGCAGTGAAGCAGTTTTCGATCTCGTTGATAAGAATCTTTTTGTTGTCTTGCGCATGCCAGCCAACAGGTCCATTCGGCGAGGGCGGGAACTCTGTTTTGAAGCTAGCCCATGTTTCTCCCTGATCGTACGTAATCCAGTGTTTATCTTCGCTCAAAACCAAAGCCACCTTGTTATCATACGGGTTCTTGAGAATGCCCAGTCCGTGCAAGTCCTCTAGTGGTTTCCAGCCCTTGCCTGCGTCGGGTGACCGCCATATCTTGCCGGTCTCGAGCTCTTGTACTAATGCGATGGCCGAATCATCAAAGTACATGAGATTGACCAGCTCGTTGCGGAACGGCGTTGTCTCGACGAAGGGCTCATCTTTGGCGGCGGCAGAGGATGCCAGCGCCAGCAGAGCGGGCAGCAGTAGGCCCTTAAGGTATCTCATGATGCATGAAGGCGGAGGGAAGAGTCGGGGTGAGTGGACAGATAACACAGATGGGCTGCTTCGCCCTCCACAGCCTTGTCAGAAAGCTGAAGGCAGACGGCCCCCGAGTTGCCGCTTGGCGCTCTGGAACAATCGACGCGCCGCACGGAGAAGCTGCGCCGCGTGTTTCAACGACGAACAGGAATTGGAATAGGGAGACGTGGTTATGGTTATACAAAGGAAAGCGTGGCTAGAGATGGAATGGCGCTATAGGGATAAGAGAACTGGACACATGCGGCGACGCAGACATGCCGCGTGGTGACGAATGAGCGGAGCTTGCGGGTGGCCGCACGCCCGCCGTCAACCTCCGCAGCCACAATCCTTGTCGCTTGTGGAACTCTTGCTGGTCCAGCGCCATCAACCTTATATATACACTCAGCAATTCGACGCGAGATATTCGACGCGAGATATTCGACGCGGTTTCTCCTGTTGCAATAATATACACAAAATGTTACCAAGGGCCATCACACTACGCTAAATCGGCCCCTGAGGACTATTATGGTGGTGGTGGAAGAGATGGAAGTGGTGTGCCCTCGTGCTGTCCTGTCCCTGACTATGATCATAGCGCACCGACGCACTTCCCGCAGCCCCAGCATTCCGATACAACCTACCCGAGCCCTCCAAGTACCTCACAACCGTGAGACACCCCATAATCACCATTTCAGCATCTAGTTGCCTTTCTGTCATCACATCGCTCCATATCTCCAGCTTCCCAACCTCTGCGCCTGGCCGTACAGGCGTCCCAGACCTAGCAATTGTGAAGCGTGCAATGACTGGCGATGGTGCGTCTGGCGAAAAGTCTAGACATGACAGTTCCAGACAAGCACATGTGTCTCTCAAACGCCAGGCGTACCGCGTCCGATGACACGTAAACGCCCAATTGTCAAAGTCTGGCGCGGCCATTTCAATCGGAATGTCATGGCCGGCCTTCAATGACGGGTTGACGGTAATCCTAGCGCTTGGATAGGTGATTTTACTGTTGGAGCCGTGAGCGTGAAAGCCTGCGCGACCTAAAATCTCTGTCGTCGACGTGTGTGAAAGTGAGATGTCAGGATCCCTATGGACGTGGGTAGGGTTGGTGGAGCGGTAGCGGACGTCGTATGAAGGCGAGGTTGGAACATTTCTTCTATTGGCAATTGATCTAAGTTGCGATAGGGTCTTGCTTTCCGTTGTATAGAGGCAGTAAGCCAAGACGGATGCTTGAGAGGCGCCTGGCTCGATTTCTCTGGTCACTGTAGAGCGGTCAGGTTCGTTGGCTGACAATTCGTCTCGCGTCGCTTGTGAAGATGTCATATTAGTTTTCTCCTAAGGTTTCCGAAATAATTGAGTGTTCGTCTATCTCATGTCCGGCTTCCAAAGATATGATAGTCTGTTTGCGGCTACAGGGGAACTTGAAGTTCTTTGTTCTGTTAGCTCACCTCCGCACACCTTTGACCGAGGGGGGCGGCTCCATTTCCGGTTCACCATTTGTTTGCCTATGTACGCTACCATCTCGTGTTTCTCAAGTCAGCTGGACCGTCGATTCGAAGTTCAATGGGGTTTCAATGCAGTTAAACGTCAGATCTTTGCGCAAGCGTCGCCCTGGCAACATAATCGAATCGACAGTTCGCAAGGATACAAGTCCGGTCAATAGGTAATGTGAACAAACTTCATAACGAACTCATGAAGTCGTTGATCAGAAAGACTTTTATACATGGGACGGAACGGACGAGCGCACAAGCTTACCCGTACAATCACAGAGATTCAGTAACACCATGACAGAGAAGCAATAGCCATCATACCACATCTTTCCGCCTGTATTTTTTGTCACATCCATGCGTTCAGCTTGCCTACCTCGTGGTCATGTCACAGCTGAGTGATTCGGAAGCAGTAGCAGTATCGACGGTCACGGTATCAGTCATCATATATGGAACTTTCAGCGACCAGGAGGATGCAATGAAAGCCAAGAAAAGAAAAGAAAAGCTAGGAAATCACAAGTAGCAACGTAGTCATCAATGATCAATGAATCAAGAACAGCTTTGTAGTGGCAGTCGACGTTACGGTCTGAATCAGCACAATATATCCAAATGACCGTTCTTTAGACCTGATACGAAAGAAAGTACGATTTCTCAGACCATGCAGAATTGATGAGTCTAGTAGTGCTATAGAGTTATTGTGGATTCTTAGAAAGTGCCCAATCAACTACATACCCTTGGTGGCTAAGTGGTTGCAAGATTCAAGGTGCTGGATCGATGACGAAGACAACCCCAGGCCTTTCTCTACCTTCACAGCTCGAGAAACCTTGCTAGGAGGGAGGTAGAAATACCAACGCAATGAGACACAGATCCGCTCAATTCGAAAGTAGAATTGATATGCAAACCCAACGTGCATGTATACTGCTACATTAGTGACATCATCACTATCATCATCTGAATTTATCACAATTAACCTCCATAGCTTATCTGGTCTGTCTTCTCTAGCCGTTGGTATTTATTTTCCCAGACACAATCTGTTACTTTTGAGCGATCTCCACACTTTTTCGAATTTTGTCAATGGGCTATAATAGCATTTCGAAATTCGCTCCTCACTACTTCCTCCTATTCCCTATGGTTCGAAACAGTCGAAGAGGCCAGAAGAGAAACTAGGATACAGTATCTTTACAAACGTTCAATTACGATAAATAATCTACTAGGAATCTTGAAACGTACCAATCTGTAAGTGACCGCAAACTGCTGAGCAGCGCTTGCGTGCAAGGAATGCAATGCATGTGAAATACTCTTTATCGGTGTCTCGGAAGAACCATTGTTTCCTTAAATGAATCAAGCATGGTTGCCAAATGTAATTATTTTCCAATTAACATAACATTTTAAAATCATCTCGCAACGGAAACATCAGATGAATACAACTCCAAAGCAACAGGAAAGGTTTGACAATAGACGCTATTTGTTAATCACTTAGTCCAAGCCATTCAAAGTCATTATCGGCTATCATTCTCTACGGGTCAGACGAATATAAAGTTGACAGCAGCGCTTGAACATGCTCCTGTGAATTATTCTGTAGATGATCGCAGTCTTCAACGTTGGAAAATCAGCCTCGATGGAAACGGCAGAAAATAAGAAGTCAATACATAATTTACTCATTCAACCGGTGTCCGCTATTATTGTAGGCCGCATGTCGATTATCCCTTGACAGAATCCACTACGTATGGTGGCGATTTAATCGAGAAGAACGCTTATTGTGTGAGCTTGACGCAGAAAATGATGTAGGCTTTATTATATAACTCAGTTTATCGAGCCCAGAGGATTGATATACCACAGCGGGCTCGAGTGACCGAGCCCCATGATGCTGTCATTGAAAGCAGGAGCTAACGAAGCAGGAGCCTCGCTGGGAGATATGACGTGGAGAGATTGGGCCAATATTCCCATAGCTAAGTGATCATATTACACTTTGACAAGCATGGCATGGGGGGTCATCAATTCCTTGAATGCTGAAATATCATTATTGATAATGTCGAGTGGTATCATGGCTATCATACAGCAGACTGCCTGCTTAAGCGCACATAGGCGGCTCATATGACGTCTAAAGCTTGGACAAAAACAAATCCGAAGAACAGGAATCCTCCATAGGAGAGAGATACATCGAAGCGGAGATAGTCCCATGTGAGCGAGAGTGCTGAGAGAATGAGAATATGCTGCCTATCAGCTCATGCTATGTGGTCCAATAGACTCATCGCTGTATATGCAAAAGAAAACAAAAGCCGTGCACCGCAGTTTTGAGGCTCCATATGCCAATTAACATACTGATATCAACCAGACGCAGATATCAAAATCATACATTGCTGCACAAGCGAAGTGGTGTGTATCATCGGCCGAAGAGGCCGCTACCAACACTTACAGTGCCGAGACCGCTGCGCTGCGTTAACGGCACTCGTGTAGAGTCTGGTCGACCTGAACCCGGTGGGCCTGAAGGGGCTGTGGCTGAGCCTGCGTTGAGAGGCCGCATACTGCTACCTGTCCAATGCTGGCCGCCTTGCTCTTCTGGCTGTGTCGCAGGACTTGAGAACATTCCATAGGTCTCCCTTCCTAGTACTCCCAGGTTGCGAGGATTCGAGCCTGGAGTGTCTGTATAAGTTGAGTGATCGATTGGTGGCCTCTTCATCTGAAATACAGGCGACTCTGATTCACCCATTCGACCATTGGTATTCTGGGCTGCGGAAGACGGAGGGTTGGAGGTGGCGTCAATAGTGGAACCTGAGCCATTCGGTGCAGTTAGATCAATCACGCGGCGTTGACCAGCTGGCGTCTGATAGCTGGGTACACGTGATGGTCCAGAAGAATACCGTGTGTCTTGGTGGGAGGGGTGCCGCGGGTTGGCCCACGGTGTGCTTTCTAGAAATTGTTCTTCTGCCGCAGCTTCGTCTGCTGTGGTAGTCCGGTTGTAGGTACGGAATGAAGGAGGGGGTGCTGGAGCACGCGTCGCGATCTGCAGCGCCGAATCAGCTGCTAGCTCTGGAGCAGACGCATTCAGCAACTCACCTTCATTGCTCGAAGATCCTCATCAATCTCCGCTGGGCGCGCAGCACTGATGTCTGGGGCCGCTGGGAAGCCGACATATTTTGCCACGCCAGACAAGATAGAGACCTCGAGGTTGTATGCTGTTTGATGCCTTATCTGATCGGATCGCTTCTCTGGTAGTCTGATCATGTATTCCGTCTCATCACAACCAAGCTGCCTTCTTCCGCGCTGAAGCTCGAAGACGCGTTGATTGCATTCTTCGAGAATATCTTCTCGCACATGTCGCACAGTCTGGAAGTACTGGCTATGCATCTGGTGGCGTTCTGCTGTCGTTATGATATCGAGATTCTTCTGCTTGTACTCGAGTAGCCTCGACTCGTATGCGATCTTCTCAGAGCGTCGCTCGTCTACGCACTTGATCATGGCGAGGTATTCTGGGTGTACACAGTTTGGCTGCTTGAGCATGTCGAGCTCCCGTTCGAATTGTGCAATCTGTTCGTCACACAGTCTGTCTGTATGTCAGCGGCTGTTACATGGCCATTAGCTACCTTGATGTACTTACTTTTCTCGGAAAAGCTTGAACTTCTTTTCTATCTTTGCGAGCTCATCGATAGCAATCTTCTTCTTGGAAACTTCTTCGTCAAGCGTTGCACTGTCCAGCTCGTCTCCGTCACCCTCGCCATCCCCCTCCTGTGCCTCCACAGCTACCAATGGCTCGCTAAAGCCATAGTTGGGGTCCTCGATCTTCCGCTTTCCTCTTCTGCCGCCTTTTCGTGGTTTTGTGTGCTTTGCGACTGTTGCCATTTCATTTACAGTTTCTGCGGCGATATTGGCCTGTCTCTCCTCGAGGTCTAGTTCCTCTTGCGCAAGCTGCGACAACCGCTCCTCGGCATTTTCGAGCTCCTCATCTACGTCCACTTGTTCGGCGCTATCAGCAGCACCTTCAGCCAGGCCATTGAGCGTTGGCACCGTGCCGCTTCGCTTTCGCGCCGGTTCGTCCTCATCTTCGTCGGCTGCGCTCCTCTCAGCACTTACCCTTTTCCTCTTCTTGCCTGCAAATTCAAGGCTCGCAGCTTGTGAAGCTGCTGCGAGGGACAAAGAATGCAAAGGGTTCTCTGCTTCAGCTGCTTCGTCAATGGCTGCATCATAGGTGACGGCAGAAGGTGTAGCAGGAGCAGAGTCATCCTGCTCCACCGTTCTCGTGTGTGCCAGTTTGCTCGGAGTTCTTGTGTACAATGGCTCGGACAATAATGACGTATCCGTGGCGGTGCGCGTGAGCTTGCGAGGTGTATTATCTAATCGCTCCGTTTCGGCCTCTGAATCATCCTCGTCAACATCTACCGCGGAGGTCGGTCGTGGTGTTGGCTCGGATTGGTCGTCAGAGGCGTCTCCCAGCTCGCTCAAGCTGCTAGACCTGCTGTCTGCCATGTCATCGAGGTCACTGGTGGCTGCATCGGCTGCTAGTGCTTGCGCGAGCATCATAGTCGGAGCTGATATTGTGGAAAGCATTGTGGCAATCTCGACTGTGTCGTCGGCGTCGATCGCGGCCGATGTTGGTCGCGCAGGCCGTTGTGAGGGGGAGGTAGGAGAGGAGGGGTTGAGTCCGTCGGCCGTGAGCGTAGGTGCTGCACCTGTACAGAAGGAAGATGCGATTAGCGACAGGCGCGTTGACGAGGCGTGCGGGTGTCGACGAGTCTTTCTCGTCGGCTCGGTTGAGGCAATAGCTCAGAAGCGAGGCCCAAGAGCAACCCAGTCCGACTGGAGGCTGCAGGAGCCAGAAGCAATGGAACTATGCAGCGGAACGAAGGTTGCGATATGACGTACTATGTGACTGTGCCTTGTCGTCGCCAGCGCCAGGAGCAGTTCTCGATGTGCTCCGTTTCGCCTGGTGGTGCGCGCTCATGGTGCGCCCCGGCGGGAAGGTGCGTCAACTCGCGCCCAATGTGATGTGTCGTGCTTCGGGCGCAGGTATTCGAGGCCGGCGATGTAGCAGTGCTGCCGCCGGGGGGAGAGGGCGCTGGGTGCGGTGAGTGGTCAAAAAGGCCTCTGCCGGTGCAGGGGACGTGGGCGCAGAGGGTGGATATGGGCACAATTCTGGGAGCAGCGGTGCAGAGGCAGCTCTGGGAGATGTGCGGGAATGCGTATGCAAGCGCGAAGCACCGTGAAGCATGAGTGTGGTGGTGGGAGGAGCGGAGAAGCTTGTTGGTCGGCACGGTGTGAACTGCGCTCAGAAGCGGGTCGACTGGCGGAACCCTGAGAGCCTTGCGAATGACCGGATCTCAATCTTACTGCCACCGCCCACCGCGGCCCGTTGTTCTGCCGGCGAAGACGGACGCCCGTCTGGGTTAGCGTATGGGCGATGCGACGGTCCACCAAAACTTTTTGACGAGCTTGCTGGCTGCCATGTAATTGTCGCAATGGCCAAATCAAAGGACAAGCGCCCCGCCCAGACGGAATCGCCGTCCAAGAGCGACAAGTCGGTCATCAAAGTCGACAAGACGGCGTTTGACCCTTCGCTAGCATCGCTGTTTGCGAGCAGTGTGCGTGTACAAGCTGCGGAGTGCTGCAGTGGCATCTCATGGCTAATTGATTGCGCAGTCAGGCCCAGTACAAGCGCCGCCCAAATCCCGGTACCAAGCTCGCATACAGCGCCAGCCTGCCCAAGACACGAGCAGCGAGGACGACGGCGAGGACGACGATGACGAGGAACTCTCGAGCGGGGACGAAGCAAGCTCGGATTCGGACAGTGAGGCCCAAGATGGCGAAAGCCCAGAAGCCTCGGACGAGTCAGAGCAGTCAGACAACGAGGCAGCCGTTGCCAGATTGAGAGAGTCGGCATTGAACGGCACTCAAGATAAGCCAAGCAAGAAGCGCAAGCGGGGCGACAAGGAAGAGATCGAGGACACCTATATGCGAAAGCTGGCTCGTGAGGAAGAGAAGGAAGAGGAAGAAAGGCAGAAGAAGCGCAAGACTGCCAACGCTCCTGCAGAAGGTAGTGTCAACGACGCCTCAGACAAGTCGGACACAGCAGAGGAGGACTTGGCTATACCCAAGCACGAATCTCTAGCAGAGACGAACAACACGGACGCTTCGGAGGTGGAGAAGGCAGCCCGCACCGTCTTCCTAAGTAATGTGTCTACCGAATGCATCAACTCCAAATCCGCAGAGAAGGCCCTCAAGAAGCACCTCGAGTCCTTCATCTCCGATCTTGCGGACAACAAGCCAGCCCACAAGATCGAATCGATCCGCTTCCGCTCCACAGCCTTCGCCAGCTCCCTTCCCAAGCGTGCTGCCTTTGCGAAGAAGGAAATCATGGACTCGACTACCAAGAGCACCAATGCATACGCTGTGTACACGACCAAAGTCGCTGCACGAGAAGCTGTCAAGAGACTGAATGGTACTGTTCTGCTCAAACGCCACCTGCATGTCGACTCCGTGGCGCATCCCGCAAAAATCGATCATCGTCGCTGCGTCTTCGTCGGCAATCTGCCCTTTGTTGACGACGAGTCCCAGACACCCAACGCAGACGGCTCAGCGAAGAAAGCGAAGCTTGCATCTGATGTTGAGGAAGGTCTATGGGTACACTTCGCCAAAGCTGGCAAGGTCGAGAGTGTTCGCGTAGTCCGTGATGCGCAAACACGAGTGGGCAAGGGTTTTGCTTATGTCCAATTCGTGGACGAGAATGGTGTCGAAGCCGCACTCCAACATAACGAAAAGAAGTTTCCGCCAATGCTTCCGCGTAAGCTTCGTGTCACACGATGCAAAGCCGAAAAGAAGAAGACCGATAAACCTCGCGGTCCGCCGCCGTCAAAATCACCTAGGGTCAGCAACGGTAGGACAGGATATGCACCCAAGATGACTGAAGAGCAAAAATCCATCCAGGGCCGTGCTCGCTCAATGTTGGGCAAGGTGGCCAAGGCGCAAACAAAGGAGGGTTTCGTGTTTGAGGGCCACAGGGCGACTGAGGGACAAGGAAAGAGTGGGCTAAAATTCAAAGGCAGCGGTGGGAAAAAGAAGGGCCCCAATGGGCGTAAGAGTAGGAGTTCGGCGTGGAAAAAGACCGGTGGGAAGAAGTAGCCGAATTTTTTAACACCTTGGAGCCTGAGCCTCTTTCCCTAGCCCAAGATATCATACTACTTCATCAAACACTACTCCACGAATATTGCTATCGTGTCAGAGACCTGCAAATCTCTTCTCGTCGTAACGGATCTTGGTATCCACACACACGCCTAATGTATCCTCAGGGGTTTCCAGAGAGCTATATCCCTAAGCTCCTAATGGACTTTCCGCACATCGATGATTGTACTCTTATGCGCTTTCAAGCCCACAAGCTCAATGCAGTGGGATTATCGAAGAAAGGCGTGAAGTGTTCGAAACAATGAACGGGACGACGTTAAAATTATGTCTGTGTTGGGTAGTGCATAACATGAGGAATGACAGCAGATGCGTAGCGAGACTGAACTAGCTTTGTCGTAATATCATTTGACTTCGGTCCGATAATTGAAGCGGTTTGACTAAAACAGCGATTTTGAACTCGCTCTGTAATTTATGTGAAAATGGCAAAGTTTCTCTAGCACGTCAAGCGCTGATGGCTATCCTGAGAGAGCATTAAGTGCAACATACCAAACTGCGAGCTTGATCGTTGCCATTTTTAGTTCACTCTGGAAGCGACGTACATAGTTCAGCTCGAGTGGCTTTTTATTAATTATACCGGTGAGTGCTTCACGGAACGGCTTATCCACGTGGACTCGTGTTTATCCACGAGTCAGTCAGGGAATGACACCTGGAAACGGGACCCAGACACACAAGTTCACTGAGCAGACTTTGCTGACCGGCTCGCAAATAATTGCATGGTACATGCGCCGTATCAGAACCCGTACCCGTAACCAGAAATAGCTCAGCTCTCATCTTACCGCATTTATCGATAAAGTAAATCGCTGTTGAAATCCAGGTGGGCTGAGGAGAAGGTGGTCGTGCGGCTCCACCTTGTAATAAGCTATGCCTCTAGGCGGACATGCCATGGCATGTTGTAAGTTTCTGTCAAACGACATACCGGTAGCTGTGGGCCTAGTGGAGAAGTCGACCCGCTGACAGTGAGAATGACATCGGCCGGCGTTTGAGATGAGGATCATCGGAACTGTTGGCTTGGGCGCAGCGCCCGTGATTCATGCCATAGTAGAGTCATAGCGTGTAAAGTCTCATTGCATTTCGTTTGTGTAGCGTGGCGAGATTCGCTATCGCCGCATGTGTGTAAATAATGTAAGTGCACAGCTTATGGTCCATGGGTAGAGTAAAGAGCAATGTCAACTTTACTGGTGTCTGGCCTAAATAGGAAGGCGACATCTGGAGTTTCATGAATATTTTGTTTTCGGCGTAATAGTGCACGGAGTTTAAATAGCCGGAAGGGAGAGAACGGGAACTTGGAGTGCTGGGCAGCCGTGACCAGACAGACATGCTCAGCCCCTGAGCCAGACGAGGGAGATTTCACGATTGATTTGGAAAAGATGTTCATTTTGTGTAGGATGTCCCACTACCAAGGCAGGCATCCGGATAGTTGGCGTGTTCGGATGACGGATAGATGAACGTTTATCGAGAAGCCTCTGCATTTAACGGGCGGCTCTGGCGTACCGGTACGAGGCAGCTGCCGTGTGGTGAACTTGACGGTGCACAGACGGAGTTGCAACCGGGTACTGGTGGAGGTGAGGGGAAATGCAGTCTACGGAAGATGTAACCTGATTTGATTAATGCGACGAGAACTCGAAAGTGATTCGTTGCAGAGTTGAGGTTGTTTGGACAGAACTAGCCGAGCTGCATCGGTAACGTTCTGGTAGTTGGGATTTGGCGCCATAGGGCAGAACATGTGACTTGAGAAAGTGAGGCAATGAACAGTGGGGGCCACGCGATAACGGGGTCATCAATGAGATAATGTGGGGCTTCCAGACATCCGAGCTGTCTCGGTGAATGTGTAGTTCGTCTTGGGACTGTTTGTCTGTGACTGAGAAGTTAAACTGATAAATCTTTGATTTGATATGGCTGACAGGCAGGAAACTGTTTGGTCTTTTGTAGCGACCACTGTTTATCTGATGGTCGGCAAATGGTTCACTCCTCACATAGGCAAACCCATCAGCCGGCGGACGATGGGGGAGTTTAGGTAAATGCACCGAATAAGCCTCCACACTTTGGAAGAGCTGTGTGACCTCACAAAGCGGCTGGACCAAGATGGCGGGTCGGGTTTGAAAAGAGTGTTGGTGGCTTGTCTGGCGTCAACTGCAATGGAACATGAGACAAATTGTCGTCGATGCCTCTACAACAAACACACAGCGTTGGACAAGGAGTGCTGCTCTGATCTGCGGCTAGGAAGACGCCTTATCCATGGGCGCGCTATCCCCGGGGTGACGATCATGAGCTTTGACGCTGAAGCTTGACCGGGCTGCATGTCATTGCGCTGATGTTGTGTGCTCCACTGAGACGTGGATGAGACAGCAGCTGAGCCAATGAATACAGGCAAGGAGGACCGCTGCTCGAGAAGTGAAGGCGAAACCTCGACAGCGCGAAGCGCACAACAACAGGGCGAGAGAGGTCTCCGGAAGCGCAGCAAGAGCCAATGCTCGGCAGGGTGCCGCACGCAAGAACGAGCAAGTCTGTGCAACGGTGACTTGAGGCCACCCGCGGCTTCCGACTGTTGCCTATGTGCAGAGTTTGCTCTGATAATATGCACACTGCTCAATGATGCACACCCAGCGGTTTCGGTCGCGGCACACGGGCGTTCTGGGGGCGCAGCAATTTCAGCGGCTGGGGCCAATCGAACGCGCGTGCGAGCAGAAGAAGCGGCCTGGCTCGAAATTTGCGGCATCACGTTGGCTACGCGCCCGGGAATTTCGGCGACGTGCGACTGTGATTTGCTTGCCGGGCGAATTTTAACCTCGCCCTCCAGCAGAAATCGCGAAGCAGGACATGTGTGCGTGTTGACAAGTGATGAGATGGCGGCGGACGGTGCAGATGGGGAGGTGGAAGCGACGGGCCCCCAGCTCACCGCCGCCGCCCGCTTTGCTTCTGCCGACGTCATCACGCCTTCCAGCCTCGGGGCTGGCAGCCGACTGCGCTTCCCCCTCCCTCCCGCCGTGTCTGAAGACGCTTCGCATGGTCGAGGCGGCGAAGCTGGCATGCAACAGACACAGCAGAAAGCAGAACAGGCCAGCCAGCAGCACAGTCGAACGTGCGTGGGCGGCCGCTCAGCAGGCCAGTCCCAGCGCGGGCGGTGCGCAAAGAGCAGGGTGGCTGACCTATGAAAATGGCGCTGATCCCGGCCCGTCCGCATTTTGCGAACGAATGATAAGGGCCCCATCGCCCCCCGAGGCCAATCCAGTTTCTTCATTCCTTCCAATCATCCTGCATCACCACGGCTATCAGAACTAGCCATTGCTCTTCCCAAATCACGAGCCTTGCACGACGACGCGCTCGTGGTCGCAGCCGTCCAACGTTCACGGGTACTTCTGTGCACTGCCGGCGCGCATCCACACAGCGTGCTGCTCGCGCACAATTGGTATTGTCAGGTATTCGCACGCGCTGCTGAGACAAGACCTGCCTGCTGCCCGCCAACAAATCAACGCGAGTCGCGACCCTCAACACCACAAAATCTCGTGACCAAACTTCGCTGCGGCCCTACCCATCGGTAAGTCCACTTGCGCATTCCCCATTGTCGCCGCCTGGCTTCATGCAGCGCGATGCAAATGTTGCTTCGTCGTCGTCGTCGTCGTCATTGTCCATCTCTCCACCTTGGGGCGCACTGCTGGGTGCCCGCCATCTTGCGTGCGCCTCGAGCTCTGTATGCCCTTGCGGCCCTCACTACTTCACATGTCCACTTGCTTACAACGCCGCCATAGGAAAGAAGACACACGCCTCAATAAGGCAAAGGCCATCTTCTATCGTGCATACTACCAGCTTCGTGCATCTTGTCGCTGCCAAACCTGTCAGCTGCGCACTACAGTAATATATAGCCGCACCGTCGCTGGTCACCCTAGCTTGGAGAGCCGCCATCACCGCACGCTTCCACTGCACGGCCGATACGCCAACAGCGTCACTCCGACGGCGCAGCATTCCATTAAGCGCGGAATTGCGACGTGGATGTGTCGCCGCTGATTAAAGTCGGTAAGTGTGTTCTTGGGCATGCATGAACCTGCATTGCCAACGCATCACCTCCAATCGCCCGCCCGCCAGCACATGCCCACCCTCGACCTCCTCCAATTGCTCAACCATCCGCATCCGAAACTAGCTGACGGTTACTCTTAACAGTGTAGACAATTCTCTACTTCATTTTTAACTGGTGTACTCCTGTAACGGGCCCTTCCCCACACGGCGCGGGCCTTTAGACTGCGTCTTCATCCTCGCCAAACACCTCTATTCTTCTGTGCAAGTGCACCGCCCCCGGATCTGCTTCTGTGCCCAATCGCTACTGTTGCGCCTCAAGTCTTGCGCTGAGGCTACGACCGTGCACTTCTCTAGCGATTTCGCCTCATAAGCGTGGCCATTGACAACGCATCAAGCATCGGCCCTGCCGCGACGTGACCCAACCTGTCCTGCTTGTCTAGATACAGTGCTCCTCCCAATATTTCGCACTCGATCAACAAACAAGCTCACGGTCAAGGCGCCTTTTATCCGTCTGGCGCTCCAAGAGTCTAACGTTCAGCACATCAACTCGCCCTGAGACCCATTTTCTCGTAAGCCCCCAGACGTTTTGAAACACACATCATTGGCCGCGTGCTAATCTCGGCTCAGCTCCAGGCTACAGCTCTTGACCAGTCGCTGCGGCTCTACTCTACTACAAGTCGCGTCCCTTGTCGGCCCAGTCGCGATCCTCACTATATTCCGTCCCAATCACTACGCTCGTGCGCAAGACTTGCGACGGAGGCTCATTTCACTGCAACACCAAGGCTTCGACAAGCACTGATACAGCAACACGGGTCTGTGCTCGTCTGTGGCGCATCTGGGGTCATACTAGAGACAACGCTGCCTCAGATCGCGTACATCGAGCTTGTCTCTCTACCCCCCAGTATCTTGCACTCCAAACATACCTAACATGACCGACTACGCGCAATATCCCCACCACGGGCATGCCCCCGGGCATCTGCAGAACTATGGTGGAGCACCCAACCCGGCCGCGGGAAACCCATCAATAACTTCTCCGACACAACAGCAGATGCACTATCCGCAAACATCGCCAATACTTCCTTCGCAAGGCTACGGCCAAGGCGGCCCACCTAATCAACAGCATCACCAACAAATGAACTATGCGCAGCAAGGCTACATTCCAGGTATGCACCAACAGTACATGTCCCCGACGCAGGCGGCAGCAATGGCGACTGCTGCAGCAGCAGGTCCACAGGCAGGATACTATGACCAGAATGCGATTCCAGGTCAACTGGCGCAGGACCCAAGGGCGTCGCCCCGTATGGCTGGAGGGCAGATGAAGGGCGATGGACGTGTTGCTCCACGGTCGCCGACTGCTGTTTCCAATGCCATGAGCAGTGCGCTCCCATCACAGGTGCAGATGACTCCAGGTCAAGCAATGCAGCAACGACGCATGAGCACTCAAATCAGTAGCCCTGCGATGCAACAGCCGCAGCCTGTCATGACTCACGTTGGTCCTCGCCCATCGATTCCCCCCCAGATGGCTCAACAACCTCAGCATCAACAGTCGCCGGAGCTTGTGGCGGGAGCGCAAGCAGAGGAGGCACCTCTTTATGTTAATGCCAAACAATTCCACCGAATCTTGAAGAGGCGTCTTGCGCGACAAAAGCTCGAAGACGCACTGCGCCTGACCTCCAAGGGACGAAAGCCATATCTGCACGAATCTAGGCATAACCACGCCATGCGTCGCCCGCGTGGCCCTGGGGGTCGCTTTTTGACCGCCGAGGAGGTGGCTGCCATGGACGCTCAAAAGGGTGGTGACGGGGAGGATGGCAACAAGGAAAATGCCTCCTTGCCAGTGAAGGTGGCCACTAGCTCTGGCCCGAAACGAAAGGCGTCCAGCACCCAACTGAAAGGAACGCCAAACAATAAGAAGGGCAAAGCCGGTGCTGCGCAGCGACAAAGCACAAGTGAAGAAGAGGAGGACGAAGAAGATGACGATGTCGAAGATGATGGTTGAACAACACACATTGTCTTCAATCCACTCTTCTTCCCTTGGATCATTCGACCTCTACACTTTTTAATCTTGATTTTTGACACTTTCAAGAGCTCCCTTTTGATTTCATGAATTACGAAGCGAGTGCTTTTGGGATTCCGGTTGGCTTTTGCATGTTACCCTGTTGTCGAACTATTGGCACTTAACAACCAAATTGTCTTAGCGAAGGATTGGGATCAGGTTATATACATGGTTGGACGGTTCGGAGCAACGGCACCCACTCATGTAAGATGGGACATCAGTGTCAGTACGGGGCGGACGAATTTGTTGCTTCTTGTCACCCCTGTCTTCGGCTTTTGTTGTCTTTCCTTCGTCTCCTCTCAGTCGTTTCCCAATACCCACATTCGCTCCATGGCTTGGCAGGATGTCCAATCCCCACTGGCTGGGATAGCCAGTGGTTATACTAGAAAGGTTCTTCCTTCATCGGATGAAAATCGATACCAACTTACTTGCTCGACTTGTGTCACTCGCATCTTGACTCGATGTGCTTACATGTCTGCCTTGTTGAATCGTCACAGATGAACAATCTCTGGCTTGACAAGGATGCGATGGCAGCAAAAAGCAAGAAGATCAAGAGCGTGGCACTGAAGCATGTGAAGAAGCAAGATGAGGAAGAAAAGAGGATGAAAAATGTTGACATGCCGTGAGGAGCGGATGGATGTTTACTCAGAATCTTGAGTCCGATAAGACCAATTCTACCAAAGTCAGTGGCATCTGAGTTGATGAGGGCGGGAAGAGACATTGGTAAATGACAGTCTGCCAGTAGTTAGAGGAGCAAGGGGGATTGAAGACCTCTTTTCTGTCTGAGTCGGCCTGTTTCTTACCTACCCACATATTTAGCCATATTTTTTAGGATTGGTCCTTTCCTAACAATATACTTTCCCTGCTTCCAACTGGAGCTCTACAACTTTGTACCGATTTGGTATGGGTCTTACCTGAGTATGACAGTGACCGTAAAAGTCCACTCCCATTATATCCGACGATTTTGGTCCACCATCCTTACTGTCTGCGCGACAGAGCAGACTTTTGATGCTTTTTTGTAGGGACATGTTGTGTATTGGTCATTGCTCCGTAATTCGGTGCTTATTCCGCACCTCGGCAACAACAACAAGTGGGATCTGCAATCGAGAAATGCGGAGCCTCACATGCCGAGCCCTGTTGACCATTTGCGAATCGTCCTACGATAAGCGTGCTGGCACATATATATATATATATATGCATGATCTTTAATATGTCCCCTCATTTTATTTTTCCTTTCTCCCCGCCACCTGTTATTCAGCGGGCAAGATGTTAAAGAGTCCGTCCAGCCAAAGCTCGGTAGAGTCAGCCCACGAAGTCCAGGATGACGAGCAAGACGCAATTGTTGCTGGAGAAAGAGATGGCAATGAGGAGGAGTGGAAGAAGAATATTAGGCTGCAGGTTGATTTGAGGTTATGCAGCATTGCTGGCATCCTTTGCAGTTTGAATCTGTTGGATAGTGGGGTCATCTCGTCCGCCTCAGTAACAAGCATGCTGCGCGACCTGGAACTGGACGTTGGCAACAGATATTCGGTATCTATCTTCATCTTTACCATCGCAAGCATCGCCTTCCAACTGCCATCGACAATCGCGGTCAGGACCTTTGGACCCAGGATCTGGTTTGCATTTATCACCTTTTGCTTCGGCATCATCACATTATGCACAGCCTTTGTCCAGACGTGGAGACAGATGATTGCTATGAGGATTCTACTTGGTATTGCGATGTCAGGTGTCTATCCGGGTTTGACTGTTCTTATCTCCACGTGGTACACGCGGAAAGAGCAACAACTGCGATTCGCGTTGATGCAGAGTGGGGAGGTGATTGTGCTGGCCACAGGCAGCATCGTTAATTTCGGGCTGAACCAATTAGATTGCAAGTATCTCAAAGGTTGGCAGTGGATGTTTGTTGTACAGGGCAGCATCACGGCTTTCATTGGGATTATCACCTACTGGTGGATGGTCGACTTTCCTGAGAACAGCCACAAGTCATTCCGCTTTCTCACACCGCATCAGAGCGCAGTCGCCTCCTCACGCATTGAAAAAGATCGCGGCGACGTGAAGCCTGACGACTTTGCCTGGTCCAAGATTTTTGTTCACGCCAGAGACCCTAAGGTGTATGGGTTTTGTACGCTCTACTTTCTGCAAAATCTGGTCTCGACATCGCTGTCATACTTCCTACCCATCATCCTCCAAAGCGGCATGGGTTTCAGCACGAATAAATCCATTCTCCTCTCTGCTCCGCCATACTACTACGCGGTCCTGCCCGCCATTCTGTCATCGCTCATTGGTGACAAGTTCCAACTCCGTGGACCGATTATTACCTTCAACTCACTCACTCTCATCGTCGGATTCTGTATGCTTGGGTTTTCTGACCAGGTCACGGTACGCTATATCGGTACATATCTCGCTACGGGAGCATATGTAGCGAACTGGGCGGCGATGGCGACGTACCAAGCAAATAATATTGTGGGCCAATGGAAGAGGGTTTTCACAGCTGCAGCTGTCACAGCATGCAACGGTGCAGGAGGGATCGCAGGGAGCTTCATTGTGAGGCAACAGGAGGGTCCGAGATATATGACGGCGATTTGGGTCAGCATCGGAAGTCATATCATGATCATCGGGGTAATAGGGTTGTTCTCGTTGTACTTTTATATTGCGAATCAGCGGCAGAGGAAGGGCAAGAGCTTGCTGGAAGGTACGGAGGGATTTAGGTTCACGTATTGAGGACAGTCCTATGTGGTCAAGCAGAATAAGTGAAGGCCATACCACTGTTATGAACACAACAGAGCCTCAAGTAGCGCTTGCTTGAAGCACAAGCCACAAAGATCATGTGAAGTTCTCCCATCCTACAATAACCTGTATTTATAGACTTGGCCTCAGGTACTGGGAGATTTATGCAGAATAAGAAAGCTTGATAAGATGACCAGCATGGGACGAAAGCGCGTTGACGTCGTTGTGGACCCGGGCTTGACGGCCCAATGCGCCTCGCCTGGCTCGTGCTTGAGATCAGCCTCTCCAAGCATCGTCGACATCTGTCTCACCTCTGGCGGCCGTTGCAGCACGAGCATCCCCGCAGTCTGCGTTTGATCTCCTCCAGCAACACCACTCTTACCGTCTCTCTCGAAATCCTGGGTGTCCAGCTGCTGGCCGTCTCTTTGGTAGCATCGAGCAGCTCTCTCCTGGCCAGCCCCTCGAACGGCAACAGCAACCCCGTAGGCCTCCGCCGAGCTTATGCGCATTGTTGTAGGCTGCCTCGACCTGTACCCTCGTCTCCCTGCTCCATACCCACGCTTCCTGTAGGTGCGCCGCATCGTCGACAGGAACAATGGTGTTCCTCGGCATCTACCGCGCCATCTACGACTATGAGCCCCAGAGCAGCAATGAGATCGCCCTGAACGAGGGCGATATCTTGATGGTGCTGGAGAAGTCATCTGATGACGACTGGTGGAAAGCGAAGAAGAAGGGGCACGACGAGGATGAGGAGGAGCCCGAGGGCTTGATTCCAAACAACTACATCGAAGAGGTACGCTGCGAATAGCCGTTGTCTTGGATCGCCTCAGCCTTTGCTGGTCGAGCCGTTCCAGGCACCCGAATGCTGCCATCTACTTCTGCATCATGGCACAGCCCCCGCAACTGACCCCCTGTTTCTTAGGCCAGACCCATCTCGCAAGCCAAAGCGCTTTACGACTACGCCCGCCAAACCGACGAAGAGCTGTCCTTCAAGGAGGATGCTATTCTCGATGTCTACGATACTACAGACCCAGACTGGACGCTGGTCGGCGTGGAAACCGACTATGGATTTGCCCCAGCAAACTACATTGAGCTCCTTAAGGGTGCATCCTCTTCGGCGGCTGCGGTAGCATCGCCAGGATTGCCGCCTCGCCCTGCAATGCCGGCAGCACCCGACTCCGATGATGAACAGCAGCAGCCCCCCACGCCAGATAGTCCTCCCCGTCAAAGTCCTGCTGCCGCCCTTGCTGGCATCATACAAAAGAAGTCAGAGCAAACGACTGTCCCACGATCGACCATCTCCCCTCCGCCCAACGTGAGCGCACCGGCTCGACGACGCGTACAATTCACGCCCGAAGAGTCTGACGAGGAAGCCCCGCCTCCTCGTCTCCCGCAGAGACCACCATCAGATTCGTTCTCTCCTCCCCCTACTCAGTATGCCCGAGCGCGGTCCCCGTCCCCACCGCCAATCCGATCGCCTCCAGCTCGCAATGTCACCTTCGACCACTATGATCCGCCATCCAGAGACGATATGCCTGCTACCCCTGTCTCAGGCGGTGGGTACCACCTATACAATATATACGAGTACTTGACACAGCCTGGGAAGAACAAGAAAATGCCTATGACTCTAGGCATCAACATCCCGAAAGGCATGATCATGATTGCGCCAGAAAAGTCACGCGACGGGCCACAGCAAGAGTGGACCGCGGACAAGATGGAATACTATTCCCAAGAAGGGAAACATATCTTCATGGAGTTGAAGCAGCCGAGCAAGAGTGTAGACTTCCACTGTGGAGCAAAGGACACTGCTACCGAGATCATGTCGGCTCTTGGTGAGCTTGCAGGAGCTGCCAAGGGTGCAGGCCTCCGCGAAGTGCTTGCTGCCGGTTCTGGACACTCAAACGTGCAAAAGAAGGGTGTCATGTTGTTTGATTTCATGGCACAGGGCGATGACGAAGTTACTGTGGGTCTCGGTGATGAGATCGTGGTCCTCGACGACTCAGCGAGTGACGAATGGTGGAAAGTCAGGCGACTGAAGAATGGCAAAGAAGGTGTAGTGCCTGCTAACTACGTTGAAATCACAGAAACCGTCCCCATCTCTGCTCCTGCAGCCGCCATCGCTCGTTCAGGAACGAATGCCGGCCGATCGAATGTAGATCAGAATAGGCGGGAGGAGGAGGAGCTTGCTCGTCAAGCCTCGAGACGGAAGAGGCCAGAAAGCGAGGCAAGGACTGATCAGGTAGGCCCTGGCCTGCATTTGCCTTCGCGTAACTCCAGCCTTATGCATGCAACTGTTAACCATCGTCCTAATTCACAGAGATCATCGAGCAAGCGCGAAAGCTCCGCAAAGGACTCGAGTTCGAGCTCCAAGTCCTCATCCAAGCCGAGTAAGTACTCCACGACTTTGCCTTCCAAGTCGTATTACACCAGCTTGGCACTGCTATCATCCTTGATATCAGGTCGTCTCCAAATCTATTCTGCAGCACCTTTTATCTAGTACGCGCGTAACTGACGCGATACTCCAGATGCTGCAAAAGTGCGCACTTGGACCGATCGGTCCGGGTCATTTAAAGTCGAAGCGCAATTCATTCTCATCAAGGATGGCAAGATCCACTTGCACAAAGTCAATGGCGTCAAAATTGCTGTACCCGTCCCGAAGATGTCCGTGGAGGATCTTGAATATGTGGAACGCGTAACAGGTGAATCACTAGATGATGACAAGCCCCTGTCCGATCTTAAGCGTAGGAGCACTCAACGCTCCAAAGATCCGTCCTCCCGATCACCGTCAGGAATTACTGTCGAAAAGAAGCCCGAATACGACTGGTTTGATTTCTTCTTGAAGGCAGGTGTCAATCCGCAAATTTGCGAGCGATATGCTCGAGCTTTCCATAAAGACGAAATGGGCGAAGAGAGCATACCAGACATTACTTCATCGCTTCTGCGTACATTAGGCCTGAAAGAAGGCGATATCCTCCGCGTGACGAAGTACTTGGACGCTAAGTATGGCCGAAGTGCGGACCGCGAGAAACGGAGTGTTAGCTTTGCTGAGGATGGCGATGAAGGAGGCGCTGGCGGTTTGTTTTCCGGCCCTGGTGGTGCACTGAGGAATAACACTCGCAAAGGACGCCCTGCGCCGCCCGTTCAGACGAGCGATGTCGTCGACCCGAAGGCTTTCGAGCAGAAGACTGACAATGCGGTCAAGAAGCCTGCAGAAGCCACTCCGACCCCGATAGCATCTGCCCCCACTCCTGACAAGAAAGTGGAAGGATTTGAAGATAATGCCTGGGATGTCAAGCCATCCAGATCAGCGTCTACATCAGCGCCGCCGCCAGCCTCGTCTCCCCCTCCAGCACAAACAGTTGCTCCAACCGCCGCCGCAGTAAGACCTCCTGCACTCACTGGCTCTATGAGCGAGCTGTCTCTTCTTGATATGCCGGCCCTGAAGCCTGAAGAGATCGCTCAACCAGCACCACCAGCGCCAGCTCCACAACCGGCTCAAGCACCTCAGCCAGCGCCGGCTCCAATCCAGCAAGCGCAACCAACTGGTGCTGCTCCAACGCTGTTCGAGCAAGTTGCTGCTATCAAGGCTTTAACGCAACCTCAGAATATAGCTCCTCCACGGATGAGGCCGCATGCTCCTCAGCAACAAAGTACTGGAGGGCTCATCGCACCACCACCACAACGAGCCTCCTCAGCTCCTCAAAACCCCCAACAAAGCGCTTTCGGTCCCCCTCCGCCCTTACAGCCTCAACTTACTGGCTACCAACCCAATATGCTCGCGCAAGTCGCCCCTCCTGGACAGAGTATGCAGGACTTGCAGAATATGCAGCGTATGCAACAGAATATGACTGGCTTTCCTCAACAAAATGGAGGATTCGGCTTCCAGAACGGCCTCATGCCCCAGCCAACGGGCTACAACACCATGTCACCCCCGCCTCAGCAGCCCATGCAGACTGGATTCGGCTCCTTCCCACAGTCACAGCCTACCGGTTTCCAGCAGCCAATGCAGACGGGCTTCCAGCAGCAGGGTTTCCAACCAGGCTTCCAGCAGAATGGCAGTCCCTTTGCAGACCCACCGCGGGCACCATTCCAGTCCCTGCAAGCCCAACCTACCGGCTACAATACGTTCCAGCCATCGCCGCTTAATCCGCACGCAACGGGTATCAACCAATTCCTGCCTCCGGCCATTCAACCTCAGCCAACTGGTTTCATGTCAACACAAAGCCCGCCACCCGTGCCACCAATGCCGCCAATGCCACCGATGCCATCGATGCCAACTGCGCAGCCATTGGTACCGCAGAGAACGGGTCCTGCTCCAAAGATTGCCTTTGGTGTACAGCCAGCGAAGAAATTGACGCCGCAGCCAACGGGGAGGGCGAACCTCGCTAACGCTAGTAAGTTGTTATTCATTATGCGTCAAAGAGGGAAGCTAACGATTGTCCAGCTCCTCAGAATCCCTTCGGCTTCTAGAAAGATCTTTCTAGGGCCGCTTCTCTGGTGATAGGTTCCTACCCACATTTTACAGACATCCGACGACCTGATCTTTACGTCCACATGTAAATAATTCGCAGATTTTGGCTTTTTATTCAGAGGAAGGACTTAGCGAACCCATAGCATCTTTAAACCCACATAGTACCTGTTATTACATTTTTTTGGCATATTGCATAGCGCTGTTCTGGCCCTTCCCTGTTCGTGGTAGCATGTTGGCTCGATGTGGTGATTTGGAAGGGCCCGGCAATGAGCTTTTGAGCAATTCGCTATCGGCCCGGTGGCTCGTATTGTGGCACCGAGGCTTGAGTCCTGCATTTGCATGGGGCTTACGAATGCACTGTCAACCTTTAAACAAGATTTTCATACATTTACAAATGGTACACACCGCGTGAGAGCTGTGATAAAGTTGTCTGTAGAAATATCAGAGCTACAGACGTTAGTGTTGCAAGCCAATCATTCAATCATGGAAGTGGACCGCTCACTCTTGGCACAAAACACAGTCGCGACCAAGCTTTCGCCAAGTGGAGCTTAGCACAACACATCAGTGGGCCAGATGCATATCCTGGCTGGCTGGCCTGGCCTGGCTTCCACCACCGGTGACGAAGCAAGCTCAATTTTAACTCTCAGCAAGAAACTACGCAATGGTGTGTGGCTGGACATTGTTACATTATGTCCTGACAGGCGCGTGGCAACGCTTAATCAGAGGCGCAGTCAGCTCATGTAGGCAGGGACATGCCTCCTCGCAGGGGAGATGAGAGGTTTTCGGGAGGGAGGGCAACGAATTGGCTGTTAGGATCGGCCTGTTCGCACCACTTTGGGCGATCGATGCGCTTCAAGTCGCAAAGTGTGGCTAGGTCATCAGATAGTGCGTCGCCGCTTCGCGCCGATTGCTTTGAGGTGATTTAAAGACGGCGGGCGCGCCCCAACGCTGGCGTCGATCCACTCTGCTTTCTCTCTACCCATTCGCCGTTGTTCTGAATCCGCGTGCGCTCTACCTTTTCCGACGTCATACGTGTGCAGCGTGACTCCCATTTCGAAGGACCGTAACACGCAAGCTTCGCGGCGTAAAAGCTTGGTCTCCGCCAGCCCCATCGCAGATTGTCAGTTAGCGCAACTGAGCCTCGGATATCTCTGCGACGTCTTTGTCCAAATTTCCAAGTCTACATCTCTAAACCTCAAACATGTCTGCGCAAGGATACTACCAAGGTGGTCAGGCGCCACAGTACCCCCAGCAGAGGTACGTTCATACCGCATTTTCCTGTGCAGCTTCGCGTACTCTCATCGCAAAGTCGGACTTGTGTGAATTATAGTACTAACAGAGCTATAATAGCTACGGCCCTCCACAACAATATGGCGGCCCTCCCCCTCAACAGCAGCAAATGTACTACGGTCCGCCCCAAGGGCAACAGTATCAGCAGGCTCCGCCGCCACCCAAGCAGAAGAAGGATAGGGGATGTTTGGCAGCATGGTAAGTTTCTATAGTCAAGGTTGGGGAGCAGCAACTGAGAAGACGAGGGACTGCCGTCAAATGATGCAAGTGCTAACAATTGCACAGTTTAGCAACACTCTGCTGTTGTTTTGTTTGCGAAGAGGGATGCGAGTGTTGCATTGATTGTTGCGAGTGCATTGGCGATTGCTGTTAAACCGGGCAGCGACATTGATGCGACGACGAACGGAGAGACAAGTCAGACACTAATGACTTTTTGACGAATGATTCAGCGCGAGGTATGCTAATCTCAATTGGACTGTTTATATCAAAACATGTGTTCGATGGACTTGAAGCTTGAAGAACTTCACACTCTATTGCCTTCCTTCTTTTGTTTTACTTTTTCTGGGAGTTTTCAATTGTCTTGTTCTGAGCCTTTCTTATCTCTATATCCCGAAATACAGATCTTTCTCATTTTGTTGTCGACAATCATAGTCTTGCTCAACAATAATAAAAGAGAAGAATGGTCATGTCCGCTCTATCTTGGATTTATCAACATTTTGTAACAGTCCTCTGTAATTCTTACCGCTGTTGACGCCTGGGACAACTTGTTATTATCCCCGGCGTCCAATAGCACCGATGTAAGAACACTTGTCAGAGGGAAAAAAGTCTGTTCATAGGTACCAAACAATAGGACGCTTCCTACTTCACATGTCGAAAGGAACTCCACTTTGGTGAGGCACGCAGTTAAGAGATAGATCAGAAACGCTGCCATGTCCAGTCAGATGTTCCTCCCCTTGATACGTATTTTGATAGAATCTAGCCAGCATCTCTATATCAGCACCTCAAGACATTACGCAAGCGTACGACGCAATTTTTCCATTGGAGGTGATAAACCCACTGTATCTGTAATTCAAAAAGCACTTCCAGACAAACACCTACCTGTTGCTCGCTTCTTAAAACTTAGAGCTCAAGTCATGTGTCTGGCTGACACAAGTTGTGTAGTATATAGTATGTATCGCAACCTCAGTTACACTGCATCTTCGCTAATCTGGCTTTAGTCTCAGATACATGCAATCGTCCAAGAGACGAACCAACAAAGTTTGTATCCACTGCTATAATATTCCAGATAGTATGATAGACGTTTCATTGAATGTCTTTATGCCTCTTACGGTCAGACTGCTGCTAGTGACAAATCGGGGAGAGTTGGCCTTCATTGAGTTGAAAGCAGGCTGCTTCAACACTCTTCGTCAAGACGTTACAACAGAACGTCGATATCACACTTGGATCCAGATGTGTAGCGAGCGGCTTTCAAGCAAAGACCAAGGCAGAAGAAAAACCAATTTGTTATGCTTTTGTTACAACGATCTTTGTGAGGGTAGGACATCTGAGCGAGGGACTTTTTTTGTAAGGAGACCACAGAGCCATAATCTTATTCTAGTTCTATTCACCTGTGCTAAGGCACTTCCCACATTCAACATTGATGTAGAACTTCACTCCTTCGTCATGATGTCTGGAAGGAATATAAAAGAAATCTGATCGTATTGTATTAGAGGTAACAAGGGGTAGAAGCACACAAAGTCATGACCAACCAAAACAATGCCAATCTTCCTCCTTTCATCGCAGCTGTTCGAAATCTGCCTATCGTTCGACTTTGTCTTCCACGTCATCGATCCGATCCCTGATCTCCTTAAACGTCTCGCCAACTCCGACTCGCCAACCGCTCCGTCGTCGGTCTGAACTCCCCTTCTAAACCACAGCTATCGCTATCTTGTTCTATCACCTTCACCGTCCTCTTCTCTTCCACAAATGTAGTTGGCTTCCCATTCTCGTCAATGCCTTTCCACGATCTTACTCTAATGACTTCTCCAGAGGCGGCACTGTCTGAGTCCGTAACATCATCTGGCTCTTGCCTCTTCTCTATACGGCGGCTGGGCGGTGGAGTCAGGGAGAGGGTGCGCTCAACGGTTCGAGAACGAGAAACGTGACGATAGCCAGAGTATGGTCGTTCGGGAGAGGGGGGAGAGGGTGGAGGGTGAGGCGTGCGACCACGAGGAGGGCATGGAGAGGGATGGCGGATGCGGAACTCTTCGTCGTAACATCTTCGCCATGGAGTTGATGGTGAAGGGGAAGGAGAAATGCGGCTGGCGCGTTCGATGTGAATTTCTTCTTCGTAGTGCCGTCGCGATGATGGTGACGTATGTCGGATACGGAGTCTCTCCATTTCTTCAGTAGGTGGTACAGGCGGAAGCGGAGATTCATCCACATATCGATGTCGTGGGTACTCGTCATGTTCGTACCTTGTTCTGTTAGTCCGTAGCTCATCCCGGAGCGTCGTTCTTCCACAGGTGTCCCGTAAAGGCCTTTCATCTCTTCGATCAGGAGCAAATTGAACTCGTGGACCTCCAACTTCAACCGAAGTACTTTGTTCGCTATCTCGCATGGTCGTTCTGCGCTGATATGTCGTTTTGCGGTCACTTCCTAATGATTTCAGGATACCATGACTGGGTGAACGCCGGCGTCGACGAATGGAATCATTGTTGCTTGACGCTTCGTCGGACTCACTATATCTGGTTCGGTGATCTGGAAGAACTGGTCGATACGGCCTTGGATGTGCTGTAATACGAGCCTCAGCGTCCTCACTCTGCCTTATCTCGCGGACTGTGACGTGGACTGGGGTCACACTGCGGCTCCTAGACTGGCGTTCCTGGGATTCGTCACGGTGGAAGACTCTCAAAGGTCTTGTCCGAGCAGGAGGTGGCGACGGGCTGAGTTCGATGATTCTGGAGCTGACACGGCGGAGTGAGGGTGGCCTCCTTTCAGACTGCCGACAGGAATGGGTGCGAACGACATCAGGCGGAGGCCATACTTCGTCAGATCTTGAGTGCCGACCGGAAAGTGGTTCCGGTGGTGCTGAGCACACTTGATCTGGCCTTGACGGTCGCATTCGAACAACGTCAGGTGGAGGCCAGACTTCATCATACCTTGAGGAACGACGTGGGCTCAAGGACGACACTCGTATTCGAGCCTCTGTCCTGAGTTCATGAGCTGGCTGTTGTAGCACTCGCAAGCCCAAGCTGGTTCGGCTTGAGTTTTGCCTGATTATGCGAGGACAGCTGGGAGAGCATGGCGTCAAATGTGCCTTCTCTCGATCTCGGGTCCTGCCCCTGCGCTCGCTAAACTCAACGTCTACGCGAAGGGTCTCTCTAGGCCAACTACATGGCTCCTCGGCAGTGCAAGAGCGTATACGAGTGAGACTGGTCTGACGCCGATTCTTGGCCTTCTTCTTGCACCTTCGGCATGGGCTAAATACCAAGGGTTTGCCGGGTAGAACTGGATTCTTTCGATGAAAGCCTACTGAACGTAATCGACCGCAGTGGATGCAAGTGTGGCAGAGCATTACCGGAATTGACACTTCTTGTGCCTGTGGAGGAGGCGGCGGTTGTGTACTTCGTGACCCCCAAGGAGCTTGTGGTTGCTCATAGTGCTGGACGTGATACTGATCAATGGTGTGCTTTGATCTAAATTCCGAGATCTCCCCTGAAGGGGTTGGCAATGCCGGAATCATAGCTGACGTTGCAGTGCCACTGGCCCGCCTAGTTTGCTCAGCGGCTGGGTCCATGTACTGAGAGCCGACGTAGTACCGGTGTGGGGACAGTAGCCGAGAAGTGTATCTTCTTGGTACTTGGACGTATCCTGGAGGCCTCACTGGTGGAGGCATTTGCCGTTGACCTTGAAGATTTTCCGCTTGACCAAGGGGCGGCGGGCGTTGAGGGAAGCCAGCTTGACCGTATCCAGCTTGCCCGAATCCAGCTTGAGACAAGCTGCTCTGGTAGCCCGGGAACGAAGCAAGAGAGGACGATACTACGGGCGGAGGAGTCGGTGCTGCGAGAGGAGCCCCCAGGCCTGTGAACTGCTATAGAATGTAAGTTGATACCGTTGACTTCTGCCACAGTATCGCAAAAGCAGAAGGAAAAAGAATAGAAGTGCTTCTAGAGCCAGTTGTTAGCCTCGCTTCCCCCCAGGCTGCAATGCTGCACGTACACATTGGCAAGATACGGGTTGCCTGCACTGGCGACCGCGCCCGGATACTGGGGAACTAGCTGGCCCTGGCCCTGGCCGTTGCCGGTGCTCGCGGTGCCCATGTACAACGCAAAGGCTCTTCTCTGCTCTTCGTTCGCCATTTTGAGTTGCGGTAAGTGCGAGCGTGTGACTCTCGAAGGAGTTGAGGAAGGTCCGTGACGAGCCACGCGAGCTTCGCAGAGGTGATGAGGTGACGCAAAGATAGAAGGATTACGTGGGGGAAAGTGCACGAGTTGGGAAAGAAAGCCAATACAGACGACTACAGAGGGAAAGAGAGGTTGATTGGTCAAGAGCTATACAAGAGTCAAAGTGGAAAATGAGGTGACGGAAGCTTTGGTCGCCTGCGTCCTACCTTGCGCACCGCGCACAAACCCAGTTCTGTGAGACGCACATACATGCCTTCACTCCGTCAAGGTATGAATAGCGGTCACTGCTGCCGACAGCCCAAGTTCACAATGCTCTCTCACCGCGACCGCATCGGAGCGCAACCTACGATGGGAGCTCAATTCGCTTTTATTCTTGCCCAAACGCCCGCCTGTTAAAATATGCGAACCTGGCCTATTGTTACAAGTGCTCACACTCTATATCAGAATCTTACTATATCTACTCGACTCTCAGTACCCTTGGGCCCTTCCTCTTAGTGGATCGCTTCTTCTTGTGGCCCTTGTCAAAGGCCACAGCGCTCCCGTGATCACGGCCAAAGTTGTCAAGGTCTTTGACCTTATAAATCCTAATGATCCAGTTCTCGCTAGTGAAAGCCTCCTCAATGGTGCTAAGCTGCGGGCCCTCGGCGGGAAGTCTCACGCCACGGACACGATCCTGTGCCTGGCCAGCGGGGAACAGCGCATTGTAGTTGTAGTACGACATCTTGTACCTTTTCGGGCTGTTAGCGATCATTGAAAACGTCGATATGATGGCGATACGTACATTAGGCTGTTCTTCATAGTCGGTGTGGCCTCGTCATCCACGCGATATTCGCCTCGTGGGGTGAAGAAGCTGCGCTCCTTGACCTCGTCTGGCCAGATGCCCTCTGCAATCCTTACCATCCAGAGGAACTTGTTGATGTCATCTCCGGAGTAGCCCAAAAGACCACCAAAGACCACCAAGACGTAGTCCACTTCATGCTGGCGCATGATAGGATAGCTGACCTCCTCCCTCGAGCTCATTGCCTTACCAACAGTCGCAATATGTGTATTGTTCCACGTGTTGTTGTCAACGAGGGTTGGGCGGTCAGCCATGCCACCGATTTGATAACCGTAATCCCACCACGACATGATCTTCGCGTTCTGGGGAGTGTTCTGTCTGAGCCAGTAGTAGGCTTCTCGGTAGTCGTCAATAATGTGCTGGCTGCCATCTGGAAGTCTAGATGCAAGCACGACAGAAGGGGAAGAATAGGCGTTTGAAGTGACCCAAGTGCAGTGGAGAACGAAGAGCAGGAGATAGACAAGAGAAGCTCCCACAACTGTAAGCTTGGAGGCGTACGAATAGATGCCGACAAGGGGGTTTCGTGTGGAGCGGAGGCCATCAGTAAGGACTGCTGCAGCGGCGACTTTAGCAGCATCAGCAGCTCCTTCCTCCTTGGTTGCGGGTTCAGGTGTTTTCGCATCCAGGTAGGTATCCAAAATTTGAGAGAAGGCGATTGCAGAGGCAACGCAGACAATAGGAGTCAGCGTGAGCATGAGACGCACCATGACTCCAGCAAAGTAGCTGGCAAGCACGGCATAGATGACAATGAAGACTTGCTCGTCGGTCAATGTGCGGAAGCACAGGTAGACTCCAGCGGGGAAGAGCCAGATCATCATGCTGAGATCGAAGAAGAAGGCGGGCCAGGCAGTTGGTTGATGTTCCGAGACGGAGGCGATGATGGGGATGTGGATCTTAGCGTATCCGGTGTCCCAAAGCGAGTAGAAACGGCCAGTCCAGGGCGCAATAACTCCGGTGACAGTGAGGAGCACCAGTCCTCCGAAGGCGATGACAAAGACGAGCAGAACAAGAGCGCGTAGTAGCGTCTGGAACTGCTTGCTCGGGAGTTGTGCGCGAACCCAGTCGACAAAGGCGACCAGCTGGAGAAGGCCAAAGACACCCAGGGCAGACATGTGCTCGCTACTGCGAATAGGCAAGAAGCCGACAAAGGGGATTTGCATGCTCGCAAGCGTACCGAGGGCATACCACGATGTGTAGCTAACGTACAGCCTGGGGCTGTACCTGCCCATACAAATCAAGACAAAAGCATGGAGCGGCAGCAAGTTGGTGATGAAGACATATCCACCCCACGCCGATACCATGTATCCGTAGAAGAGGGCGGTCCAGGCGCCCCAGAACATGGATCCCTCCTTGACCGCCTTGATCCAGAGGAAGAAGGTGAAGACGAGCAGGAAGATGGCAATGGCCTCGTTGTCGTAACTTCCCGCCACGGAGCGCGAAATGTAGCCTGGGGTGATGCCCATGAAGGCTGCGGCGAGCAGGCCTGCCGAGGGCGACGTGACCATTTCCGAGGTCAGAAGGTACGTGGCGAGCGCGGTGAGGCCGGAGAAGGCAGGCGCGAGGAGGACGCAGATGTTGCGAATGTCAACGGGCAGGGCGATGGCCCGGAGGAAATGGTAGATGGCGCCGCTGGTCACCATCAATCCAGGGTAGAGGGTGCCGCCAGTGACTCGCCCGAGCGGATGCCATGTGCCTATGCGTTCATGTCAGCCCAATGTGTGTTTCCCTTGAGCGTTGGCGGGCCGCGTACGGTCATCAAACCAGTCCCAAAAGCTGTAGAATCCATTCTGCACGAGGTATTTGGTGGCTCGAAAATTGAACCACGGATCAACTGCACTCTCGCATTAGCCAATTGCACCAGTGCAGCCCCATTGCAATACCGACATTCGTGGATGATGCTCTCGAAGCGGATCACCGAGAACAGACGGCTGCTCACAGCTGCGCCCGCAATCAAGCACAGAATGATGACCCGCAGCAAGCCTCGAGTATTTCGGCCAGTGGCCTGCTTTAAAAACTGCCCGTCCTCTGCGACAGCCATGGTGAAAGAAAAGTAGTAAAGGAAAGAAAGGTTGCTGCTCGCACTGCCGCGTCACGGAGCTTTCGAGAGCTAGCATCCATGAGCACACGTTGCGAACTCCACCCCGGCGCTTCGTTTCGCCGACAGTCCATGCCCGTTGCACCCCCTGCACTCGCATCTCTTTAGTATTGGTCAACACGTCCAAATCACACTGGCATACAGCTGTTCAAAGCCTGAATTTGCACAATTCAAATAATCGAATGGGTATCATGTTAACGGTGCTATGGAACGACGCCTTCGCCTTCACTGAAAGTCTTCATTGATTTCACGCAACCACACCTGCTCGACATTACAGTTCCCACACAGTTCATGTCCACAGCCCATACAGGCTGGCTCTAATGAGATACTGTACGGCCCATTGTTGCAGCAGCACTGTGAAATCGTCAGCTCCAATACTCCTCAGCTTCATAGGCCGTCACTTACACAATATCTGTTGGTTACCAAGGTTCTTCTCTGCTTCAGACGCCGGTGCGCAGCTGGGGGCTCTGTTGTCGCATGTCGCTTTCTGGAGTTGACTTGTGAATAGCTTTCTGACGGTGGTGGTGGGCCTGGATTTCTGGCCATGGGCGACGGCTCCGGGACCACGGATGGAGGTGGGATGGGATTATCATCGTCCATATCCCCAGCGGTGTTGGCTTCCCTATCGTCCTCGTCATCAAAGACATATCGATCCGTTTCCTTTAAGAGCTCCTTCTTTGTCTGATTCTTCTCTACGCACACCCATTCATCGATGCTTTTCATCTCCTTCTCAAAGTGATGTGCAATGTGGTCGAAGCGCTCATCCCACGCCGCGTTTCTCCGCTCCTTTAGCTCGATCACTTTTATACAAAACCCACACCAGAACTGGCCTTGGCAGTTTTTGCCTATCCTGCAGCTTTTGGCCTCCTTGTCTCGCTGGTCTTTGGATGGCATACTATGATGGATCTCGAGATGCTCATCAAACAGCGTTGCGCGGAAGAAGTGTTGTCCGCAAGCTACTTCGAGAGAAGTTGGGGAGGGCTGTGCACAGCGAAAAGCCTCGAGTTGAAAGTGCTGGCTGTTTTCATGGCGCTTCCAATCACTCTTCGCACCAAAACGCTTATGGCACCTGGGATACGTGCAACCATAAGGTTTCTGATGACGCTTCATATGTTTGCGTAGATCGCAGTCGCGTGCCACAGAGTAATCGCATTTAGGACACACCTTTGCGTTGGAGATGAATCCTTGAGCGGAGCGCCGTGGTACCGTATACGCGGACCCGGGGCTTTGCTTGATGAGATTAGAGATCATCTGTGAAGCTTTCAAAGCCTCGCCTTTGGTAAGTGTCACCATGGTACTGTCGTCCTGGGACTCTTTACCATCTGACTTCTGGTGCGAAGATTTACTGTCCCACTTCGGGGAATCAGTCGCTTTGTGAAGTATGCGTAAGACGAGCTCCTCAAGATCTACAGGCTCAGATGGCGAGGCTGACTTGAGTTCTCCGGCAATAGCCCTCGAAAATTTCTGAAGTGCTGATCTTTGTTGCTCTGCTTTTGTCTGTGGTGCATTCGACAGCGAACGGCGCAGCTCTGGCTGTTGCTTCTCAGAGGCAAGCGGTTCCGGAACAACTTGTTTTGCTCCATTGGTGAGAAGTACTTGGGACTCGCGTCGGGAGGTTTTACCTGACGCAGGCTGATACATATATTGTTCTTGAGGCCCTTGGGACCCTTGAGGGCGAGCAATGCTGCTCTCAAGAATACCTCCGTCAAATTGGGTGGGCATTTGGTACACATCTTTTACAAACTCATCTGAGGTTTGACTAAGGGAGGGCCAGCGTTTACAGTCCTGATCTGTAGGTAAATCCATTGCAGGCGCATTATCTATGGCTGGATTGCCTGAAAATGACCTTCCCATTCCAGCCACGGCGAGGTTGGTATCCATGGGAGCCACAGTTATATTGTCTACAAGGGCGGGCTCTCTAGGCCTGAAAGTTGATCTACTACTATTAGCTTATGCTACAGAATGTATATATGTGGGACGTACCTCGTGATCAGATCAATTTCGTTCTCGTCTTTGTGCATTCTCTCAATGTGCTGTTTAAAGTTATCAAGCCGCGGCCATATCTTCTCTTTGTTCCGACAGTTTTCAGATGCACATTGATAAGACTTTGTTTTTAAGCCAACTTGGTGCACGCTCTTCTTATGTCGATCGAGGTCGTTCACGGTTGTAAAACCCTGTCCACGCCGCTTGCAGTTGAAAAAATCGCACTTGAAAGGCTTGTTGTGCTTCAGAATATGCTTTCTGGCCACTTTATGTCAGCCTCAGGTAAGCAATCAGTAAAGTTGCATACGCACTTGAGGTCCGATTTGCACTTCAATACTTGGTCACATTCGGGACATTGGTACGATTTACCTGACCGCCCACTCCGGCTGCTGTGCTGAGATCTTTGGTCGGAGTGTATCCGTGCCATTACAGGAGCCTCGCTTGGACTAGATTCAACATTCAGGTTGCCAACCTCGCCAGTGATACCTGACGGTAGATCCTGATAAGACCGACTTGGCTCATTGCTGAAATCGGAGTGCGGATGATGGGAGTTATACCCGGAATCAGACCGCATGATATTACTCTCAATGTCAGACCCTGGGCCTCCACGATACGGTCCATACTGAACATTGGACTGGTTCAGTGGACTTCTACTGCCACTCGTACTCGAACTTCTCAAATTACCTGCGCTCCACGGCTGGTCCTGAAGATGGCGTGTGATGATAGGATTGTAGTTAGGTGCAGAGCCATTGCTAGGAGGAGCAAGGAGGGACAGGTTATTGGACAAATTGGGGTCAATGTTGGTATCCAAAGGAGACCGATTGGCTTGATGAAAGCTTGACCGGTTGTACACTGGAGCAGTCATGACTGTTCGTACAGAGGCCGATGGACTGTGCATCTGGTCTTGAACGCTCCGTGGCCTTGAATTCATCCATGGCTGTGTTGCGGTGTCAATGTTCAGCTGAGGCACTTGATCGTCAAAAGAGTACTGAAGCGATCAGCTGATGAAAGTGTGTATTTTCGACTGAGAAGCATACACTGGGCTCTTGAACAACATAGTTGAAGGTAGGATGGTAGCTCCTGCTATGGTGTGACATGTTTGCTAGAGCAAGTCAGCAAGGCTGCCCAAGGCTCCAGTACTGCTCTCGCCCCATACAGATCCAGGTGGAAAGAGGCAAAAAGGAACCGAAGTGGAAATGCAAAGACTAGATGCTGTAATCATAGTAGAAGAGTGCAACGACTGAACGAGAGGAGCCTGCATGGACCTACCGATTGCCCTAATGCTTCTGCTTCAGAGCTCAGCCTGTAGCCTGATGCCTGACCAAAGGTACGCAGACTGTCGAGAAAGCGCGCATGGGTGCATTAGTATACTTCCGCTACAGCTCACTGCCCCCGATGCTGACAAGCAATGCGATTTGCACCACAATGCCCGTGCCGTGCACCGATGAGGTCCTCTAGTTCCGTGTCCCCCGCACGGGCTGCTGCCGGTGTAGGATAAGGACAGGCGCGGTGCAGGATTACGAGAGACGAGACGAGACGAACAACGTTACCCCATCGACTGCCGGACGATAGTTGGATGATGGGATTTTGCCAAAAAAAAAGAGGCGTCTTTACAGTGCGCAGAGGAATGAGGCTCTCTAGCCGTCTTGGTGCTCTTCCATAGTCATGATGATCATGGTGGTGGGCGGCCTCCAAGTCTCCACAAGCCCATGCCAGGCAGCAAAGCAGGCAAACAGTTGCCCTATTGCCCTTGCCAAGCGAAACGCAGCCCTGATGGACCTCACCCACACCAAAATACATGGTCGTTGCGCGTGGCTGAGTTGCGTCCTCCCATAGTGCGCAGCCAATCAGCGCATGAAGCACGAAGTGCCCGACGGCGATTCGAGCGTGGGCTTGCTGAGGTGTGCAAGTGTGTGCATGAGCCGCCAGAATTGTGGAATGGTCCTCCATTCCTCTTGGGGCCGAGTATGCAGAGGACACACTGCGACAGCAAGGGCCGAGTGGTAAAAGCGCTTCCGGCGGATCGCAAGCTCTGAACAGAGCCTCCTCTCCTCTCGAAGCAGTCGCGGCTCGGATACGGTCACACAAACAAAACCACAGTCAATTCGCGACTGAGTGCCAAACATTGCGATTGATGTGACGGAGTCTATAATAATGTGCAGGCCATTGCGCCTAGCTATCAGACCGCTAAATGCAGGAAACATGGTCAATCGTAAACGACAGTGGCTATCTCATCACACCGTCTAGGTCCATCAGCCCAATAGACAAAAGAAAGATACTCTCAAGTGCAAGAGTGGATATCAAGCGAAAGCCAACAATCATTAGGGAAACAAACATCGCGATAGAAATAGTGTCGTCACGCCAGAGCCGAAAAGCAAAATCCCTCCTTCGTAACCGTTTTCTATTGCCCCTGGTACTGGTAGTTATGTTGTGTCGTTAAATACGACATGGCTGGGTAGGTACCCTGCTGCTGGTATTGCATTGTGTTGGTGTTATCGTAACCCAAACTGGACAAATCGTTTGTCAAATTCTGTGGTTCTTGCGTATAGTATTGAGGGAAGGCCGTTGTGTCGACTGGTGAGTCGGTATACATGGCTTGTTGTTGTTGGACTGCAGATATAGGACTCATGCCGTATTGACTGACACCATTGGGGATGTTGCCACCGTGGTATTGCTGGGTGGGTATCTGGAGCCCATTGTTGTAGCCGCGTGGCTTTGGGGGGTCTTGGAGCCCGGGATAGGTCTGACTCGGATAGTTTGGAGCATTGCCCGCATTATAGTTCTCATACCCATTGATTTGTGTTGGCTGCTGAGTTTTGTAGGGGACAATTTGTGGTGGAGGGTAGGTATGCATAACGTTGGATGCTACTTCGGGCTTCGAATCGTGCGGATATAGACCTGATGGATCAATCCCGGGTGCGAGGGTCGAGTTGGGGTTGTACCGCGATGGGTTATCAATGGGTGACCTGCTGGGAGTAGCTGAAAGCTTGCGGCTTTCTGGCATCTCCACAACAGGACTGATGATACTATCGGCATTCAATTGCTTCTGGTCCACAAGTGGGAGAATAGGCATGCTGATTTGTTCCATATGCTTTGCCAAGTGCACGGTCAATTTCTTCCAGCTGTTGCAAATATTACCACAGAATCGACACGGCTCATCCCTTGGTAATTTAGTGGTGTCACGGCGACATCTTTCGACAATGGCCCAGATGTCGTCTGCACATATGTTAGCCATCGTGACTGAAAGTCTTACGGTTGGAGGTTTACCTTGATCAACATTAGCGGGCGCGTCTTTGTTGTTACCACGACCAGTTCGTTGCCGTGGCTCAGCAATTTTGTGTTCTCTAACTAGATGCTGCACAAAGTTGTCCTTCCGATAACAAGTATGGTTGCAGTCAGCAATCTGGCAAGTCCAGTTTTCCAATTGTCGATGTCGCTCATTCTCGTGTCGGACCCAATCCGCTTTACGTTTGAAAGATTTCGGCTCACCACAGTTCGGAAAGGTGCAAGTAAAGGGCTGCACATCCTCATGAACGTGTTTGGTCCAGTCTGATGGCTTGTAGAACTTCTTGACCTTGAAGCACAGTGGACACTCGAATTCTGCGGGAAGGCGTTTGACAGGAGGTAAAGGAACACCTGAAGGAAATTGGGCAGATACAACAGTCCCTTCTGGTGGAGGCTCACCGTCATCATCAGACGAGCCAGGAGCGGTGATCTGGAAGCCGATAAAGGGTGCATCAGCATCTTTGTTTCCAGCCCGCGGAGGGAGCTGTTTAGCTTCCCCGCCAAGATCTGGGCAAAAGTTTCCAGATGAGCATGTCTTGCTCTTGACAGCATTCAGGTGTTTGACCTTGAACTCCAACAGCCTTTTGTATCTTCGCGTCTGCTCTTGGGTAATTCGTTCGACCATAAAGTCAGCTAGGCGCGGGTTGAGCTGTCGAGCATGTGTTCTAAAACCTTCATAAGATGGAATGATGGGATCAGTGCGGACCTTAAGGTCCATGGTCACGGCTTCCTGCTCATCGTCATCGTCATCTCCAACGGGGCTGGGTTGTGCTGATGGCTTCGTCGCCTCTGTTTCAGCAAGTGGCGATGCAAGCATAGGCATCGGTGGACCTCCATGCTGCGTCATAAGTTCTGCTAGCCCAAGAGACCTGCCTAAGTCGCTTCTACTTCGACTTCTCTTGATCACATTCTTAGCTCCTTGATACCACGGTCCTGGAGTTGCTGACAGGCCAGTCGAGCTAAGAGGACCTGCGTCCCTGCTGTGATTGCTAAGATTGGTATCAACTCTGGGCGACTTGGGCCGGCCCCAGCTACCCATGCGCTTAGGCTTATCAAAGACAGGTTCCTTAGACTTATCTAATCCGGTATCCGGTGGTTGTTGCACAGGTATACTGCCTTTGCGCTTGAGAAGATTGCTTGGAGTGCGCTTAGGAAGGATGTTATCTAGGAAGCTCGGACGGCGCTGTCTCTCTTTCTGTTTCGGCTCGATTAACCTAGCAATGCCAGGTGAAGCGCGAATACTGCCAAGGTCAGATTCACTAAGTCGACGTGACCCCACAGTGGCGGCAAGTGAAGCTGATTCGACGTCATTGGCCCGCAATCGGAAACGCATCATTGCGGCATTGGACGTTGGCGGTTGATAACGTGTCGATGGGTTAGAGGGCTGCGAAGGTACATCCACCCATGGTCGAACAATGGCACCCATAATGGAAACAGAGTCTTTGGTGGGAGGGAAATAAGAGTTATCCGCATGGCTTGCATGAACGTCGATTGCAGCAGGAGGAGACTCCGGCTCTGCATAATCATCATCATCATCCTCGTAGTCCCCGAGGTCGCTCTGTTCGTCTATATATACGCCAGGCCCAGGGATACCAGTATCGTCAATGCGATCAAAATCGGTCCGTACACCAAGACCAAAATGACCCTGTCCAACTCGGCGATGGACATCATTTGTGCTCTTCGCTCGACGACGGCCAGTAATGGGCTTGAGAAGATTGTTGGAGGGCCCAACATCGCCCGCTTCACTGCCAACCTCGCTTTTCGTGAGCCATTCTTGTACTTCAAGCTTCTTCTCATGCTTCGATCGTTGTTCTGCAATCTCGTCTATGCTTGGCACCCAAGCGTCTTTCATCACTTGGCGGTCATCAGGGCTCAATCCCGCTTGGTTGGATCCAATCGCCGTTGACCAGGAGCCGTCGTCATTGCGTTGCCTGCCTCGAAGGAGAGGCTGAACACGCACTTGCTCGTGCGAGTCTTCGTCATCGGAAGACGACTCATTCTGTGGATAAGGAGATAAATGGTTGCCGGAACGGCGACTCCCATGACTTCGTTTGCTGACAGGTCTACTGTTGTCCGAGCGCGAAGGTGACTCTTCTCTACTACTGTAGTTCTCCACACGCACAATAGGACTTGTCAGGTGTCGCACAAGCGGGCGAGGGTTTGCAAGTGGCACATTACCAGGACTATTTGTCAGCGCCGGGCTTTGGGTTTGTTTGATTGGTGTTGAGTGTTGGAGTTGGGTTGTATGATTCGGCGGTGTAGAATATGTGTTATTGTAGTGCATTGTGGGGAAGGCTGAGATGTCGTCGCCAACCACGGGACTAGAATTATTTGTCCCACATGGGGAGAGTAACTGGTGATGAGGTTCCAATGAGGTATTGTTTGGGAGAGTTGGTGGTTGAGCGTTGTAGGTATTCAATGTTCCTGAGGTTAAAAGCGACATGTTGACGTTCTCTTGAAATGGCGGGAAGGTGTTATTTGAGGTGTTGTCAGTGAACGTAAGACTAGAGAATTCGTCTAGAACGTGTCCGTTGAAATTTGATGTCGTATAGCTGCTGGGATCTTGTAAATTAGGGTCACTCATGTACCCTGCTTTGGGACTAAGGTGTTCTACCGAGTGCGCCGGAGAGATGCCTTGACTGTTGCCGTAGTACGATCCTGGGGAGAGACTGTAGTTTTGCGTTTGGCCGTAGACATGCGGTGGAGGATATGACATGTCTGGGTGCAGCGAAGAGTCGAAGGAAGAGTCAGCATTTGGAGTGAAGATAGATTCTTGGCCAGGGGTACTGGATGATGGAAGCGCAACCATAGAACCGTCGTACACAATGGAGGTGGGTTCCGCAGAGAATGTGAATGTGCCTTGGGCATCTGGCATTAGAAATGTCTCGGTAGGAAGCGTAGGATGGTAGCCATTAGCCTGCGTATCCTGAAGGTGGCGTTGTTGGCGCCGCTGACCCTCATAGGGCTGTGCGTTGGCATCAACCGCATTCATTGTCACACCAGTCGCGCCGAATCACCAGAAGGCAGATTCGAGGTTAATTGACAGGGGATGACTGACGTCGGATCGCGGCAATCTGGAGCGGATCAAAAGTAACGTGACTCCGATTCCGCTGGTTAGGGAGGCATAGTGCTGCCTTGCGGCTATTGATGATATTATGCGAATGACAGGAAGCCCAGAGGAGAGGAAAGCAGGGGCCGACGGCGGCGACGCGTCAAAGTGCGCAAACAAAGTTTGAAATGGCGAAATAGAAGAGAAGAAGATCGCAGCGCGACCGAGGAGGAATAAAGTCGGGAAGCTGAAGGCTTGACGTTGGCGATCTGCCTCGCAGAGGACGGGAGGCTCAAGCCGTAGAGGTTAGAGGCAGTGCTGGTCTCCACGAAGTTGACAACTTTACACCGAAGTGGGTCGGGAGTGGATTTCGGGTAAGAGCGCGCGCGAGCAACAAGAAGAAGACGTGAGTTGATCCGACCGGTTGGTAGAAACAGGGTGGATTATCGTAGTTGTTGATGGAGCCAGCCGCAGCAGCGAGGGAGAATTCGAGGCACCGGTCAAGGCTGATTTGCCCCAAGATGTCCCAAATGGCAAGGCCGGGGTAGAAGGCTGAATGCCAAGCGCACGCTGTTGGCGGGCTCGACACAGTGAGGGCGCAGGTCGCTCCGACGTCTGATAGTCGAGAGAAAGGTGCAGCTTGATTGAAAACAAGCGCGACAGCGCGACGGGAGCTGCAAGCTTGACTGGCAACTCGAGGCAGATTTGCAGATGCGTGACACGCTCTTGGCAGGCTTGATACAACGGCACAGCCTCAGCTGCTAGAAGGAAGCGGGAACGAGGGCGAGCACGGGGCCAGTGGCTATGTTTGAACCATCATATCTCATAGTCATGTTGGCCCGCCTTGTTCGAGATGGCGAGTTTGTTATTATCATCTCATACCAAATACCACTGTGGAGCGCCCATTCAGCGCTCAAAATTCACGAGACAAATGGCGCTGTTGTCCGCCACGCATGCTGGCGCTTAGCTATTTAGCAGCCGATGCCGAGGGTGCTATATAAAGGAAAGCCAAGCCCGCAGTTGCTCTTCAAATCTAGCGAATGCCATCACCAGCAGGTACCTGCAGGAGCTTAAACATGAAACAATGCGGATATTCCAATGCGATATCCAACTTTTACAGTGACATGTTCCTCGCAATGCGTGTTTGTTGCACATTCAGCCACTATGGAGATGAAGCATGCTTAGCCACGTCGCAACTGGAAGATTCAGTGGCTGGCCCCAGTTTCAGAGAGCGATGCCGGATAGGCTCCCGAATGTTAGTGGAGCTCCGGAGATATGGCTGAAGAGGTCGGAGGTACACGGATTCTCCTACTATGAGCTAGAGCTAGAAAAAATGATGTGTAAATTGATTGCGGGTGGACACAATTCGCTCAAAATAGCGGCCTTCAGGTCTGCCTTGTTAAAATTGTATCTTAGGGTGGAGCGCCCCTCGGTGGGCGGCGATGTATAGCTGCGACAAAGACGCTGACTGTGATGATAAGCCACGGGTAGGGTAGAGCCACAATTGGCAGTACCGTACGGCGCAAATGGATCAGCGGAGTTATTCATGGTACAAGCTTCCAAAATGCTCAGCTTCTGGAAATGTCATGTTGGCGACTAGATCAAACAACTGCGGCGAAGCGACGCTGCGGGCTCGTCGCAGCAGACTGTGAGAGTAGTGTGACTTCATCGCTCTCCGAGCAGTCTTGGGCGTAGCAGTTCATGACTTGTTGCAACGGGTATGTTGATTGGGATGAACGAAGGGAGTCAAGTAGGACGAGGGAAAGTGGGTTACTACCTCTTGGAGCGGACATGATCCTTTTGATTGTCTTCGCGAAACATGCAGGAAGGGTCCTGCTGTTGAAGAGTCTGAGAGGGTGTCAGAAAAGACGCAAGGTCCTGTCTGCTATCCTGGTCTGGTGCCAAAACACAGCTGGAGAAAGCATCATCGCTCATCGCAGCCGACGACTTTGTACTTTTGGTAAGACTTGATGCGTCGTAGCTTTTGTTGAAGCTATCATCAAGTTCAGCTTAGATTCTGGTCTTTCCCTGCTCCGGCCCAAAGGCACCTCGGCGCCGGGAGGGCAATAATCTGGCATTTGACGGAGCATAGAATTCTCGAAAGCGTTGGGATTTAGGGACAACAGTTGAGCTGATGGACTGAATGCACTCAATGCGCTGAGTTGAATCAAAGAGCATCTGATTGACCAGCGAGCGAGGTTTGTTGCAGGGGCTAACCTTTTCCGCAGGCATTCCATCTGCAGTGCCTGAGAATGCGGGCAGGTGGGTGCGGCAGTCAACTGGACCCTCACCTTCGGCGGAACGGAGACTAAGCACCACTTGTCTCTGCAGCTTCCTGTACGCAAGTATGAGCCGACTTCTGGTGCGCTTTTTCTTTCCCTTCCTCCTCCCACCTTTGATCTGGTGATCGCCGCTCTCTCCTCGCGTCGCGAAGTTCACGTCTGGTGCTGCGCGTCATTGGTTGCATTCGCATGTGACAGCGTCACAGGACGGATTGAGCAGCGACCACAGTGCAGAAAAATCAACATTCACGGCCCATTGCGAGGTTGTACAGCTCTGGCTATTCACTGCTTTTTCAGTTGCTTTTCAAACAGCCTGCTCCAAACACTACCAGCCACATCCACCCCTCCTCCCAGCGTCCCCATACGTTGCAGCCATGCCTGGGCTCGACCAGGTCATCCCACGCCCCGATTTCAGGGAGCTTCTCCCACCGCTACTAGCTTGCCTGTCCACAGCGAACACATCGAAAGATGTTCCTCCAGGCCTATTGCCTCTTTTGTCGCCCATTCTCCGCCAGCGAGTGCAGTTGCTCTCCTCAAACGACTGGCTGTCTCTGCTCTGCTGGGACAGGGAAATTGGCGCAAAACTACCACAAGTGATTGAAAAGATACACGTTGAGCCACATCCAGCGTCAGGCGAGATTGAGGTCGAGGAGCCGGATCAGATACAGTACCGACGATCCGACCCCGAGACACTGCATGCGAGATTGGTCCTGGGCGAGTTCGGACTCATCCCAACATATCTATGGTGCACTGGGGGAGAAGCCGGAAATAGATGGTCATTAGCCGAGCTGAGAGGAACTGAGGATGCAGACGACGGGACCGACTGGTTCGACAGCATGGGCGAGGCGAATGAGGCAGGTTTTCGACGAAGGGCACTAAAGAGCAATGGCATCACACCCCAGCCGGCAGCACTACAGCTGGAGCATGCGAAGGAAGAAGAGGAGGATGACGATTCATATTGGGCTGCTTATGACCGAACACCAGGGCGAACACCGCAACTTAAACGCTCACCAGCTCCAATGTCCAGCAGTCGCACACAAATTGGGCCCACCCAGTCAGAGCTTGAGTATTTTGCGAGATATGCGTCGGAGGTGCAGCCAGCGCTCGACGCTCATGACCCAGATGAGGCTGATCCAGCAGTTGGCGAGTCAACTCTGAACGGCAACACCTTGAACTACACCCGCGAGCTGCAGACTGAACCACTTGAGACTACAAACCTGGGACCAAACGGCTTCGACTCTTCAATGCCACCGGCATACTTGAGTAGCGCCACAAATGGCAATGGTATCAATGGGAAGGACAGCTTGGAACATGTCGAATCCGTCGAAGAAGACCGTAACGCAGCATTGAACCACCCGCGGCCATCCTCCTCAGCGTCCACAAATTCTGTGGAGCGGCTAGAGCGTAAGGCGGAGAACTACAGCCAAGCCGAGCTTGCCATCAAGCAGCATATCAGCACAGATATCAAGAGCTTGTTCCGCTTAGCTAGAGCTTCAGGCATCGATAGGGAAGAGTTTGAACGCATCATCCAGCGAGAATTGGAAGTGCTCCCTCTGCTCGAGCAAGAAATGTCTTAGTATAACGAAATTCGAATGGGCAAAATTAGTTAGCGGCATACCTTTATAAGTTGGTCTGGGTGGTCGCTTGGCGTCTCTACCAGGAACATATGTCTCCTTTATTAGCATTCCCAAGGCGTTGGTTGCATAGCTAGACACTTCATGCAACTTTTGTAGGTCTTGAACATTGCATCAATATCAATTCATGTTCTCTAGTCTCGTGGTGACCAAACCGGTTCCAATGTCCAAGTCTCAAAACTTCCTCGCTGCCCGTCATAGCCAGCCCAAACAATTAATCTTGTTGGTCACGAGGAGATCTACTTTTCTGGGGATGCCTTAAACGCCATCTTCTGTCCTATCATGCACCAGCTATGTTCTCGTCTATGCCTTCCTCCTCCTCTGGCTTCCACCCCCACTCGCAATCGTCGCCCCGCTAGCTTTCAATTGCTCCAGTATCTCTACCGCATTCGAGCTATTCAAGTTTAAGCTGGTCTGCATTCCACCGGCACTTGCACTTCCCCTGCCAATCTCTTCGACAACATTATTCGGGTCCGCTGCGCCAACCACGGGAATCTCTGATGCGAGCCATTGCTGGAAGGGCTTTGCAATAAAGTAGCCGTCAGACGTGAACCAGCGCGTCATGGGCGCGCGGATGTGGATAGTTTGCTTTGGGTTCGAGCCGTAAGGGGCAGGTGTGAAGACGACATCGCATTCGTAGATGGGGATGTGTTTCTTAGTAGAAGAGGATATTCGGACCTGTAGTCAATTATTAGTACCAGGCTTCAGCTTACGCCATTCATTGACAATGGTAGTACCTTCCCCGTCTTCCCCTCGCCCTCGTACACAACACCCTTTTCCACAAACCATAGCCAGTAGCTGAATGCGCCATTTAGAAGGAAGTAGGCAACCACTGCTGGCAATGTGTATGGCTTGGAAGCTTCCCAGCCAAATTTCCAGTCAAAGTAGAAGAGCGCTCCAGCTATAACGACGGCCGAATAGCCTAGTACTAACCGGACATCGGTCTGGGTATGTATTTGCTTGAACTTCAGGGAGTGTAGGTAGTTGGGAAGAGCATCGTCAGTTGTGTTCTTGAGATCTATGTCGTGTCAGAATTACCATGTCTCTTTGGTTGCGACATCCGGAGCATACCAGAGAGTGAATGGACAGCAATTTTCTGTGTGGCGGACATTTTGGACTGTTGGATTGCTTCAGCCTGTACTTCTTTAGAAAAGAGAAGTGTGGTGGTGCAGGCCAAGGTTTCCTCAAGTCGGTGATGAGGCAGGTCTGGTGGGTGGACACCTTTCCACAAGTGAGCGCGGACCCTTGTAAACGACGAATGCCGCGCTTGAGGCTCCGCGCGGGAGAGCTTCATCGTCAGAACCGCAACCACACCTGCACCATCTCACCTTCCATCACGCGCAATTCCGTCTACTACCGGCAAGATGGGACAGCCTGTGGTCCAGACGATCCATAGGGATCCCGCCCTGTTGTACGTCGGTGGTGTTGCTGGTGAACCAGAATCATAACGCTAATAATCACATAGTTGGTGGATTCTGCTTCCCATCACCGTGGTTATGGTATGTTCGTCGTCATCAAGTTGGCACGCAGTGTTCTAATCGCATCTTCAGATCCTGACAGGCATCCTCCGCCACTATGCAATGACCCTCCTCCAGAGCGCCCCAAAGAAGGCCGACCTTCCCAAAATTCGGCAGCAGCGCTCCCTCGTCCGAGGTGTCAATCTTCGCACCAACGCAAATGTGCTCTCCCCTTCCTCCTTCGCTGCTCGCAAGTCCTACATGGTCTCAGCATATCAAGAGGGGAAGTTTCTGGCCGAGCCTGAGCTGAGGGGCAAACCGCGACCAAATCCTATGAGCGATCCAGCGGCAATGGAAGGCATGATGGGCATGATGAAGGGAAACATGGCTATGATGGTTCCGCAAACTCTGATTATGGGGTGGATCAACGCATTCTTCTCGGGCTTTGTCATCAGTAAGTCTACCTTTCGCAACTAGTACCCTACCACCAAGGATCGGATTCTCGTGCTCGCCAAAAATCTTCACTCCAGTCTGCCAGGTGACTCTAGAAGCGCTCGGCTGGCCAGCAACTATTTGCGCATGGGTGAGCGGGCCCTGCACAGAGCGCCGCCACAATCAACAAACATGGCGAAGCGAATTGTTGATCCCTCTCCGCGGACGCAGAGTCCTATTGTTTAGCACATTATTCGGTCAAGGACGGGACAACTGCTCGTCTCCATACTCCCCAGAAAATCTTCCAGCGATGCAAGATCTCGGCACGAGCAACATTGCGGCACCTTCCGAGCCCTGAACTTGGGATTCTTGCTAACCCATGTTGATCTACAGTGAAACTCCCCTTCCCGTTGACTCCACAATTCAAGTCAATGCTTCAGTCTGGCGTAGGCACTCGTGACTTGGACGTGAGATGGGTGTCCAGCTTGTCCTGGTACTTCCTTACACTATTCGGACTGCAGCCCGTCTATAACTTTATCCTGGGCAGCAACAATGGTATGTACCCCTGTTCAACAATGAAAGCCTTCCTACCTGAGCCGAGCTGACAGAACACCTTCCAGCCGCAAACCAGGTCACGCAACAGATGGCCATGGCCAACCCTGGTGCAGGCGGCGTAATGGGTCCAGAACAGGATCCTGACAAGCTATTCTTGAGCGAAGCTGAGAACTTGGAGGTGGTGGAGCACCGGTGGATCCTTGAGGGAATCGAAGATCGTCTAGTCGCCAAACTTGCGGCGTGAATGTCGGCGCGCGGATGGCGTCAATTATTCGCAATGATTAGGCCCATGTACAGTGCTGGCTCTCAGACCATGGTATCTATAGAAGCCAGGGCGAGTTTCATCCGGCGCTACACCTTGTGCACGGTCGTTTGATCCGCACAGCCGGCCACGAGATAGCCCAATTCAATGACAGTCCTCCTGTCCCAGTCACACGGTAACTGTGGCAGTGGTATGATGTGGAATGCATATAATAGCCGGAGATCTGCGGGGACGGCAGAGGAGCTGATGTGCCAAGCGTAAGCGCTCTGTAGATACCCTTTCAAGCTGGAGATGAGGAATTCAATCTTGTCATCAGGCCCTGGAGCAGAGCCGCCAGATGATGTGATGCTCCTGGATAGCGAATATTTTGTGGGAACCAGTACCTCCTGCTCACCCAAGCGCTGATGCAGGGGTGAAGCAATGTCCTCCTGATGGTGCTGGTGCTCTGTTGCTCGAACTCGAGACGATGACCGTGCTCTAGTCCTCCATATGCGCACTTTCCCCACCACTTGTTTACCAATCCCCTCTTAGGCTACGCGGCTCGCTCCGCCCCCCAATTGCGCCCCGGAGCCCAAAACCAACTTGAGCTCGTCCAGCAATCGATCGGTTGCGAGTCGTGTATGCCTAAGTCCTGAGGCATCCACGGACCTGGGTGCGGATGCGGACCGCTGGCGAAACAGCCCAGGCGTATATTCCCCACCCTGTTCACAATGGGCATGGCGTTGTCATTGTTACTACGCTCGTATTAGTACCCATTTGCGATGTGTGACAGCTGTAGAAGCAGGCAGATGGTGCTTCGCCCTGTCTTGGTGCCTAGTACCATTCTCGACTGGAATGCGCCCCATCTGATGGGGCTCTCACGCGTCGGACAGTCCAATCGAATGAAGCCCCTCCACCACCCTCCCCAGTGCCTCCTCTTCTTCGGGACCTGGCCTGCTCAATCAGCAGTTCTTCTCCGCGGCGTCCTTAGAACGGTCAGACCCCTGATGCAGGTGCGGGTGTACAAAAATTAGCTCACCATAACTCCTCAAGCGAGGCCTCCTAATGAAACTATCGGCTTTGAAGCTCCGTGGTTCGCGACTTTTCATCTCATGCCCGTCGTTCGTTTCATTGCTTCTTCGTTCCTCCGGCCCCCAACGGTTGAACGTGTGGACTGGCACATTTAGCGTCCACCTTGCGTACTAGGTTTCGCATCTACTGTTCCGAGCGTGCGCCCGTGCTGCCGCAGAGACGCAGTTCAAGCAGGGTGAGCCGGGGGGTTCTCGCGATACGGTAGTGATCTGCTGAACCTATGGCGTACTAGTAATTACTTTTTGACCCGGGACGTGTGTCTGGTGGCTTGCTTGACCCTATCCGCTTTGGCGGCCAGAGTTAAACGCCCACATCCAGGAGTCGTGGCTGGTCCAGCTGTCCTTTTCCAAGCAACACACATTGTACCGGTGAATAGATAGTGCAAGGGTCATGCAAGCCACGGCCAGGGTCGTGCAGCCAGCGTTTTATTGGTGGTGCGATGAGGCTCTGCTAGTTCCATATGCCATAAAGACGAGAAGAGCATGGGAGCTCAAGAGATGGATACGCCTGACCAAACTCGTGGGCAGTGCAACTCCATATCAAGTTTCTTACTCTGTTGCCTTGGAGGCATTACACTTCCAGTTTATGCACCGCCCCTCTTGTCCTACTTTTTCCCTATCTAGACTCAGCTTGTGGACTACTTGTGCTCGTTCGCTATTAGACAAGAGAATCGCCTTGATCCTGCTATCATCTATATCAATTCGAATGAGACTTCAAGGCAAGTCGACAATTCTCGAGACTATGCAATACTTCCTGACTTTGTACTTCAGCAAACACGCCCTCCTACTTGATTGAGTAGCAATCCAATATAGCAGCGCTTTCGTCTATTTAGAGACTTGTCCCCGCCGACTATTTTGGTTACACCAACTTGTGCATCTGCAGGGTTCTACTATGGCTCACCAATTCGGAGACTTGCCTCAAATACCGCAGGGTATGGATGACCCACGCCTCATAGTCTGGGATCAGCACAGCTACACGCACCCGTATAAACACGCATTCAGCTTTTGCGCAGAGCAAGATGTCTACTTTGACAACTTCAATAACGGAACGGTTAGCATGCAACGATTTATGCTCGACCAGAACCCTCTTACGGCGGGAATGTTAGACGCGAAGATTCCTTTACACGGGCAACACGAAAGATACTACAATCAACAATACCCTTCAGCAGATTGCTTCCGAAATGTATCGCCAGATCGAACTTCGGCCTCTGACCATTCCAGTTACGCCACTCAAAACGAACTCTGCTCGCCTCACAGTTATCACGCTGTGCCATATGGCAGTCCGGTCGAATTTTCTCAGTCCTCCTTACCATACCCCACAACTGAACACTTCAATAGCGGAGGATATTTGTCTGAAAATCAGGCCCTCGCTGGCAGTATTAGCCTTCGAGAGCTCGAGTATGAGCACCCACCTGAGCCAGTCATCGAGGACGTGGAACCCCTCACTCTGAAGCAAGAGGCCGTTTGCGAGCACGAACAGCCCATCGTCAAGATAGAACCATCCTCCAATTACAAATATGCAGATTCTGGTATCGATGTTTCAGTACGAGATGCTGAGTCGGTTCAGCCAATTGATTCTTACGATGAGCCATCATCGGACTCAGACTACAGTCCTTTATCTAGTCGGTCCGGGAAACGGCGACGATCCTCAGCTTCGAATGGCAGCTCAAGCCGGATTCAGAGGCGTCGTGGCCACGATCGCAAGGACTCTAGTGTTTCCAGTCCTCCAAACTCAAGCAGGTTGCTCAAAAAATCACGTGGTGCATCGAATGTATCGAAGGCGAGCCCTCAAGCGGACAGTCAACCGCATAATAGACGGCCATTTCCTTGCCCACTTGCCACTTACGGATGCGCCTCTAACTTTTCCTCTAAGAACGAGTGGAAGAGGCATGTTAGTACTCAGCACATCAAGCTAGGTTACTGGCGCTGTAAACTATGTCCTCCAACGACTGACCCCAACGATGGACAAACCTTCTATTACAACGACTTCAACCGCAAAGATCTCTTCACACAGCATCTTCGTCGCATGCACGCCTCACCCAAGGACAGTTCCTCCCGCAACCAAAAGGAGTTCCCTGTAACCGAGGACAATCTCCCAGAGCACCAAAAGCGCTGCTTCCTTGAACTTCGCACAGCCCCACAGCAATCGAATTGCCTTTTCTGCGATCGCAAATTTGAAGGGCCTACATCTTGGGAAGAGCGTATTGAGCATGTCGGACGCCATCTTGAGAAGGATCGCAGGAGTGGAGTTGATATGCTTGACTTTGCTACTTGGAATGTGGACGAGGGGCTTGAGCAATACTTGCTGAATGAAGGTCTTATTATCAAGGAGAAGGGCGAGTGGAAGATTGGTGATGGCAAGCCAAGGAGGCATGCTAGTGTTGAGAATTCTGACGAGTCAGAGGAAGAGTGAATGATGGACATTATTGGCATAAACGGGAAAAAAAGTCATGATTTTTAATGAACTTGAGGAAAGTTAGTTGATACCCTTTCGGCGTTTTCTATTACAATGTATCGAACATATCTGTATCGTACCAGGTTGAAGTAATACATGTCAAACCTTTGAAAATGTAATTCTTCCATTGCATGTCAGACATCGCATCTCAATATGCCCAATCTCTTCCTCTATACTTCGACCATACCAATTCCTCTATCCGAATGTGTCGTCACATGGCTATAGCAGCAAAACCCTTACATCAGGAGCAGCCACGTCTGCATCTCCATGTCGTCAAACAACCAACATCATGCGATGATAGCAGTTACAGCCCCATTTTCCGGAGTGATATCTCAGCCCCCACATAATGCCCTCTAGTCCGGTGTGTGACTCACTAATCCAGTAGTTCGCCGTCAATGCCATTTGCGTTTACACCGCAGTACCTGAGGTCTCGCCTTTCATTCGTTATAGTAAGAAAATCGGTAATACGCCACCGTCATGCATCGGCTTCGCATAACTTGTAGAGTATACCTTTTACACAGCCATGAGGCAGATCTCCGTGCGGATCCCCACACTCGACAAAACATGAAACAATTGCCGCGAAGCCGCCCCAACAGACCTCAAATGAGGATCGTTCACCGGATGCAGTGAGAACTCTATTTCTCTGAGTAGGGGTAAATCGTGGTGAGGACCTGGTGGCGGAATGGAAGGACGCAGGAGGTTGGAGGGATTGTCAAGTGCGGAAGCGCCGCCCGCTAGGGCTGAAACGGGATGTTCGGTGAAAGGCACCACATGGGTGCTACGTTCAATGCATGTCTTAAACGCAATGCAAGTCTACGTCTGTCACTTGGGGGTAGAGGATCAGAGAGGCCCGTTAGGCGCTCGATTGTTTAATTGTAAGTGCTATCGAGGGACGAAAGCCCCGCTCTTTGGCATCAGCTCATCTCCATCCAGACCCAATCCCTCCTATGCATCGATCAGGGTATCTTGTCGAGATATTTGCTGAGATGATTAGCTTTGACACGTCGACAATTTGCCTTCTTTTCCCAAATATCCTTGCCTGAGGCTCGCACGCGTTCAGGCAAACACCAGAGAGAGGCTGAGACATGGTCTAGCGTAGGTGCAGATACGAGGTGCGCCCATGGAAAGTCCTCCAAAACTGCTGGATTCCTGCGCCCCCGCACAAGACCTTGATAAACATCGTTGATCATACTATCGGCTTTGTTAGATGACGAGGTGGACTTTGAGGACTTATACCGGATTTTCTATGTAAATGTGTTGGCGCAGGAAGGACGAAGGTGCAGGTGCACTTGCGACATCCTTGCGCGCCATGCCGGAGGACGTGGGAGGGCAAAAATTTGCCTCGTGAGCGACGATGCCGGGTCTGGACTGACATATAACTCCCGATAGCCAGTTGTCACAAGAAGATGTGTTGTCACTCATTTTTTTGAGTTTGCGCGATGTTGTGTCCATGTTGTTTGACAGGACACCACGAGGAGTTTGCCCGATATCTCGCCCATCTTTCTCACATGCTGTAGCAGACCAAAGTTCGGATGATTGGTCTACCTTGGACGTTGGTAATATTACTGATAAGAAATGAGGTGGTTGGGAAATGCATGATGCAAGACAAATCTGATCTACCCCTCGCGAAAGAGCAAGCTGATGACATCGTGTTACCAGGCGCATACATCCTTGTCCCCAACCAAATCGTATACTGTTATTCACAGAGCTTTTTCAGGCACTTTAACATGTCTGAGATTGAATATATAAAAGCATATTGATTTCATGTGTCCGGTATATGAGATTGTTTGAAGCTGAATGTTAACTTGAGGAACTGTGTGCCTGAGAAACTCAAGCTCGTTCGAGATGGGATCTTGAGAACAAGTTCGTCTGTCCGCTCTACCATCTTTACTGATGCTACAGTGTTGCCTGTTTCCAGAAACAACAATCTGTTTCCACAACTTAAGTGCTGGTGAGTTTAGAAACTCTAGTGACAGGAGCAAGGGTACAAAGGTCAGCTTCTAAAAGTCGCTGAGTGCTGCTGTTGGTATCACGACTGTGCTGGGAATTGACTACAAGAGTCGGGTCGATATCTATTACGCCTGTGTGATATAAGGAGTCAGCAGCTGTACATTTATGTATATATCTATAATCCTTTTGTTCGATTTCTGAAAGGGCAACTGTTGACAGCTACGGGGTCCGGGTACTGGTTCTTCGGGACCGACAGCACTGCATTCAACTCAGCTTGTTCGAGGCCGATCCAACCGTGAGTACCTTCATGGCGTGCTCTAGGACAAGCTAACCACTCCATCTTGCTCAATTGACGTCGAATTACTCACGCCTTCAAGTTCTCCTCATCGCCAACCACTCTCTTCTAGTCTCTGCCCCAGCGTAGTTCAAAGCTTTCGCTACCTCGTTTTCGCCACTCCCAACTCCTTTGCCGAGACTTACACCTTCCTCATCAAGACTCACGCAGTCCTTTCTGTCGCCCACAGTCTCCTCTCCGAAACTCGCAACCGCCTAGTCATCACCCACACCCTCATGACCTTCACCAATCACACCTTTATCCCCGTGGTGACTGGAGAGCCTGCTGAGGCTGCCGTCAGGACATCTTTCAGCTGGAGCACCAGTTCAGGACAGACGCTGTTGGGTTTCTGCATGGCGGAGGAGATGCTCAGTCAGCCAGCTTTTCGAATTCAATACTTGCCTTCATCTCAGCCTTGTTGCTGTTGCCCTCTGTGCCATGCGTAGTTTGTGCTATGTTTTCGACCAGTGCCTGCCGAAGAGATTCCAGTAAACCTGCGGTAACGGTGATATTGCTCAGAATACCAAGGAGTGATTCTTGTGCGAGAATGGTTTGTCCAGATCGTCTGAGCCGCTTGGCAAGCTCGTCCACTCGCTCGTTCCCCTCAACTCCAGAATGCGAAGGCACCCATCGAAGTTCTACGGCAATCCCAAGGTCGTACATGCAGTTCGCAAATGCTAAGAGACTAACCTAACATCTCTGTTTTTGTCAGAAAAGGAAGCGTCGATCCTGCTCTTAGGTCCTGAAGCACTTGCTGGCAATCCGAAAAACATTAGGCGGTCAAATTTGTCCGTAACTTTTCATGCAACGCGAAAGGCTTCGTGAACGGCTATAAATTCTGCTTCGACTGCACATCGAGATCCATACGGAAGGGCATTGAAAGTGACAGATTCCTACCAGCGCTTGGATGAAGGGTCGATGTATCTGACTGTGGAGGCAGAAAGCCTACTTGTTCTTCATGGGAGGAACTTGTGCACTGATGCGTCGACCCATATTGCTGGGCAGCGATAGACAATGCTCTGACGTCTCTATAGGGGACCCACCCAGATTGCTGTAAATAATGCACCATTCGTTCCCCTCGCTGCAGGAGAGCATCCCATCTTGATGTGTTAGCCGTTCGCTTCTGGCTTCCTAGAGCTTGATCCGTTTACAAGGCCCTTCTTTGAAGCCCGGCTAGGCACAAGATGTGGTGGGTGCCTCTATGATGGTCGAGAGCAACAATTTCCGAGAGGAGGCCTTCTTCACAGGAAATTTCACACCCGTCTGAGGCTTGGAGAGCGAGATTAAGGGCTTCTGTAATGCCCTGTTTGATGTCACGTCGCAAGTGATATTGGATTGGCGCAAACGCATGCTGAACAAGCTCACCACGCTAAGCCCTTTGAGCACCGATGCCGTATATTCGCACATAATTGCAAGCCTTGCACAGTATGTATGAGGTGCTAGTAGATTGCAATAAAGATTGAGCCTAAGAAGTGTGGACTAGGATTTTTATGGGTGAAGATTCTGTTTCCACCGAGTTTTGTCTTAAGCAGTCTCGGTGGGCGGTCTAGAGCCAGCACAAGTACAGCTACTCGCTCTTCCTTTCAAGGAACATGGTATCCCAGTATCAGGAATGGCTTGCACTACGGAAATTAGTTATCTTAAGTGGGCTAAAGCTTCGCAAGCACGCGCTGCGCAGGACGCTCGTGGCGCTAAGCGTCAACATGAGGCCTTCATCAACGTGGTCTTTTATGAGATGCGAAACCCATTTCCTGCGATCGTCCATTGCGCTGATTGTATTTCCACGTCTTTAGCTGAAATTAAGGCACAAGAGGACAAGAGGAGTAATTGAGTGTGACTCAAGTTTGGAAGCATTGGAAGCAAACGCCTCGACAGCTTCGGTTATACCAGACTGTTTCAAGCATTAGAATCGTACAATCGACGACGCTCTGACCCTTAGCTGCTGAGAAGTGATTCTTCTTATCGTGAAACTAGCTGCGGTCAGGCCATCTGAGCTGGTCAGCTCTGTCATAGCCATGCTTGGTGCCGAGTTGCGATTGAAGTCTATAATTGTTGAGACTATCGCGAAACCCTTGCTGAAATAGCTTGACACTGACTACCTTACACTTGACTAGTCAAGAGTGGTGCAAGTTTTCATCGATCTGCGAACTAATGCTATTAAGTTCATGAAGAAGTGTGGAGACAAGAGCCTAAAGGTCTGACTTTTAGTCTCTCTACCACTGGGATTGGCATGCAGAACGATGTGGTTGACAAGTTATTTGAGCGTTGTGAATAAGCTAACCAAATAACACATATGATATACGACGGCAGTGGACTTGGCTTATTTATCTCTAAAGAACTAACAGATAGGATGGGTGGAGGAATTGGCGTCCAGCCACGGCCTGGCCAGGGCAGCATGCGTGTCTTCTCTTTCAAAGCCTGGTGAGCCAACGTAGAGCTGAAAGAGACTTATCTGGCCCTACGCCGACCATATCTACCCGCGTTCCGAACCTCTCAGGTCCGGAGACTGCTTATTGGACACAGTCTCGTTAACCAAAAAGTCTTGTACTACTATCTACAACGTCTATATTTCGCAGTTTGAGTCGCTAAGTATGGCATCGAAGCGCTTAATATCTTATGTACTCCTAGCGCGCATTTCGATATTGTCTTGATGAATATGTAGATTCTGTTCATGGATAGTTTTACTGCTACGCGCGAGATTAAGACTCTTGATTCTAATAAGAAGCAGACTAATAGTGACGTAGCTAATAGTGAACTGGATTAAGCATATTAGAGTTGAGTGATTCCGTGGACTAAGAATGTATACGCAGAGTACAACTATTAGTGTTAATGATAAGGATGAAAAGATATGATTTGCATACCAGAATACCATGATTTGTTGCATTACTCTTGTCTGCAGCGTCTAATAGCAACTCGTGATTTAATGCCAATGCCCCACCCACCCTCTAACTACTAACGTGGCATGCCTTTGTCCTGGAAACTACATGTGGGAGGATTTGCTATCACCACGATCGGTCAGCAGTCATTGGGTACGGTAGAATCAGGGCGGCTGGTGGAGACCGGTCAGGGGACAATAATGCTTTCTGTTCGCTCTGCCCGACTTAAGCAAGATGCCGTCGGGTTAGTAGTTAGGTAGGTGCCTACTAGCGAATCTATACTGTTATATGTTTGCACTTTTTTGGTAGCCTACTTGCAATTAGAAGGGCTGTGTAGCCATAATTCTCTAGTGAAAAACAGATGATAGCTGCCTCGACAGGTACACTACCTTTCATATATCTCATTACACCTGTCCCCTATCCGGCTTCTATTTCCCCCAAGTTTTCAAACAAGCCTCCACAAAGTTACTAGCGTCACATTTATTGCTTGGCCTTGCGCCCGTCAGCAAGCCGAGACCCCACTTTGCCTTGAGTTGTTATCGCCAACCATACTTTGGCATGAGTGGCCATGATATCACCATTGTATCGTTATTGAGACATGCATCACTCTGAATGAGTAACCTGAAAACAAAAAATGGTATTCGGAATCGAAGATCTCGTTACCTTGAGTAGCACAGTCATAGCCACAGCATATCAATACCTGAAAAGTGTATCGAGCGAACCAGACGCCTTCAAGAGTCTCGTTCGAGAGACTGCCGCTCTGAATACAATCCTCTTGCAGCTTATTTCACATTCTATTTTGCCATCGCTTAATACAGATTCGCAAGATGCTTTTGCTGCGCTTACGCAGCAGGGTGTCCTGAAAGATTGTGAGGAAGCGCTACACGAGATCCAAGCGCTTCTCCACAGCTGTGAGCTAGTAACAGGGAAGCGCCAAAGAAAGGTATTAAATGCCTTCTTTTGGCCTTCAAAGTAGGAAGATATTACTAGAGTTCGTGAACGACTCGACCGGCTATGTAAAAGCTTACAGATAGCTCCTTCGATTGATGTTGTATCAGGACTCAAGAGGATGGAGCAAAAGCAGACCTGTGACATGGAATTGATATAACAGGAGAGGAATAATAGGCAGAAACAGAAAGTACTTGAGTGGCTTTCGCCGATCCGTCCTACAGCGAAGCATTTTGCTACCACGCTCCTGCAACAGCCAGGTACCTACGACTGGTTCTTACACAAGCACGGATTTCTCAACTGGATCGATTCTGGTAATTTCTTGTGCTGCATGGTCTCAGTGGTGTAGGAAAGATTGTGCTTGTGTAAGTTCTAAGAACAACTTTCTACTAGAATATGCCGATTCTGCCAAGTTCAAGCGTGATTGATCATGTTATCAGTATATCCCACTGTTCACCAAGTTCTTCAGCGGTAGCCTACTACTACTGCGAATTTGCTAACCCAGCTACATTGAAGCCTCCTTATATTATTGGTTCACTTGTACCCCAGCTCACGGAGCCGATGAGCAAGGCCCTTTCCAACCTCCTGGCCTTATTTCACAAATTTTCTGTTGAGCCTCCCACATTTGAAATGCTTACTGAATTACTTACAAGTCTCATCGAGAACAATGTATATATGGCATACATCCTGATCGATGGACTAGATGAATGTCCGAGTCGCCAGATTCTACTAAATGCCATGAAAAAGCACAGCAATAACTCTAAAGAGAAAGTTAAGAATCTACAATCGAGCCGACCAGAATATGACACACAGCGGTCGTTACCTACAGAGGCGTCTTTCTCGATCACGGCACAACAAATAACGCCCGACCTTGAAGTCCATGTTTGTGCAGAACTTGGTATGATCCCTAAATTTCATACCTTAACACCATCGGTTCGCGAGAACCTTATATCGAACCTAGTTTCTCGTGCAGACGACATGTTTCGCTGGGTACAGTGCCAGCTTGACCTTTTGCGAAGAACTCGGACATCTCAAGCAATTGAAGACACTTTAAAGACCTTGCCTAAGGGTCTCTACGAAACCTATGACCGCATCCTTGAGACGATCAACATCAGCGACCACGACTATGTTATTCGAGTATTATATTGGCTAGTGGGATCAGAGCGGCCCTACACCTTGCAGGGCTCGCTGAAGCGATCGCAATCAACCCAGACAAGGACCGACCAGATGAAGCTGAGCGCTTGTTAGCCCCAGAAGAGCTGTTCGATATCTGTGGGGGCCTCATACACAATGACAGAAATGTAATTGCACTCGCTCACTTTTCGGTCAAGGAGTATCTACTCTTCAGTGATCTCGCGACCAGAAAGCCGAAACTAGCTCGCTTTGCACTACAGCAGGAACTGACTGAGCGGTACATCTCGACTTGTTTACTCATCTATATCTTCACTTCCGGACTGCGAATTCAGCAACTGCAAGAAAATGTGCTAGACGAGCGTGAGTTTCCGCTGCTTCGCTTCTATACGCCAGAGGTGTCAAGGTTACGCGCTTCCTTGACTACACCACCATACGCCTCTGGGCTTCTAGACATTTCCCAACCGTTGAAAGACGTTTACGTGAATGGGTTCCGTTGCTTAGCTACATCATGAATCTGGCGCCTGTAGAAGGAAATTATTTGCTTTCCATTTTCATAAAGAACATTCTCCGATGCGCGATACTGTGTTTCCTAGATGGGAATATGGCCGTTAGCGAACCCGTCCTCCAGAAACCTGGTATCGCATACAGCGCAGAGAGCTTCAAGACCTTGGTACTTGGCTGGCAACGTGACTGGGATGATCTAGCGAAATAAGACGAACTTTCTCGCATTCATGTTGCACCACATCACATGACTCCGCTATGCTCTGCCTCTGTCTTTAATCTCACTCATGCGGTGCAATACTTAATTACTAATGAGGCCATGAAAGACGGTATTTTCTCACCTCAATCAGAAACAAACCCTCTCGTTCGGGCACTGTATAACGGTAGTGAGGATGTTGTACAACTGCTTGTCAGTTTGGGCGCGAACGTTAATATATGCATTACAACAACCGCGTTGAGCACAGCTCTCAAAGCGGCCGCAAAATTTAGCCCTGGTCTTGTCGAGTACCTCCTTTAGAATGCAAATATTGATATTGATTTGCCAGACCAATATGGTCGCACTATTAGCAGTCACATTCCTTCACTCACTTTGATTTGAGCTAAAGGTTGAAAATAGCACTATTGGGTTCTACTTGACTACAGCATGGGCCAAAATCTTCGTTTGTCCGAACTATACCTGCAGCGCGTCAAGAACCAAAAGTCCGATTCTTGTAGCACTCATATCCTACACACGACCACGTTGGGCTTCTTATAGAGCATGAGAGACTTTCCTAGCGTACGCTTCCATCTTGCTCGCAACCAACTCACAAAATGCCTCTTTCTTAGTGGACCTGCCTACCACGAATATGCTGCAATATTTGCGGAACAAGCCTTGGTTGCCGATGAGACACTAGAGCACTTCAATCATTGCTCAGCTTGTATACCTTCATTTTTGGATGGATCTGTTCAAATAGTCGGGAAGCGATTTATTGGTTTGGATTGTGTTGATGGAGGCTTCTGTGCTGGCTGCTATGAGAGCTGGAAACAGAGCAAAGGCAAGATAGAAATGTGTAAAGATCATACTTTCTACGAGGTTCCACGACCATGTTGGTACAAACTAAAGAAGGGCACAGTTACGGAAGATAGACGCACGCTAAGCGAAGTCATAGTGTTCCTCGAGGACACCTTCACAACGTTGCTGGAGAACGCGATTGTGGACGAAAGCCATACAAACTTGACCGAAGACTGATTGCTAACATTATGTCTGGCTATTAAGGCCCCTCTAGGACTATTGTTGAAACCCCTCCGCCTGTACGATAAGGGTGTTGGCGATTGCTCCATCGAGGCAGTTGATAATTCAAATAATCAATCAACCGCATATGTAGAAAAGATCGAAATTTAATTATGAGTACGTACACTTTGAACGTTGAGTACGGATTACAATATGCTGCTGGAGTACTAACTTATTTGTAATTGTACGTAAGTTACATAGCAACCTGATGTCTTGTGCTTCATATTTCCTTACGTTGATGCCAAAACCTTGCTCTGTAACGAGCAGAGCTCCACAATCGCACTCACACTCCTCACTTCTTGGCGACCGGCTTGCAGATGCTCCGTGATGAAGTCTTCTGTAGCTGCTTCTGCTTCCGTTGCTGTCTTGCCCCAAGCCTGGACATCCTTCGAGCCTGCTGGAAGGAGATGGCTCTCGCCGGAAAGACGCAGCAACGCGTCCTCGATTTCTTGATCCGCAGATGCAATTTGTGCTTGCATATAGACAGACTGCTGCAGCAGGGAACGTTCTATATTTGCGGTCTGGATGAGATGGGGGAGGTGGGGCAGGAGCTTGGTGACAGGCATGGCCGGTTTGGAGATATCGTGTGCTTTGTTGGATATGGCGGCAGAAGCTTTGTGAATTTCAAGATCCGTCTGGGCCTGAATAACCTTTTCAAGGCTTCCATGCGCCTCAATTAGGCATCCTCGACAAGATGTGTACTGGTTATATGATTCCTGAATTTGAGTTTCTGCTGCAGCAAGGTCCACAGGGGCAGTGTTATTGACAGAGCGCTTGATGGGCGAGCCGTCCTCCAGGAATATGGAATCCTCCTCCAGTTTAGCTAGCTCGCCCTGAACCCATTCCACAATCTCATCTCTTGCGCGTTCTAGTGCATAGACCTGACTCTGCAAGTCTGGCAACGCTTGAGATTCGTTCTGTGCCTTTTCCCTGGATGCCTGAGCGCGTTCCATGCGTGCTCTCGCTTCAAGTACCTCTTGTTTCAATTTAAAGATATATGTTTGGTCATCCTTGACTTGAGATAGTTGTTCCAGCCTTTCCGCAGGTAGGTCAGGCTGCTCGCCAATAGCATCCTTCACCAAAGCTTTTGGATCTATAGTAGCATGTGACGGCTTTGCACTGAGCAGCTTGTCCAGAGAATCCTGAATAACTTGGAGTTCAGCAAACCGTCGGCGCTGTCGAAGAAGAGAAACATGGCCTCGCGCAATCTCATTGTCGTACTCCGACTCAGGTTGGGTGGGGTTTTCGTCAACATGACGATTACGCAGGTCCTCGAGCGAAGCCTGGAGCTCGCGATGCCGCGCCAGTGCCTGGGTCCTCGCTCGGAGAGCCTGCAGGTATTCTAGGCGGGAATTCTTTAAGCCGGGAAGGTTGGTATTGACAGCGGAGAGGTTTTGGGGACACTCATGGTTAAGATGCTCATTCTGAGTTGCAGTATTGACTGGCCTAAGGCCGGAAGTTAGGTACTTGGACAGCGTCCGACGGATCCTGAGCGTGTCTTCGCGGGAGTTGATATAGGATGCGAGCGCTCTGTCGACGTCAGAGATTGGGCATGTGGTCTCGGCTGGCATGGCTCTTGAATGTTTGTTTACACCCCGCAATGTTTATACAAAGTGAATTCTCGCTGCCTTAGCAGCAACGTGAAATTTGATACTGGTTCCGGAAAGCCATGCTCGTTCAGAGCAGATGGCGGGTTGATTGTTTTGGCAGCATGGTGTTGTTCAATAACTCGGTCTGGCAGGAAATCTGGCTGTTATGAGCCACACTGATTGGAGACTAGTTTGCTCTTCTAGCGTGGATCGCGAAGTCATGTGATGCTCCCTGCACGGCCTGCATTTGCCCAGGGTAGGACAGTGAGCAACTTTTGACGCGTCTCCGATGAAAATCGGCACCAAAATGAAAGCGAGGCATAAGATTCTAACTTGCTTACTCTCATCCATTTGTTTATGCTTGATGACCATTGGCTTTTGGGCCGCACATATATATCGCTGTTTACGGCTAGGTGCCATTTAGGAAGGATCACTACTTTTCATGTGGCACATATTGCGAAGCCTACCGAGTTTATCATTCGATTTGCAACAAAGCTGGTTGTGGCTAACCATTGATTCGATATCTTCGGAGCTCGGAAATGATGGATGCTGGAATTACCTTTTGCTGTTTCACGATTCGGCATAGTTATTATGGCTGAGTTTCACGAACCGGTAGCGCACCTTATTGCTTTCTACATTGTGAGGTACCCCTGGATATTGGAGGTCGGCAGCATGAGCGTCCCTGACTGCAAAGCACGAGCCTAAAGATTGGCCTTGTTCTTGCTTGCGTTACATTGGTGGCGGTGAAACTGATTTGCATACTGGATGGATGCAGATATCATGGAGTGTCGTTGAGAAAGTATGTCTGGACCGTCTCCGCCGTGGGCTGTTCGTAGGTCAATTCTGGGCGCCGAAGGCTCACGGCAGGACTTGGAAGCCCTGTGCCTAGTCGGCATAGATGTGACCATGAGACAGCGTGAGTTCTGGCTCACGGTCTGTTTATGGGCTGGACTGGAAGGGCAGGAATATGTGCAATGGGTAAATTATACAGTGGCGCGAGGTTCATGCGTGTAAGGCGCCTTGGATGCAGATGATGCGCAGGGACAGGGCGCACCATGCACCTTCTCGAAAAGGGCGCGCGAGCTTCCTGCTGGCATGTGCCAACTGGCAACTGATACGCGGTGAGAATGACGCGAGGTGGACAACGCATCGCACGCAGATCACCAATTGGCGACGCGCAAAAGCCGGCTCTAGCGTGAGGCTGCGCGAGTGCCGGGCCCCCGGTGTGCTGGCGAGCAGGGTATCGATACGAAAACAAAGGAAATGCGGCCTGCAGCTGCGCAGAGAAAGAGCGACCAGCGAGCATTAAGGTTGTCTTGGCAGACAGGGATCGCCCACCTATTGGACCTTCATTGGGACTTATTTCGCTTCAGTCCCAAAGGGGACCCTGCCTGAGGGCATCTGCTTCACACTTCTCCTTTTTACCTAGCAATTGCTGCGGGCCTTTGAAAGTGACCAGAGGCCTTCTGCTCGACGAAAACACCGCTTGCGCAGGCACTCGAATCGCTCTGTCCCTGCGTCAGCGCGCACTCACCTCCGCGCGCCCTCCGCAACACGCCGCATCCCCGTCCTCGTACATTTTGCCGGTAACGAATGCAGCCCGGCTCGACCTAAGGCTCCCCGCGCCACTTTCAACATGCCGTTTTTCAAGAACGTCTTCAAGTCCAAAGATGGGCCACGCTCTGCCTCCAAGGCGGGCAAGTACGCAAACGATGGCAGCGAGCCGGTTGCACCGCCCAAGCCTCGCTGGGAAGAATCATGGTCGCGCAAAGAGGTCGCCCCAGAAGAGATCCAAGAGCTAATACACGTCTGCACCCAAGAGATGAAGTCACGAGGCATGTCTCCATTGCGAATTGCCCTCTGGCCTGCCATTGCTGACTGGTGATAGCCCTAGACATGCCCTTCATGCTCCTGCCCTTTCGTCCCACCTCCGACACCAGCGCCTCTCGCAATTTTGTTCGCAACTTCTTCAAGGCCGCATACGATGGCACCCGCCAGTATACTGGTGAGGGTCTAGCACAAGAGTTGCGCCTCACTGAGCCTTTGGTAGGGACACTGTCCACATCGCACTCCACACGAGGGCTGACACCACATAGACGTTGAGTAGCATTATGAAATGGTGTTGGAGTAGATTACCAGGCGGCGTAGTGACGTGGGACGCATACGAGCTCTTCCGAATTGGCGAGTCCGGTAAGCCAATGGGCAACAACCTTTCCACTCTCCACGCCCACTAATACATTGTCCAGATTCAAATCTTGCGCGGCATGCTTTTGATACATTTATCCCAATCAGCGTCGAGTCCGATGCTCGCAAACGCATCATATTCGACTTCTTCGATCTCTTGTCTGCTGTCGCAGCGAGAGGCAAGAGCAATGGTATGGGCGGCAGAAAACTCTCTCGGTTAGCAGGGTGGTGGGCATTCGAATTCGCCGAAGACGGAAAAGGGTTCGACGGAGGATATCGCACGTGGGAGAAGTATGTTCATCCACTTATATGATCTTGGTGAAGACCGTCTGACAATTTCACAGAGCCGCAGATGCTGCAAGCCACTTGTTCTTCGCCTACCTACGATCGCTTTCTCCCGACCTGAATACCATTGGCGGTATCTCCACTCTTCCTCGGTCCCTGCAAGCACTGCTTTCTCAAACCGAATACCCACCGCAGACGCCATCCTTGATGCAAACGCGCACAACCAAGGTGGTCATGATTGTAGATTCCGTCTCACCTACTCCCTTCTCGTTACTGCGCCGTGCGAAGCATTTCGAATATCGGGACGACGATGCAGCGCTGCAGCAATTCTCTGCGTACGAAGACACTGTAAAAGCATTGACCGATGAGTGCCGCAGAGTACTCGAGTGTATAGCAACCGCAAATCAATCGGTGGTGTCACCAGAGGCGAGGACACCTGACCCATCTTGGTCTCGCTTCGAAGATTTTGGTTTCTCTGGTATTCTCGATAGTTCTGCAAACAGTATTAACGGAGCGTCTCATGCTGGCAGCCCACGAGAATTCTCCAGCATTAGGTCTGGTCCTCGCTCGAAGACAACCGACTACGGTCGCCCTACGACTCCCTCGTGGGCGGATTTCCTGTCTTCTGGTTTTGCTGATGAGGGAAACCACACCTCGCCGACCACTTTGTTACTCCCGACACAAAAGCTTCCCCCGCTGGGCGAGGCCGCTCGTGTCCACAGTTCGCAGTCACATGTGCGGAATGGGTTGGTCGAAGAGGACCTTGAGCCTGGCGAGCTTGCCAGCATTACCCAGATTGATCTCGATGAGACATTCTGGTGGGTGTGGATGATTAGCTTAGCGAGTGAGGAAACCATAGATCGTAAGGCTGCTTTTGGTAGGTGCACTTTGATCGAAACTCGGATACCAGGCGCAAAGTGGCTGGTGATGGAGGAACAAGTCAAAGGTGCTTCTCCTGGGCCGGAAGAAGGCGCTTATATTGCGGAAAAGAAGTCCAAATTCAGTTTCACGAGACGGGGTCGACTAGGGCGGCGAAAATCGACGGGGAAGAAGCCAAATTCTACCTCCAAGGAGCCGTATAATCGCACAACGACGAATACTCCGATGAGTAAGACAAGCATTGGACCAGATCAACATGCTAGAATTCAAGCTGCGGCAGCAAAGTTAGCGCAGAAAGAGAAGGATCAAAAGGACGCAGAAAAGCTTGCTGAGCGCCGAGCGCGACTGGATGAAACGACTTCCGTCAAGACGAACAGCGTGCTGACACTACAACCACATCTGCTGAGTGAGGCGGGCCCGGCTATGAAATGGGACAAGAAGTTTGGCGAGGCTGCGCTGGATCGAGATGCACTTCGCGCCCAGTACTTAGGAGATGTCGGCGCTGGGAAAGGGTCGAGAGACAATCTTCTGACGTCTGCTAACGGTCGCGCGTCGCCTCTATCTCCAGAGCTTGCAAACCGCAACCTACCAGCGCTACCAAAGTCCGAAATCGATATTCCCAGTACGAACAGAGCCGAGTCTCGCTCTCCTGCTCGTATTGCAACCAACATAACGCCGCCTGCTGAGTCCTCGTCCGCTACCCGAGTGCCGTGGCCAAACGATTCACCTACGCACACGCCACTCCCTGCACCTGAGGATAAGACGTTCCCTGCATCACAGGCTGTGGATCAGCATCCTGCGCTGAGGAAAACGATACCTGAGCGCAAGGCCGTCGTTGCCCCCCAAAGCAACATTCGTCCTAGTGAAGAGCATCCTAGGGTGCCCGAAAAGAAGTCTTCGCCGAACAAATTGAAGAAAAAGGAAGGAGGGCTCCGGAAACTCTTTGGAAGGAAGAAGACCGACACGACCGCTTCCGTTCCCGTTTCTGCACCTGCTGAGACCGCTCATGTGGCTGAACATGAGGATGGTGCATACACACAAGCGCCCGATGCCACACGTAGTACTTCTCGATTCGAAAACCACGATCCTCAACTTCGGGAACCATCACCAGTGCACAGTTTTGAGCAGCCGGAGCATTACAGGCCACCCTCTCCAAAGTTCGAGCGCAGTCCTGCCGTTTCTTCTACAGCATTACCAGAGTCTCGCAAACCTAGCACTCCTCCTGCGCCCGGTAGTGTAGCGACGCAGCAAGAAGTTGACCGTGCATTCTCGCGATTTGATCAAGGCCCCATGGAAGATATGCCAGCTTTTGTCCCTGATGACGACGACAGTGACGACGAGGCTGCTGCTGCACCGACGGTCCCTCGTCGCCAGGTCCCGCAGTACGTTGAGCAACCAAGCCCTGTTACCCCGACACAGCACGCCCGGCAACAGAGGGATGACGTATCTGAGGAGTCTGTCGAACTCGCCAGACACGTGTCACCATCGCAAGACCGATGGGCACAGATCAGAAAGAATGCGGCTGAGCGTGCGGCCAGGCTCAGTGAAGAGCAATCCCGCCGCAGTCGAAGCCAGAGTCAGAGCCAGCGAACCGACGAAGGAGAAACGAGCGGCGAAGAGACGATTGAGAGTCGAGTTGCCCGTATCAAGGCTCGAGTTGCCGAACTGACGGGTAACATTGACGGACAGCCGCTAAGGGACAGCGCTGGAAGACTGAACTAGTCTGCAGCAAAGGTGAGTCTTGGATGCTTGACAAAGGCGATTTGTGTTGCTGACGCTGCCGTAGATTGTTTCGGCGTCATGCACACCATTGGTGGTCAATTTTGTCTGCGTTTCCAAGCGTATAAGGAGCTCTGATACCCTTTCGACTTTTCGTTGTAATTGTGTTACACCTAATACCCCGTCAGCGATTTTCATTCGCCTGACACTGGTCTGCTGAGTCTATTCTTCATTTCTCGCATGTTTGTCAGGGCAATTGAAGAAGGGGAATACACATCGTTGTCTTGAGACAGATTTTTGCCAGTGGATCCGACATTGGTTCTTCGGAGGGCTGGCAATAATATAGAGCATGTGCCAGGATGTGGGTACACGCTGTCTAATAACAAATTCTGTCTGCATGTATTTTTATTGACATCGTGAGCACCATAACCTTTTAATTAGGTTGGCTGCTGAAGAGTCTCTCACATACCTGTCATTTACACATCTTGCCACTTATAGCCAGCTCACATATCAGGCAGCCAAGTCCTTCTAGATCGAGGCAAAGCCATCAACAAGTTGAAGAACACATCTCTACTCACATCATTTACACATCTTCCATGACCAAACCCCCCACAAGTATTGACAGAGTTTGTCTTTTGCTTCACCCGCAGCTAGCACAGACTTGTGGTTGAATTTGCCCTTGCTTACTTCACCGCAATCTCATATAGATTCAATTCATTAACCAGGCGCCGAAATCATTTTCAAACATCTATTTCAATCTGCCTCTCCTTTAAGCTGTGTCTACCCATGACCCGCACAGGCGGCTACAACGTAAAGCTGGAGATCTTCAAGGTCTAGGATGAGGTGGAGTATTTGTCAAGCAGAGGTTAGGATAGACTTACGCCACATCTAAGAATAAACAATGAGGTGTACCTGCATCGACCACGCGTTCATGAGAGGCACGGGTCTCAGGATGGGGTTTGAAGGGGTTGAAAGGAGGGGTCATGAAGGTGAGAGCTATGGAGGGGTAGGAGTGGACGACTAAGAATAACAGCTGATTTGTGTACTTGCGTCCACTCTAAAGCTGAACAAATGATGCCTGATGTTTGAGAAGGTGCATGGCGGTTACAGATTGTAGAGATTGCCGCAAATGGTATGCGAGACTCTTTGCTTGAGACTAAGAATAACAAAAGAGAGATGTACCTGCGTCATTCGCAGGTCTGGAAATGAAGATCTCAATGATGGAAGAGGAGGTGGGTGAGGAAGTGTGTCGCTAAGGACGGTTGGCGTATGTGTCTAAGAATAACAACCGAGTCTGTACCTGCATCGGCCACGAGGAGACGTTAACAGAGATGGATATACTGGGGTAGTATGGTGATGGGAGAAGATTGTGGTGTGTCACTAAGAATAACACCCGCTACTGTACCTGCATCTGATAGATGAAGGAGCCGCAACGGCCCGCATCTGTGCCGTATAACCAAGTCACGTTCGCAGGTGAGGTGACGCGGTATTGGGTATAATATGAAGGTCTATCGGGCTTCATTTAGAAATTTCAGGTCTCTATCAGGGGATGCATTTGTCGAGGAACCAAAAACCTGGGTCGCCTAGCACTTCGCTTCAGCTGGGTGAGGGGTGTGTTGGAAAAGGTCTGATACTAAGTGGTGAGATGTGCGAATGAGAAAATGAACAGATCAGGTCAAAGTAAGAGACGATACGAAGCCGGCGGTTAGGCGGGTGAGATGCAATCATATTGGGGACAGGAACATGGGCTACGACGGGGGAACTGCTGGACGGGGTGTAGCTTAGCAATGGTGCAAAAGTCTAGAGCTCTAGCGGGCTAGATGGAAAACGAGGCAATCAGGTGCGGTCAACGGCTGCGTCATCCAGCACGGCCGTGGGTTTGGCAGCAGCACGCATTGCTAAAAATATCGCACGTTTCGGACATGGTTGGTCGATCGCGCTAGAGACACGGGTGGTGCGAGCCCTATTCCAACTACAACGTTAGACGGTTGGACAAAGTGGTGGGAAACAAGTTTGTTTGGACGTTTCCCGACCGTGTGCATGCTGCGGGGCGTCTGCAGAGAGCGAGAGTGAAGATGCAGTTCGCTTAGAATCACTGTGCCGCATACCGCGGGAGCAGTGGGGTGGGGGAGCATGGAGTTACTGCTAGTAATGAAACCGAACACGGCGAGAAGGATTGTTTGCTGGTAGGTGGCAGAATCACGCAGGAACTACGCTTCACCATGGGAGTCAATGCTCGGCCGTGTGTTGCAGCAGAACATGGCTCGGCGACGGGTGGAGAGCTACACAGTGGAAGGCGCAATGCAGCACAAAGTGAGGTGGTAATGCTACACTGGATGCCGCCGCAACAGCCCTCCAGGCCCCTTTTTCGTCGATGAGCCTTGCGCTGTCCTCATCGAGACGGAAGCACAGTCCGTCACCATGTCTCGAGCCGCCGTGTGGTGATGGTTGTGGTCCAATGCGGCAAGCAAGAATAGCGAGCGTGTGTGGACTCTGCAGAGCGGGTGAGATGGATCTGCTAATCTGAGTGTTTCGTGCAGTGAACACGGACGGAATGCGAAAGATACATGCCGTCCAGCCGGGAGAATTAGACCAGCGGTCTCATTCTCATACTGTAGATGGTCCCAGGGCGTGCGGTGCTGGGTGCCAGAGGGCTCTTGATCCCAGCTCTGATATGTCCTTAAAATAACTCAGCTGGGCATGACAGTGGAGTAAACAGCCGCAAACGGGTTAGGCGCACGAGTGATGATTGACAGTCTTATTGCACGTCCAATGGCAGCGGCCCAGGGGACGTGGCACGATCTCTCAAACACCCCAAATATCCCTAACGGAACATATTAGCGAGCCGGGTGGCCCAGGCGCTGCAGCCAGCCATTTTCTATTATTAGGAGCGCCCGCCCACTCCATGGCCGCTTCCTCTGCACATCACCTTCAGAGCCTCATGATTCTGTGAGAGCTGCTTCGGACCTCCGTGACGCGCATCAGAGAGACATATAGTCGTCAAGTCGCGGGACAACTGCCCACCACCCGCGCCGACTTCCCCCGCCCGCTGCTGGCATCCTGAAACGCTCAACGTCTGCGTGTTCGTGGTCGCCGCTGCCGCGCAAGCTAGTACCAAGTGCTTTTTGTTCCTCGAAGACCCTCTCTCACCAGCCACAACCGCACGCCGCCCATCCTTCATTGACGCTCGATGCGCTTTGACGTCTAATATCCACAGTCACCATGGGCCGCAGAAAGATTGAGATCAAGGCGATCAAGGACGACCGCAACCGCTCCGTGTACGTTCTTTCACCCTCTGCACTCGCGCCTGCCGCTAACCGTCGACAGCACCTTCCTGAAGCGCAAAGGCGGCCTATTCAAGAAGGCGCATGAGCTCTCTGTGCTCTGCTCCGTCGACGTTGCCGTTATCATCTTCGGCCACAACAAGAAGCTGTACGAGTTTTCGTCGGGCGACATCAACGAGACCATTGGCCGGTACCAATATGTAGGCATCCACCAGTTGCGGACATTGAGCTGCATTCAACGAACACGCGCTGACAGGTCAAGCAGTATGGCGGAGCTCACGAACACAAGGGTCCCGAGGACTTTATGGGCAAGAAGGACGGCGACGATGATGACGACGAGGACGACGAGGGCGGAGCTGCACGCGATTCACACACCCCGCCAGAGCACGCCATGATGCAGCACATGCAGCACTCACAGTTCCAGCACATTAGGCAGACTGCACCCTCCATGTCCCCGCCCATAGGCAATGGCGTTCCATTCCAACAGCGAGGCCCCTCACCCCAACCTGGACTCCATCTCTCCAGGCCGAACTCGCGAGCCCACGTCCGCCGACCAAGCTCAAACCTCGCACCTCCCCAGCCATATCCCTCACAAGCACCTCCTCCACCAAACAGCTATGCCTATATGCCAAACCCGCCCTTTTACAACCCTCAGGCTGCCCAGCAGATGGCCCCCAAGCCTCAGCCTACGCCCCCAGCTCCGCAATTTCAGCACACATACCCCATGCCACAGCATCCACAGCACCCACAGCACCCACAGCATCCACAGCACCCGCAACACCCACAAGTTCAGCAGTTTATTCAGCAGGAGCAGCGGAGGCAGTCCATGCCACCTGCGCTCCAGCAACAGCAGCAGCAGCAGCAGCAGCAACAGCAACAACAGCAACAACAGCAACAACAGCAGCAGCAGCAACAACAGCAGCAGCAACAGCAGCAACAACAGCAGCAACAACAGCAGCCACCGCCGCCGCAAGTTTCCCAGCCGCAACAAGAGCGCCCGCCACAACCCACGATTACAGTACCATCTCCGCCTCAGCATGGTGACTTCCAGAGCCCACCTCTGCCGCAGCCAAGACCTCTCCACGCCTCTGCTAAACATAGTATTTTCACCCCCATCGATGACAGCCAGTCAATGCTCGCAGCACATTGGGGCAGCAGCAACGTCAACCCACCACGCAGCGAAGCCCCACTCGTCAAACAAGAGAACCGGTCACAGTCAATCGATGTAGCCGCTATGTCACGGCTGCAACCGAACGGATTTTCTCCACCTCAGCCGCAACCTTCGCAGATGCCCAGTCAGCAACCGCCCCAGCGAACGCAGTCCACGTCCTCAATGCCTGCCAACGCCCCGCTCTCACGCACAAACAGTCTACGAATCAACGAGAGCAAGCCAAGGCTCAGGGTGCAGATTCCCAGCGAACACTCTGAAGACGCCGGCAGCGCCACTGCCGACTCATCTCCCAAGGATTCTGGGACGACAGGTGCTACACCAGGACGAAGCACTGACGCATCTCATTCATCCGGTGTGGTTCTGCCTCCTCCTTCGCCGAGCGCAAATTCGCTGCTTAGTGCTGGTGCAACGGGCCCGCCAAACCCATTCGCGCGCCCTCCGCCGCCATCGAACAATGGCTCGTACGGCAGCCGCAACGACATGGAGACGCCAATCTCAGCACTGCCTAGTCGGTTTGTTGAGAATGGACTCCTTCCCTCGCCCTCGAGCTTTTACCCTGAGTGGGGTTTTGGCCGTGACTCGAACATGCTACCGAGTCCCTTGACTTTTCAGACTCCAGTAGCCCCAAGCGGACCTGGCTTCGGTCGCGACGATTCTGCGGATCGTAAGCGCAAGCCGTCTGACGAAGGCTCAGACGCTGGCAGCCAAAAACGGGTCAAAGCTTAAGTTACTCAATCTCATCATCGAAAGTTATTGACACTGATATTTTCTTGGGGAGGTACTGTTGTAGAAGTGACTTACTTTATTGTACTATTATGTATTTTCTTTCTATCGTTTACTGGATTCTGCTCTTGGCAGGCGAGCGATGCTAGAGGCATTTCAAAACACTTGTTATTCTTTTTTTTTTTTTCAAATACTTCGTACATCTCAGGTGCTGGGGCGTTGTCGGATACCCACGATGATTTGTCTAGTTGTTCTTCCCAATTTGATGATGGCATTTGGTATTCTTTTGGCATGGACACAATCATGGCATGACAGATCGAGGATCAAGACTTGGTCTTCTTTGTATATATTTAATTGGCAACTTGGATAATGTCTACAAGCTCCTGCTTCCTGTCACGCTTCTGGATGTGATTGGTGTTGCCAGAAGTCGACTTGCCGGTGCCACCCAGGACCAAGTATGCCTCCCGAGCAGCAGTATGCTGTCATCAATGTTCCACTGCTTTCTTGCGCTTCCACCTTGAAACAGCGGCAGACCATTGGGGATACGCCAGCTCTGCAATGCCTCACAGTACTCGTTGCCTGATGCGCTCACGGAAAGCCACTCTCCGAGAACGCTTACTATTCCACGGTCAACGGATTGTCATCTCGGTGAGCTGATTCACAGTTAGCGGCCAGACTACTCGGAAGTCGGTTTGCAAAGTGTGATGCTGTGTTCGAGGCGTGAGCTGTGCGCCGACGGTTTCGCAGTGACCGGCGTCATAGGGCCAAGCATGCCCCGCTGCGCCTCTGCCTTTACCCAGGACTCACGACCGGGCTGTCAGCCGCAGATAGGGCTGTGAATTGGGCATACATTCTGTGGAGCCGCCTCACATGGTCTTGGAGGCTCGCTAACACTAACTCCTCGCTACGACCTGTACGCCCGCGCATTGAATAGCTCCGCCAGGCGAGCTGACTTCCTGTCACACTCATATATCAGCCTTCGACCTGCTGTTTGCCGCGCCCCAACCTCACAACACTCCACCCCACCATGGCGTACAACAAAGGCTTCAACCCTGACCGATTGCCTATGCATGCGGAGCCCGAGCAGGCAAGCCGTCCAGCTTTGCGAGAAAGAAGTGTGCGCTAATTTGCGACCAGGCTGCCCAAGCAATGTCTCAGAACCAAGCTCCTGCGGCCTCGCGACCGCCTCGCACAAGCTCAGCACGCCCCGACTACAACAAACCCCCTCCGGCGGTGCCCAGCCAAAGGAACGACTATCGTCCTGACGACCGCTACAACGGCGGTGGGCGCGGTGGAGGAGGCGGGGGGTATGACAACAGGCCTCCCCCAGGTGCGTACCACGACTCGCGATACGACGGTCGCGGAAATAGCCCAAGGTATGACTCGAGGCATGATTCTCGACAGGACGACAGGTATGGAGTTGGATCTCCACCACCTGCGAACTACGGTCAAGGACCACCGCCGCAAGGCTATCATGGGCGGCCACCGATTGCGCAGCAGTCAAGGCCGCCGCCTACGCCTGCGCCGCCGCGGGATGCAAATGACCGTGAAGCGCTTTGGAGGCTGTTTGGCGCCGTCGACAAGGACAGTATGTCATGTTCTCATCTCTTTGAAGACTTTCAATTGCTAACGGTGACTCCAAGATAATGGTAGCCTCACAGAAGCTGAGCTACGAACAGCCTTGGTAAACGGCGACTGGTCGCCCTTTGACCCCCACACCGTCCGCATGATGATACGAATGTTCGACACTGACCGCTCGGGTTCTGTCAACTTTGACGAGTTCTGGTATGTTCCTCTCTTACCCCTTCGCAACCCCCTGTCCCTTTCGCAATCTTAACAAAGCGCTCCAATAGTGGCCTATGGGGCTTCCTCTCCGCATGGCGCGGCCTCTTCGATCGCTTCGACGCCGATCACTCTGGTAGCATATCCTATGCTGAATTCAACGAAGCGCTCATCGCGTTCGGATATCGCTTGAGTCAGCAATTCGTTACGCTGCTGTACCGAACGTATGATCGCAGTGGCCAGAACGCGATGAGTTTTGATTTGTTCGTCCAGGCTTGCATTAGTCTGAAGCGGATGACGGACGTGTTCAAAAAGTACGACGAGGATCGGGATGGGTACATTACATTAAGCTTGTAAGTTTGTGACGGAGTCGAATGAACTGAAGAAGACTGCCGAAAACAAAATGGCTAACTTGAGATTACAGCGAGGAATTCCTCACAGGTGCGCAAGCTCTCTTCCTATTCAACTCCATTTCGGCCGACACTGATACCGGACTCTACTAGAGATCCTCAGCCAGCGATGAGCAAAAGCGCAACGCGTTGATTTTGGTCCCAATTGCCCATGTCTGGATTCGGCAGCCTTGAGGTAATCGGTCTTTCCCGCTGGAGGACCAACTATTCTGGATGGCCCGCTTGTGGAGTCTGAATAGAGCGCATGATTGTAACGAGGATTCCAATCTGACGTTATATGATTTAGACGTAGCATTGATGGACAATCAGCTAGGTACATGATTTGAGACAACGATTTAAGATACCCGTTTTGAAAAGACATTTCCCCATTCATTTTGGTTGATTTGTCCCTTTTCTTGTTTTCTTTTGTTTTTTTTTGACCAAAGGGCTCGAGGAGCCTTGAGTGGGGCGAGTTTCATCGACGGTTCTCATTATTGTGGGGTCAGCACTTGGGGAGGATACTTTACCATTTCATAAGGGTTGGAAAGGTGGTGACATTTCAAAACAAAAGGAAGACGTAAATATAAAACATTTCCTTTAGACAGCTTTTCGCATAGAAATCACTCCAGCGTTCATCATTTCGCTCAAGGAATTACAAGGCATTGTTTGAATAATATCGTTTGATCCATTTTCAATTTATGAAACCATCATACACCATTTACTATCATGCTGTGTAGCGTACATTCTTCATGTCTCTCTTCCTAGCTCTCCTGGCGGGGGTATATAACGGAACTGTGTAAAAGGAAAGTCGTAAAACGGATACATCTAAGGAAAAACATTTCTACGGGCCATCATCGTGGCACATACTCTCTGCGGTCTAGTTTCACTGCTCTCACGTAGGATTGATGGCTTAGCCGTGCTTTGCGTACGGCTGGCGCGTCTTCTGTCGGCGGCCAATGCAGAACTCGACAATCCAGATGAGAAGCGCAACGAGCATGAGGCCGGTGGCCGCCCAGGTCAGAGCGAGGAACTTGCTGCCCCAGCGGGCTTCAAGACCAATGTCATTGCCGTACTGGTTGATGATGTTCGCGCTCTTGACTATGACGGCCGTGACGAGGGCGCTGGCAAGGCCGATGGCGAGGAAAGCCAGCGTGGCGATCATGAAGTTGAGGCACGCGGATAGGCGGCCGGATGTGAGGACTGCGACGAGTGCGGCGATGAGGGCGACGAAGATGAGCGCAATGGCAATGCAGTACAGGACGAACATGGCTCCCATGAGGGCGTTGAGGGTGTTGATACCCGTTTGGATGTCCTCGGGCCAGTTGAGGTCTTGCAGGGTGACATCGGCGCCGGTTGTCTTGTTCAGCGCGTCCTCGAGGATTCTGGTAGGGTCGAACTTGTACATTGCGCGGCTCTTGCTGCAGCCCGTGACGTTCTTGGAGATGTCATCTTGGTCGACTGTTGCATTGGCGACTTCGGCGGGCGTGTATTGGCCGTAGCAGTAGTTGAGCAAGTGTGCAGAGTACCAGTCTTCGATGCCAAGGCGTTCGGTTACCTCGCCAATGCGGTCATTAATTTCTTCGCTGATTTGGTTGGGAATCTCGTTGAGAAGATTCAGAATGGGGTTGTCGCTGCTGCGGTTCTCATTGAGGAGAGTTTCGCCAAGTACAGATGTGTTGAGCTATGTGTATGTTAGCGAAGGTTGCGATGCTGTGAACTTGGGGTATGACGTACGGTAATAAGAGAATAGTCCTCCATGAAGCCCTGCTTGTGGCCCGCAAACAGGCAGAGGAAGGAGAGAATGAGAGCTGCGGTGCAGCATAGCACTGGGAGTAGCGCCGTGAGACGCATTCTGTGTTTGGTAATGATGTAGTGGCGAGATGTGGATTGTGAAAGATCAGTAATGGTAACGAGCAGACAAGGCAATAGTAAAGATAAGTCAGTAGCAAAGACAAGCAATAGGCGTGTATTAAAGCAAAGTCCTCGCACAAAGGACAGTCAATCCCTTATACGCAAGGTCGCAAACCTGGAATGTAACCCTCGAGCCCGAACGCTTCACGTCACCAAGCCAGGCACCGCCAGGGTTGCGACTTGCTTGTTTGCACGACTGCAACCCCCAGCCTCACGATCATCTCGCCGAAATGCCCCTTCCGGCAAAATAAACACACCGACCATGAGGTTGACGTGTTGCTGGCCGTTTGCTGTCACGATCCCGGTGGCTATGACGCAGGTGGCAGGGCAGGCAACATCTAAGCGAGGGTCGACTGGTGCAGGGACCCGGAGCTTGCAGGGAGTTAGGGCGAGATGAGTGGACAGCAGTGAAAGTTCAAGAAATCTTGCTGAGAAAGGGAGAAATCCGGAACAGGAATGGTGACCGTTGGGGGGAAAAAGTGCGTAAGGATTGTCCAAAAATATATGGCTACGCCACGTGGATTGGGGAGGTGCAGCGAATGAAGTGGGGTGCACAGCCGCATATTGCGTAAGGTGAAGCAGCAGACGAGGAAAGCAGGTGGAGACAGCACAAAAGTCAATAGAAAGGCAAGAATGATAGAGAGGGAATTTCCCAATATCTATTGTGAATATTTCGTGTCTATTGCACTATCTCCTTCGTCTAATCGTGAGGCATCGTCTATCGTAAGTGACCATAAACGCATCATGTTTCGTCAATGGAGAACCTGTGCTCTCGTGCTTTTGAGTGGAACCCGTAACATATGCTAGTGTTGTTGAGGGGTGGAGAAGTTGCGCATTGGGGACGCGTCCAAGAGGCTTGTGTTCAGTAGCATTCGGCTGTTCACGACGGCGATTTCTTGGGTCCTTTCGGGGGCTGTGATGTTGATGGTGACTGGCTCAAGCCGTCTGTGAACGGTGAATATGGCGCGGTAACGGCATGGGGAGGAGCGCGCATTCCCGACTTTGCGCGGGGAGGTTCTGCTGCACCCGGCCACTTCTTCTGCTCCTGGTGCAGCTTGTCCAGCGGTTCTCCGACTATGTGATACTTTGCCCAGTTGACCGGAGGACACCGGACAATGTTCTGGGGCTGCGGTATGGCGGGGATGTTGGAGGGCGCTGGCTTTGCCTCGACGTCGGCAGAGTCCTTGCGGGCGTCTGCGCTGGCCTGCTCGCTGGCGGGCGAGTCGACGAGGCCGGACAGGGTGGGGGTGAGGATGTCCTGGTGGGCGTGTGCTGCTTGGGCGCGTTGCTCGTGCAGCGAGCGGGCAAAGGCATGCGGGTCAGAGACAGCGGCGGCCTTGAGCTGCTCCAGGGCCTTGAGGTCGCGCTTGCTTTTTTCGCGCTGCAGCTGCAGCAGCGATATGGCAGAGCGCAGGGCTATGGCATCTGGGTTCTCGGACTCGGATATGGCGACCGAGGGCGGCTGCGGCCTGAAGGTGGCCGTGGGCGGAGGGGCAGGGCGGGGTCGAGGTTCGGCGCGCTCAACAGGTGCTAGCTGGGCAACAGAGGCCGTGGGCGTGATGGGTGACACGGGCGGGCGGTCGGGCGAGGCCGACTCGGAGTGCTTTGCTGAGCGCGCAGAAGCCGTCGAGGCATCGCTGGACGAGGCCGGGCGGGCATTTGTGTCGACCAGGAGCGCTGGCATGGCGGCGTGGTGCGAGGTCGTCTCCAGGCGCGGCGCCGGAGAGGCCTGGCGGATGGCAATCGGCAGCGGCGACGATTGTGGAGGGCGGGACAGGTCGCGCAGAGGCCTGAGAGCTGTACTGGCAGGTCCCCGGCGATGGGGTCGCCGGGTGGTGGCGGCGATTAGGCGCTTGCTGGAGCTCCGCGTCGCTCGTCCATGCCAGATGCAAGATGCACTGCGTGTGCTGAGGTTGTACAAGAGAGCAGCGCAGGCAGCCCACGCGATGTTTGCGCCCTTGGGAACGGCGTTGGCGGCTGGTGAAAGAATTTGTGTGGCTTGCGTCGGGACTTGCGGAAGAATGTGCCTTATCGGCCACCACAGGAGCCTTTACCAGAAGCCTCCCACCACCCAGAAGCCTCCCATCGCTAGTGCTGGCCAAGGAGACCGTTGCACAACCCGCCAGCGTCCAGATGCTGTCAACCTGATCCCCTCGCTAAACCCTCCTCGCTGGCTTCCGAACCCGCCGTGAGCCCTGGCCAGAGATGGACTTGCATCTCAGACGCTGGTCTGACCGAGCGGCACCGCTCTCTACCAAGGTAGCCCATCTTGCCTGCTGGCTTGCCGACCTTGCTGCTGCGGGAGACGACAGGCTAAAATACGCATGTGGAAACTAAATACGATGAGGCAGTTCGTCTGGATCCCGCTAGCAAGCCGACCCAACCCAATCTCTCTCTCTCGTCACCGCACGGAAACCTGTGTGGCCCAATGTAGCTGTCATGTTCAGCAGAAGCTTCGCTCAACATGGGTTCGCCGCGGCATGAAAGCCACTGAACAAATTCATCAAAAACGCCAGCGTCACGCCGCCAATGACGGCCGTAGAAGACCATGGCTTGATTTCCACACAGCCGTCTATTTCCTGTAGCGCACTTTGCAAAGGTACCAATATGTCGAGTGCCTCCGTAATTGCTGTCCAGGCGACCGCCTGCCAGCCCGTTACGCCTTCCCAGTGCAGCAGACCCATAATTCAACACGGCTGACTATATCACCACCACGCGTCGCCCTCCCTCACCTTCTCCACGCCGTCAAGAGTCGACTCGCTCAGCTTACCACAATACTCGACTTGCACCTATCGCGCGGAACCCCGGCCGGCGCCCGCCAATCATACGCCAAACTGTCCAGGACCGCTTGCCCCTGCTAAACCACAACCGTACACCCGACCGAGATCGTCGCCGTTGCTCTCTTTGGTAATGGCGCCCAGCGCAGACCTAACAGCGCATCCCCCGCCTGCACGAATACCGAAGCTCAAGTACAGAAATCCGCTACCTCCCGATCAAACCTCGCTATCATCTCAACTCTCCCACGACCCTGGAACTGGTCGTTTGCACTCCCAAGACCGCCCCACCACTCCGGACTCCAGGGCCACTTCGACCTCTTCTCGACCATCTTTCGACAACGCCAGCCTGACGTCACCCAGCCTGGCTTCCACGGCCTCGAGCGCGACATCCTCCAATGACTCCAAGTCATCGAAAAAGAAGAAGAAGAAGAAGACGGGCTCCATGCTCGGCTTTCTCTCTCTGAAAGAACCGTCACAGGTTGCCTTGGACCAATTTGCCGAGCATCAACGCAAGCAGGCTGCCAGCAAGGGCACCTCATCGCCATCCTCAAAACACAGCGGCAACTTTGCTGGCAAACCGCTCCCTTCAAGTGTGCCAAAAGTCAATTCAAAATGGGACGGCATTCCAGATGTAGTCAAAAATCGTCACTCCGCGTCAAGTACAACGAGCAAGGACAGAAGTAGCTTGTCATCCGCGGGATCACTGCGCACCCAACTCAAGGCTAGCCCTTGGAATGATTCCAACTTATCCGTATTGACCGACGGCTCACGCAATCCTCCAAATTCCATCGCATCAGCCGCAAGTTCGGTGTCAGATGTCACCATAGACGACCCCGTCAAAGATCCACAGTCTATCAATACGCTACCCGAGATGTCCTACTACTTCCCAGACTCCTCTGCTATGTCTGGTGCATTACCAACAAGCCCGCTGGAAGTGGACACTTTCCACGACTCTATCGCTGGTCCACCACCTAGGGTGCCAGACTCAGCACACGACGAAGTCGGGAGCCTGAGAGCAGACTCTCCAGCTTCATCAACAGATTCTGTAGACACAATTGTCAGAGACACTGCCGAGGCCATTTTCAAGAAGCTGAATGACCAACCCCACCAGAGTCTTTGGGGTGGAGATTCACTCGCAGTCCAATCAATAGACGAGAGCAAGTTGGAAGACGTTCCAGATTCACACGACTTCTTGTTTGGACCTCCATCCACTGGTGAGACACCAATGAACAGCCCGCCCGTGGCTATACCAACCGTTCCACACTATGTGCCTACACGGCCAGTCCAAAACTTCAGTCGACCCATTGCGCACAACAACTTTGCGCCAACAGCCCATCGGCCCTCAACATATCGGTCAACACCGTCGAGTTCAGCGCTCCCCACCTTATATGAAGCCTCAATGGCCAGTACAGAATCCCTCGATACAGTGCAAAATGACAGTGATACACACTCCATCGCACCGTCATCTATTGCTCCGTCTGAGTTGTCTGGGCATTGGTACGAATCTCCTCGCGAACGGTAAGCGTCCAAGTACGAACTGCTTGTGAGACATGTACTAATTCGGCATCAGACTTGGTCTAGGTGGACGTCTTCGCATGAACGACGTTCTGCCATGGGACAATCAAGGAAATTCGCTAGGTAAGCCCAAGAAAAACCGTTTATCGATGTTTGGGCGAGGCGTGGCGAGAACGTGACCTATGTGGGAAGGTTGACCGCCAAACTAACTTTCACCGCGTAGCGTCTCATGATCGCCAAAGTTGATCGTCACTTTCTTGTACATTAATGTGCGTTCTTACGCCATTTAGCGCGCCCCAGCATTTGTTTTGCTCTTAGAAGTCATCCTTTCCGGCAAAACGCCGGAGGCCTGCTCTTTACTTGTAGATACCCCTGTTTACCACCGCGGAGTCTTTCGCTACGCATCTCATTTGTATTATGGATCACCACGAATTTCTTTGCATTGGCATGCTCTTTGCTGTCAATAAAATATCTGCATATGTAATTTGGAAGCAGTTATGCCCACGTCAGCTGCGGAAATTGGTCCGACTCTGGGCTGAGAGCCTCATATTCGGTCTGTCAGTGCATGCACAGTTACAATCACAAATATCAGTGCGGTACGAATCAAGCGATCGTGCGCAATATGTTCTCATTGAATCTGCGCGCTCTTTGCATGTTTGTGAGTTCCAACATGCAAAATTTCGGAACTTTTTCTCAGACCCATGTCTGATCCTTTGATCGATCGTCCTTACCCCACATGTACGCATCCATGGATGCGTAGGCCGTCGCCCTAACTTGCAGGATCGCACCTCGAAAAGGAATCATCCCGAATCGGTCGAAACCTTAATCACTCGGTCCTCGGTTAGTGCACCATTATACTACTTGGCCTAGCAGCGTTTTGCAACCTATCATTCTCGACCAAAGGGAGAAAAAAAAATCCCTTCTGCAGATCATCTATTAGTCCAGCCCAGCCCAATTACCGCGCTGCTATGCATGTTGACCGACGGACAGGAGAAATTAGGCCCGAACGCATTTAGTTCAGCTACGAGTCCACGTGTTGCCCATTCTCGGGGTCGAGGACGTGGCGAGCGTGCTTTGGTGTTCGCCAGCTCCATTCGGGGTTTAGCCGGATCGACAGAGCTATTGCGAGTCTAGTAGTACTTACCGACATACGCGAAGCCCTAAACTGCAGACTAGATCAATGAAACACGAGGAGCCACGCGACGTGATGGAAGATCGACAAAGGCCAAAGGCGAGTGCCGCGACCCTGCAGCAGTGCGTTTGACAGATGGTCAGATGGAAGGTCTTTCGAAGAATGTATGACTCGTAGTCTGCATGTTCTGGCGATGGTCGTCTACAGATTTCTCGTACGCTTGCAAAGTATGTTCTGGGCCAGTCGGGAGTGGTGTCGCCAGAGTCGGCACTCTGCATTAAACGGCGTTTACAATGGCGCACATCGAGTAGGCCTAGCATGAGGAGAGGAAAGAAGGCATGGGCATTGTCACATGTTTCTACAACTCAGTCCATGCTCAGCCCTCGTGGCCTCCTAGACATGACGGTTTGCAAAGCGTTTAACGCCCCAAGAATATGTAAGCGTCATCAAGTCTCGTGACTTGAGGTATCAACGTGCACTAGCTTTGAAGGTCAAGGAGTTGGAGAGGTTAGATTGAGATGGGGACAGATAAATCCAGTCTGACAAAGATCAGAGTAATGAGCGTTCAAAGAACGCTAGCTATGAGCAATTACTTGATCGCACCAGCAACGCGCATGATCTGATGACTCTTGCCTTTTCCCTTTCCTCGGTGCCCGTTGATGAGCCATTGTCCACAAGGAAAGAGTCCAGTGGGGATAAGTAATGGTAAAGCGTTTAGCGCAAAGAGATGAGATGGGTTCATTGGTACATGGATAATAACGCTACTTCTGGCAATGAATATTTCCCTCCTGTCACCTCAGCAACAGCGCGGGTGTCTCACAATCGTGTTTCAAGTGACATATGGATGGATGGGTGGCGTTGACGCTGATTCAATGTTTCCAAAACTGCTAATGAGAAGATAGACCGGTGTACGCTTATCGAAGACATGATTCCCATGGCAGTGAGCATGTTTTGGCCTTGAAGCTTAAGAATAGTGATTCATGTACTTTCAGAAAATTGATGACGATACATTGATGATGGGAAAGAGATCTATGGTAGAGGAAACAAGATCAGTGAGAGTGCCATTGTAGGTTTGTTTGTATGGAACGCACTAGCACGCTATTTCAATAGTAAGACTCTATTCTCGTTCTTTTAATCTAGGGAAGAGAAAAATTGGGGTGAGAAACAGGATAGCTAAAATGAGAGGCGAGACATGTAAACACCTTACATGTTAAAAGGATTTAGCGAGTCGAAGGACCAATTGACCAGTTAAATTGGATTCTCTCGAACTTAACTTTTCGTAATTGACTTTGACTCTTCCTAATCTTTTCCCCTGTCGTCAAAAGCGAAGTTTACGTAGCGACTGGCAATCTGGCGATGGTATTGACTTATGCGCAAGGTAGGATCTTGAGCCACAAGGACAGGATGGTTCTTAGATGGGGCTATATATGCCCAAAATGTGGGGCGAAGTGTGTTTTAAGAGAGCAACAATACTAATTGTAACGACAACATGGTCAAAAGGCCAGAGGCACATGAAAGGAAAAGTGATTCATTTCAAAACTCCAAAATCCATTGACCAGTACAAACATTTTCGCCATTAAGTTCCACTATATAGCTGCCTTGTTCATTCTCAACACATTCACTGCTTTTTATTCTTCGAATAGATGAAATTCGCCGCAACAGGCACCAACCCATTTTCCCGCGCCCAATCCCTCACACCACCCCTCACCTTCCCCGTCCCCCAATGCTGCCTGTCTTTTGGCTTGCTCAAATGCAACGGCTCCGTCGTCCCGTTCTTCGGCGCAAACACCAGGAATACATAGCGGTGCTTGCCAGTCTTCTTTGGCGGGCCAGGGGGCTTGTACTCGACTACATCATCTGGGCCTGTATTTGTCGAGATGTCCTGCTCGGTAAGGCCGAATTTGGGGAGCGGTAGAATGGAAAAGGTTTGCTTGGATAGGGTGACGTTGGCGGCGATCCAGTGGCACATTTCGCTCCATTCGGGGTTGTCGCGGGACGGGGCGTCCGGGTCGGTGAGTGTGACTACGTAGGTCAAGCTGGATTTTGAAGCCAGGCTATCGGATGCTGTTATATCATGCAGTGCGATTGTAGGTTCTTTTTTGAGGCGCTTGGGTTTGATTGTGTTGCCTAATTTGGCGTGTGCTTTTGGCCAGGTTACAGAGAGTGTCAGGCTGGGGAGGAAGTCATCCACCACTGGATAACGCGTCAGAAATAGATCACGTTTTGGGTATAAGGTATCCTGTACCTGTGGGAATGATCTCTGCTTTTCGGAGCCTACTCTATTAGTGGATGGGGATAGGACGTTGGATGTTGAAACTGACTCTGCCCGAACAGTCTGAACACTTTCCGAGCCATGAAGATTTAGAACTTGTTGCTCAGTTGGTAAAGCAAATGTTGTGCTACATAATTGCAGCAGGCACGCGAGTCTTGTTGAAGCTCGAACGAGCATTTTGTCTTTTACGTTTTAAGTATTTAATACGAACACCAGCACCAGCGACAAGATCATAGATAGAATTCAGCTTCAATTGAGGTCTGTCAGAGGAAAACACGGAGAATTGCGTCGTTGCGCAAGTTCCAGACTTGAGGTTCTCCTCACTGTCGTCATCTGTGCCTCACCTTGCAGATCCATGTCCGTTTGCGCAACCACACCCCAATTGGGCAATGGCAACATCGAAAGAACGTGACACCTCCATCAATTCCTGAAAACAATAATAGATAAATGTTACAGAAAGGGTATTTAACAGGATATGTTCAAAAGACCACCAAAACATGGTAGTTCTACCAACAAGACATTTGGAATGCTACACTATTTGCGCCTCGCACAATGCACTGCTACTGGTCACAAATCCCACGTTGGTGGAAACTTGATATTCGGTCAGCTCTTGCGCCCCTCGCCCAGTCATAGTTCCTGTGCAGTCGTCCAAAAGAATACAGTCCCATCCATAGGAGTAGGCATCGGAGACTGTCCCAAAAACGCACTGGTCGGTGTTAACTCCCGCAAAGAGTAGGGTCTGCTTGCCAGACGCTCTGAGGTATTTGTGCAGAGGCTCTTCGATGGACCACAGCCCACTCATGCGTGACTTGTCGAAGAAAAGATCGCCTGGCTGAGTAGCTTGCTTGAATGGCTCATAAAGCTCAGCGTTCCAGGTTCGCTTGAAGAGACACCTTCCTTGATCGTCTGGAAGTTGGGCGCCAAGACCAACGTGCCAACCTAAGCTCTTGCTGAAGCCCCGTTGAATTGCTGGTGCCATTGTCTTTAGGTCCTGCTCCGTGATGCCCCAGTTGAGCCAGGCTATTTGAATGCGCTCTCTTCGACACCGTTCAATTACTTTCAAGGTTGGTCTGATAGCGGCGATGCCAGCCGCATGGTCTCGATACGTCGGATGAATAAAGTAGTTTTGCATGTCGATAATAATCAGGACTGAAGTGCCAGGGTCAATCATGAAGCCGGTGTGGTTTCGCGCTTCTTCGTCACACTCGAACACCATCTTGTGCTCTGATCCTCGGGACAGATCAAATTTCTTCGTGGCCGGTAGATAGAGCCATTCTTCCTGACCTCCAAAGAGAATCGGCGCTGTACACTTGATAGTGCCAACTGTGGTGTCGTTCTCGTCATCATCAGAAGACGTGATTCTGAGGCCATGAGACCGTGGAATGGTGAAGGCGCTGGAGCTGGGAGTTAGAAGTGTGTTTGCAGTACTACACAGTCGACAGCGCTATTTGGGAAGGTGTACTGGATGTAGCAAGGACTGCGCCTTACTTTTGTACCCCTCTGCCTCGATGCGCTTGCTGCCTTTACTCGGCGGTCAACATGATAACAGCCCTTGTTGTACTGATAGGCTTCCATCGGGAGGAAGGTCTTGGTCATGGGACACGCATTTGGTAATAGCACGTTTGACTACACAACGGCAGGTTTGGGCGGATGAATATCCAATTGTTACTTGAACAGTTCCGGATGCGTTTGACTACGACCAGAATACTGTTGGAGTCTGGGGATTGTCATGTGGTCCCGATGTCGCAGATACGATCAGGAGAATTACTTAAGAGCTTGGTGCTGTCGCATTTGTTCGCGTGTTACAAAGAGATAAGCCCGTAGACTTTTGGTAGATAATTAGCCGTCGCCCTCCGCAAGGGAACCCCGACACTACCCGACGAGGACCAGACCACGCCAAAGCTCCCATGGCCGTCAATAGCTGCTTGGTAGAGTGACGTCTTGTCATAGGCAGTTATGACGCAGTGTTTGTTTGGTTTCCGGTACTAGGATCGCAACCTTTTGTGGAGGCACTCGCGATACCACATAGCCCAGGAACTGCATAGGTGTCCAAATATATCTGGACTTGAATCACGACTACTGTAATGGACTTGGCATTAGACTTGACTCCGGAAATTACAGCACGTAGCGGAGAGCCTCCTTCATGGTGGCCAACGGTAACAAGCCGATATGCTCTCGTGCAGACAGAGGACAGACCGTGCGATGCTTACATGTTGAGGTCGGCGACACAGGGTGTGCTTGCCCGAGGCGTAGACTGTTCGCTCCCCCTTTATGCGGCAAGCATGATGTCGAGATTGAGATTAAGGAGACATGCGAATGTTCGATGTGGGGTCGGGGGCAGCGCCATCACGTGCAATTTGCCGCAAGCGCGCAAACCTTCCAAGGAATGTTCGCCCATGACGACGGAGCTGCAGGAAAGGTAAACCCATCACGAGCGTCTTGTCTCAACGAAGCCGGCATCAGTCACGAGTTCCTTGTCCATTCGCCACCGGACCTCCGCAACACCTCTCTCTATTTTCGATTAGAGTGCATCTATCAAGAAATCCCAAAGTTGCGGTCTGTTTTTGAGCACTAGCCAAACCCGTCAGGAGCCCGGTATCATATACAATCACCAGCGCGATGGCGTCGCTGGGCGAGGAGCTGCTCAACATCGTCAATAGGCTGCAGGACCTCGTCTTCAACACTATTGGAAATGATTCCCTGGATTTGCCTCAGATTGTACGTATGGCTCTGCTCGGCGAGGCAAGGAGACGATGCTGGACAAAATTCGAGAAGCTCCACTTTGACCAACCATGGCTCTTACTGACCTTCCCAGGTTGTCGTAGGATCACAATCATCCGGAAAGTCGTCTGTTCTCGAGAACATCGTCGGCAGAGACTTCCTGCCCCGAGGCAGCGGCATCGTCACTCGGCGGCCACTTATCCTCCAACTCATCAACCTCCCGAGCGAGCGCGAAGATGCCGACGACGACGACGAAGTCCATGTCCCCCACACTCCCGCCAGTGTAGCCGGCCAGGCAGAATGGGGAGAATTCCTGCACATTCCTGGCCGGAGGTTCTACGACTTCGCCGAGGTAAAGCGCGAGATCGAGAACGAAACCTCAAGGATAGCAGGAAACAACAAGGGGATCAACAGACAGCCGATCCAGCTTAAGATCTACTCTCCGCACGTGCTCAGCTTGACCCTGGTTGATTTACCTGGTTTGACCAAGGTTGGTGTTCCAGCTTTTTTTTTGTCAAAGAATAGAGCTAACAGCTGCAGGTCCCCATCGGCGACCAACCTACCGATATCGAGAAGCAGACGCGCAACCTCATTACCGAATACATCGCGAAGCCGAACAGTGTTATCCTCGCCGTCTCTCCCGCGAACGTTGACCTTGTCAACTCGGAAGCCTTGAAATTGGCTCGCCATGTCGACCCTATGGGCAAGAGGACGATTGGCGTGCTCACAAAGTTGGACCTCATGGATCATGGCACAAATGCCATGGATATCCTTTCCGGGCGCGTGTATCCCCTCAAGCTTGGTTTTATCGGTATTGTCAACCGTTCGCAACAAGACATTCAGGGCAACAAGTCGCTATCCGATGCTCTACAAGCTGAGCGCGACTTTTTCAAGCACCACCCAGCATACCGGAACATGGCGAACCGATGTGGCACCCAGTTCCTCGCGAAGAGTCTCAACCAGACACTGATGGCACACATTCGGGACCGACTACCGGACATCAAGGCGAGGTTGAATACACTGATGGGACAGACGCAACAAGAGCTGGCAAGCTACGGGGACGTCGCATTCACTGGAAAGGAACATCGCGGCTCCTTGATACTGCAACTCATGACACGTTTCGCTTCGTCCTTCATCGCATCCATCGACGGAACGTCTACGGAGATCTCGACCAAGGAACTGTGCGGTGGCGCTAGGATATACTACATCTTCAACTCCGTCTTTGGCAACTCCTTGGAGCAAGTCGACCCGACAGTGAATCTGTCCGTACTGGACATTCGCACTGCCATCAGAAACTCGACTGGTCCCCGACCTAGCCTGTTTGTACCAGAGCTAGCCTTTGATCTCCTCGTGAAGCCCCAGATCAAGCTCCTGGAGATTCCCAGCCAGCGTTGTGTGGAACTTGTATACGAAGAACTCATCAAAATCTGCCATACCTGTGGATCGACTGAGCTTACCAGATATCCTAGACTACAAGGCAAGCTTATCGAAGTAGTTTCCGACCTTCTGCGAGAACAGCTCGGACCGTGCTCGACTTACGTCGCTTCGCTCATTGACATCCAAAGAGCTTATATCAACACCAACCACCCCAACTTCCTTGGAGCAGCTGCAGCCATGTCCTCCGTAATCAACGACAAGGAGCAGAGGGAGAAGAAGATTGCCATGGAGGCTGAAAGGAAGAAGAGAGAAAAGAGGAGGATGAAAGAACTAAATGGGGTCAATGGCGCGGAAACTCCAGAAGATGGCGAAGAAGGCGATCACTTGGCCAACAAGGCCCTGCCTCTCAGGAAACACCAAGCACAAAGTAGTCGCAGTATGTCACCTGCAGTTGGCCGGCTGATGAACGGCTCTCACAGCACACTAGGCGCTCTCAACAATCGCAACCGGTCACCTCCACCCGTCGGCGGAACCGGCACAGCGCGTGATAGCTTTTTGAACTACTTTTTCGGCAAGGATGGCCAGGCTCCGTATAGTCCTACACAGCCAAACCTGGACAACCGACCTGGTAGCCGACACGTCAGCCAGAATGCCGAGCCAAGCTTTGCTCAGAGTATCCGAAGGGGTGATACCAAGCCACAGCCTGCTCATGTACTAGCCATGCTTCCAGATGACGATGACGATTCGCCACTGAGCCCTCTTCGGGATACGTATGAGGGTGGTTTCGTAAGTTGTCTACCTCTCTACCTTGTTCGAAAGCAAGCTAACGTTGCGCAGCCTTCAGACCCTGAGTCAGCACCGGCACTCACCGAAAGGGAAGCACTCGAAACCGAACTTATTCGCCGTCTCATTTCCTCATACTTCAACATCGTTCGGGAAACTACTGCTGACCAGGTCCCCAAAGCCATCATGCATCTGTTGGTGAACCATTCAAAGGATGTTGTGCAGAACAGACTCGTTGCGAAGCTCTACAAGGAGGACCTATTCCAGGAACTTCTCTACGAGGACGATACGATCAAAGCCGAGCGCGAGAAGTGCGAGAAGCTGCTCAAGACGTACAAGGAGGCAGCGAAGATTGTGGGCGAGGTTTTGTAAGACTTGTGTAAGGTTATGGAAGCATTTGGATCACTGTAGGTTTACAAAATGTGCGAGTAGTAGGCTCACTGCAGCCCACCTTTTTGGGGTGGTGCGGCGTTGGGAGGCCACCCTTGTTGATATTGTCTTGGCCTCTTTTCACGCATATTTCTACTCTTCTGCTGCCCTGCTTCAGGGGCGGCAGGGCGTTTTGGAGCCTCCGCTTTTTGCATCGCGTGTAGCATATCGTCCTATATGAAGGGGACTATAGTGAATAGATGGGGCTTTTGTGTAGAATATATCGCTCTAAATTAATAAAAACTGTCCGCTTTCACATGTTGATTTGCGCACGTGGGGTAACAAGTTTGGTATGTTTTTGAAGGATTCTGGGGTAATAGTCCGCTGTTGTTGCGAGAGATTGGTCCATCTCACAAAATACTTCCCAAGCCACCAACAGAGCAATGAACGGCTGTCATGGACATGCCAGAAACAAGGACAAGGCACGAATTGATCAAGTTCTGGTTCAGAAAGTGGGTGAAAAGTACGCGTGTATGTTTGGAAAACGTGACCAACCAGTGTTTATACTGTACAAATGGTACAAAATACAAGAGGCTGATATGTGGTGCCACTTTTGACTGCTTTTCTGCCGTCCGCCTCTTGGCTCGCTTGAAGTGGTTGTATTATGTCCATGCCATCTCCATGCCAACAAAAGAAACTCCGTCTATGTTCTGCGTTCATTTGCTGTCCGTGATGCCGAGAAGTGTGTTCAAGTCGGCGTTGGGGTCTTTCGGGTCTGCCTTGGCTGTGACTGGTGTTAGCTTTCCCAAATTGATTGAATTACTGGTGTTGCACTGTCTCAACGCTCATTGTAGGGAGCGGGAGAGGCTTGACGTACCACCTGATGCTTTTGGTTGTTCTGAGGGGTGATCCCTTGCCCACTGCTGCTTGGCTTGTCTGATCAACGACTCCTTATGATCCCACTCTTTCTGTGCCGCCTTCGCCTTATCGGCTGCTGATAACGACAGTTGATGGTAGGCGCCGTAGAAGATACCAAATCCGAGGGCGGACCATCGGAGGACCTATAGCCATCCAATTAGCATCCATTTTGTATTTCTGAAGCTTTAGGAAGCAGCTCATAGACGTCTGCAAAGCGTCTAGAAGCTCCTGCGAGGGTGCAAGCGTACATTAACCCCGACAGAAGTAGACATGGTGAGCTGTCGTGCGAGGGCTTGCGATAGCAGCTATAGGGCTCGTGCGAATTCAATGGCACGTATTCCGGGTGTGCGACAATTATGCACCGATTTTCAGGGGCCGGCAAGTCGTGACAGCGGCGTCGGGTGGGGTGATGGGTGGTTGGGCGGAGGTGCTGTGAAAGTCGAGGTTGGACCTCGCGCAAGATTTCGGTCGGGATGAATCGCATGCAAGAGAAGCGCTAGTGCCTCCCGTCCCTGGCTGGCAGCTTGGCGCGATTTTGGGGAGTTCGACATCAGACGCGCCCGACGTTACGACGCTCCTACTGCTGTTTAAAGAAATCTGGGAAGGAACAAGAGGTGTGGAGCTTCTATTGCACTCAAGACCTGCCAAAGTGCTTCGAACCACCGGCCGTGACACGCAACATACCGAACCTCCCGATACCCTACGGCTCCCACCATGGAGTCCACAATGCAGCAACGGCGCGAAGAGATCCTCGCAAAGAAGGCCAAGCTCGCCGAGCTGAAGCGCCAGCGCGAACTGAGGAAACAAGAAACCGCAAGCAGACAGTCGCTGAGTGGCAGTCCGTTAGGAGAAGTACAGCACCATGTTCAACACTTCCAAACACATTCTCACACATCGCACAGGTACTCTCGCCAACACCCAGAAGGAGCGAAGACCTCGACCGGAGAACCGACGTCACCAACCTCATCAACAGCATCCTGGGAGAAAGCCGGCCGGGCTCGACACAACCAGGCTCGCCAGCCGGCCCAGGACGAGCAACACGGCCGACATCTGTGGTCAGTGCAGGTCAGCTTAGCAGTGACAATGAGGGGCCGTCAGGCTATATGGCGTCTCCAGGGATGGTGGACCGAGAGATGCAGACTCTGTCGATAGGACCGCTAGCTACTGTCTATGAGTTCGATGGCCAGGTCACAAACGAGGTCAAGAGGGACAAAGAGGTCATCACATACAGCAAGGGCGTACAAGCGAGCATAGATTGGAGTCCGCCAAAGTCGAGAGCAGTTGGAGGAAGCGACACAGAGCGCGATGAGAGTCCGACACGGTCGCCCAAGAGCAAGAGACTTAGTCGGCGACAGAAAGAGAAGGATGAGGAGATTCGCGCACAACTGCGAAAGGAGATCGAGGAAGAAATCAAGGCTATTCAGCAAGCGCCTCAGGATGGCGCAGCGCAAAGCGGTTCAGATGAGAACTTCCCTTTCAAGACGCTCACCAACGAGGAACTTGCCGCCGTGGAGAACTCAGACGAGTTCATTGGCTTTGTGGAGAGGAGTACAAAGGTCTTGGAGAGGGCACTTGATCAACAATTGGGCTACGACATCCTCGCTGACTATGCGCTCGGCGGCGTCGACGTGGACGACGAGGACGAGGGCTACGGTTCAAGTGGAGGCAAGAAGGGTCGGCGGATAAAGGAGATCGCGCAGTTCTGGGACGAGAGGTGGAGTAAGAAGAGAATGATCTCAGATTTGGGCTTCTCGACCAAGGTATTGATTCTGATGTGTTTCGCAAGTCTTCTGCTGATCATCCACAGTTCCCAGAGCTCGTCCTTGCCTCCTACACTAAAAATCCATCAGCTCCACACGACCCAGATGGCCTTATCCAAGTCTGGAACTTGCACATGCACGACCGGCCTGAGTATATTTTCCACGCTCAATCCGATATTCTCACCGCCAAATTCTCACCCTTCCACCCCAATCTTATTATTGGTGGCGCATATTCTGGACAAGTGCTACTATGGGACACTCGTGCAAAGTCTGCCCCTGTCCAGAAGACACCACTCACTGGATCTGGTCACACCCACCCAGTCTATTCAGTAGATATCGTTGGGACACAGAACGCAAACAATATCATCTCGTGTTCAACAGATGGTGTCGTCTGCGGTTGGACAGTCGACATGCTCTCACAACCACAAGAATTCCTGGAACTGACATCCCCTCCACCTGCAAAGACCGACGATATGGCCGTGACATGCATCTCCTTCCCTCAATCTGACCCAACGTACTTCCTCGCTGGCACTGAAGAAGGGTCTATCTATCCTTGTCACCGATACGACCGCGCAGGCGCCAAAGCCGGAGTCGACGGCCGCGTAAAATACGCTGGTCACGCCGCACCCGTCATGAGCCTCGACTTCCACCCGGCAAAAGGTCAGATTGACCTCGGCGACCTTGTCCTGTCTTCAAGCGTCGACTGGAGCGTCAAGCTTTGGAAGGTGCGTCCCCCTGCTGCAACAGGTGCAACCAATACCACCGTTCCTGGTGGAGCCACCCAACAAGTCCAACCCGTTCTCGACATTGCGCGGGAAGATCTCGTCTACGATGTCCGCTGGTCTCCCGTCAAGCCATCTGTCTTCGCTCTCGTCGACGGCGCTGGCAGCCTTGAAGTTTGGGATATCAACGTCGATGTCGAAGTTCCAGTGCAGTCTATCAAGCCCTCTGATAATAAGAGGGGTGCGTTTGCTGGGTTGCCGACAGGTTTGGGGTATATGAACAGGAGTCTGAACAAGTTAGCCTGGGAGAAGAATGAAGGCAGACGAGTTGCTGTTGGCGGAATGGACGGCGTGGTGACCGTATTTGAGGTCGGGAGTGAATTGGGTGGGGTGGAGACAAGAGGGGAAGAGTGGAGTGGTGTCAAGAGGTTGGTGAATCGGCTTGAGGGGTTGGGAGAGGTCAACGGGAAGTGAGGTCGAAGAAAGAGGTAGTCTGAAGAGGTGCCTGAAGTGGAGGAGAGAAGAGGTGATCCGAATGACTCTGATTCTAGCGCTTTGAGTACGTGCAGCGGAGCATCTCCTGGAGTTCTGTTTCTCAGTCGCTATACCCCTACCCCAGCGAATGCATTCCCATTTTCCAGACAGCGCCTTCAATTCTGAAATTTCTCCATGAGAATTCCTTTTATCATAACGCACAGTTATCCCCATTCCGGTAAGGGCCTTGAAAAGTGAGGCCTGGTTTACTGTTCATTATCGTAGAGCTTTCCCTGGTCGAATTCCGAAATACGAGTGTTCTCACGAGGCTTCCATCGTCAACCATCGTCACCATTCCTTCAAGGACTTTAAAACATCATCGCTCACACATCCTTGGACAGACTTCTCAAATCATCGTCTTTGTTGTTGCATACGAACTGGTGGTTCGGTCTAATACTAACTTGTCCTCGGCTTGTGCGGCTGAAGCCCAGAGCTGGATTTCGCCTCCAATGGGCACTCGTCGCCTTTTAGCATTGGCACTTGACGAGTCGATCAGAACGCCTTCTATGCAGCTTCGCTACGCATCACTGTCCTGAGTATGGAGAAGCCACGACCCCGCAGGGACTAGCAAATGATAAGCATCTGACTATCTACGACTAACTTAGTGCGACGGTAAAGACTATCGTGCTTTCACCTAGCAGGCTTGCCGAAATGTAAAATGCATGAGCTGTGCCCATTTCTCCGCCTCGGATTCTGCTTCGACTGCTAATTCGACTTCTCAAAAGCCCATGAGATGTTGTCTGAAATTCTCCATTTCCTGGCCAGTTGGCGGTGGGATGGCTACCAGACACCAGTGTACGCGAAGCGCTCCTTATCTTCACTACCCCATCTCCATAAAAGCAGAAGCTAATCTCTAGCTGTGCAGAAAGGCAATCGATGCCTGCATCTCCTCCGTCGAGATCTATTTCCCATGCGACAAGAACACCACAACTCCAGATGCACAGTGCTTCTGCGAACAATACATATGGCGGGCATCGTATGTCTCACTTTCTCTTGATACTACCCAACTTATAGGAGCTGACACTTCACGTCACGGAAAGATGTTTCTCCAACCACGGTGTCGAAACAAGTGATTTTTTTGGCCCTCGCAACGTCACTGAAGAGGATATGAACAAGTACTGCCTGGCAGCAGGTAGCCTTTACGCCGAATCCGCCCATCAACAATTCCGACGCGAGCGCAGGCAGGTTGACAGCATTTTATCCAGCATCGCCGGTAATGTAACCATCACATCGTCAAGTTTGGCTTTTCTTCCTGGGTTATCCTCTATTGCTAGTCTCACATCTGCTGCGGCATCCGCTCCAGCTGGCCAAGCGAGTCAGATGTCCAGTATACTAGGGGATGTAACGAGTGTATTGGGCCTGGCGTCGCTAGCATCTGAACCTGCGAGTTCGATCGCAAGGAGTGTAGGGTCGCCGCCCACGAGGGCTTTATCGTCGGCCGGCTCGCAGATCGTTTCTCGAGCAACCGGATCATCATTGTTCAGGTCGCAGAGCACTTCGCAAGCAACAGAAACATCCACGTCTGAAGCTGCTGCCTCTAGCTCGTCCGGGCCCTCTGCAGGCCTTATAGCTGGCGCGGTCATAGGCAGTGTAGCTGTTCTTGTTCTGGCTGGAATTCTGATTATGCTCATTCTCCGACATAAGAAGCGCAAAGCTACCGTGGCTCCGGGTTTGGAAAACAGTGGGGGAGATGAGAAAGCAGCACATAATGGGCAGTCCGAACCGTACCCGCCAGGCCATGAAGTAGCCACAAATGCGAATGTATGGGAGTTGGAAGGCCATGCCATGCCAACAGCGTGGGAGCTGGAGGCTGCCAATGCCTACGGCGATCAAAACCCGAGACCTCCGTACACACCTGCAGGAAGTGCAGTTCAAAATCCGAAACCTCCCTATTTTCCCAGTGGGAAGTAACTTAGACTGGATGAGGAAGGAGTCGAATAGTACGATCAGCGTTGTAGACTTTGTCACATGTAGGTTCAACGTGAGCATTGTAATGACTTGAATTTCTTACGCAACCAGTCAGCTCCATCATGTGCGCGCATAACGATCATTGCAGAATACGGGCTGCTACGTGCAGTGAAATTGCAAATCATGTGCTGGCCTCGGCTCTCTTGCCCGTGATTACATAGTTGATACTTCACGAAACGTTACTGTGGTACGGACACAGACCGTAGGATTCTGAGTTCTTCAGCCATTGCAGTTAAGCGGAAGCAAGTTGAAGGGATTCGCAAGTAATGGAATTGCACGCAAAGACTATTGGTAATGAGTTTGATTGCGAGCCAGCGAGACTTCGTTGCGTCGAAGTACCCCTTGTTCCTGACGTGGCTTCGTGTGGCTGAAACGCCGATCGGGGAACGGCCCAGGCGCCCTCCAATCTCAAGGTTCCTCCACTTAGACTTCATCGCGACATCATCGACTAATAGCAGGTTTCCTCCCGCATGGACTCCTCGGGGCGTCAATGGTTCGTATATGGCGGCCGCGCCAGTGAAATGCAGCGAATGGAAGCATGCTACAGGTGCCGTCTCAACCTGATAGACGCCGCCATGCTAGCATGCCGATTGTTAAAGGTCTGAAGGTTCCCAACTAGCTAGGTCTGTTTGGCCTTCGTCTTGGTTCTTCATATTCATCAATGAAACAATATGTTGGGTGCTCTCCTGAAGCTTATACCGACGCTGCGATGGCATCCTTTTCTTGCACAGGATGTCAATAATGAACTAGTGTAATTAGCCATTCTTCTCTTGTTACAGCACAGAAAGCTGACAGCCGTCATACTGTAGCGCAATAGATACATGCATCTCTGCTGTTCAAATATACTTTCCCTGCGATTCGACTAATTCGACAAACTCAACCTGCTTATGCGAACAGTACTTATGGCATGTCGCGTACGTACCTCTTACCAAATCACGTTTGCATTCATGGCACACTTCACCCTTACCGCTCTCAATGCTCTAGCTCACACCTTCACGAATAGATGTTACGAAAATCACGCCTCCAACCCATCTTCACACCCCAGCCATGCCATCGCAGAAACAGATATGAACGAGCACTGCCGCGCAGCAGGTAGCGTTGGCGCTGCAATGGTCCAACGTCAATACCGCTTGCAGCGCAGGCAGATTGGTAGCATCCTATCAAGCATTGGAGGCGAGATATCTTCGTTTCTGTCAGGCCCTAGCGAAGGTGTTCCCTCGCCTTCGGTCATCGTATCGAACACGCCTGTTGCGAGTGCCACACAGCCTGTTTCTACAACTCCCCGACCAAGTGCTGTGCAATCAATCAGAAGCGCATCCCCTACACCAGTTGCATCTGTGTCGAGCCCGAGGAGCAGCGATGCGCCAACTCCATCATCCCGTTCTCCAGGTTCTACACTCGCCACCGTGACTTCGAAATCAGTGGTCTCGCGTTCACCTGCACAATCGACTGCCGCCTCCTCCTCATCAGCCGCTGCCGCGTCTTCCTCCTCTGGGCCATCTACTGGCCTCATAGTCGGCGCAGTAATTGGCGGTGTCGCAGTCCTTGCTTTGATCGGAATCTTCATAATGTTAATTCTGCGACACAAAAGGAAGAAGTCGGCCGCGAAAACATCTCCCGCAGAGAGCGTAGAGCACAACCCAGCCGTCTATCATGGGGAACCGTCCATTTCAACAATTGCGGCAAGCAGTGCAGCAGAAGATGAGAAACATATGTACCATCATGCGCGCGAACCTCAGGCGTACCAACCAGGCAGGGGCAATGAAATGGCCACGAATGCGAATGTGTGGGAGCTCGATGGGCGCGAATGTCCAGCACCGGCGCCGTCTGAGCTGGCAGTGCCATATACGCATCGAAATAACAATAATGATACGATCCCTGAGTGTCTGCGTGCGGGGTATAAGCCGTGAATTGGAGATGGAAGACATGATGAGACCACGACATAATGACATAACGACTGTAATCTACTTGACGGATTTGTAAAAAGGCGTGCTCGAGTCTGGATTAATTTAGTAATATGGAAATCGCACAGTTTTTGCCAAATCTTCTTCAATCTCTGTACGTTCTCTATAGTGGTTTGAGGGTTGGTCGGCTCGTACTCCAATTCTGATCAGCTCTTTTAAACTAACATTACTCCAGCTGCTCCTGCCAGAACACCAGCCACGCCCATCTTTTTGTATGATGCTGCCGCTGCCCCGGTGCTCTGTGGGCTTGCTCCCGTTGAGCTACCCCCACCCCTGCTACTAATTGGCGTGGATACGGTTCTTCCACTCTGCGTAGTACTTGCGAGGCTAACACTAAACGTCGAATCCCTGCTCACAACACTCTGCGTTCCCGATACCGGGGAAGCATCCGAAACTGGCCGTTGTGAGGATACTGGCAGCAGGGCTTCTGTCGATGCTGCGGCTGTGGCGCTGTTGTCGACAGTGAAGGGTTCACCCCAGGTTACGGATTGTGAGGATGTGAGACCTAACAGGGAAAGAAGAGTTGTTTTCCGAAGGGTTGATGGCTTCATCCTGATTGATCGATCGATTTGGCTGTAGGTGAGATTGATGTCTATGATGGTTGACTCCGAAAACCAGGGGCGATAGGGTCCTCGTAATCGTTGTTGCTTGAATCAATCAATAGTGGACTTCTGAATCTTGGGAGATGCGAGAGGGAATATTCGTGGACGAATTTGGGATTTCCGGCAACCGTTTGTCAATGAAGAGATAGTGTCCGCATATAGAGAGCAAGCTCCGGAAAGAACATCTTGCGCTTCTACTAGCGCTCACACATCTGCGTACGTCACTCCGGACTAAGCTTTTGAGATGGCGATCTTATCGCGTTGGCGTGGTGAAACATTCTCACTTAAAAGGTATGGTTGGTAGTCGGTAGTTTGTTGGTGAGGTTCGGGTCTCCGCATCAATGTACCGCTCCGAGACCCGAGTGTGGAGCCGCGAAAACACCCGGAAAACAACCCTATAGAAGACGCAACAAGCATTCATCGCATGAAAAACGGATGAAGACTATCTTCTTGAGTAGATAAATAGCAGTAGTGGTTCGAAGACGAAAATGAAATTCTACAACGCAATATTTAAATAAAGGACAATTTCTCAATGCCAAAGGGTATTCAACTAAGAAATTCAACGCAAATCAGATGCGTTCAAACATGGGCAGGAATTGCTATATGAATATGCAATGTAGCGGAATTTAACAAGTGGTTTAATATCCCTATGACTTTAAGAAGTTTGTTCATCACGTCTTCACATCAATAATAGAGAAAGACCCGTGTCTCTATGCTCTCTCTCGGTCTTTCGCCAGCCAAAGTTTTCGGGTTCCGAAACCCAGCATGCGGAACACCTTTGTTGTCATATTAGCTATTTTACCCTCCGAACTCGACTCAATTGGATTCACATTCCGAGCATCAAATTATAAAAACTCAACGTACCTGTCCCACATCCGTCTTCAGTATCTGTCTGCCGGAACAAAATTACCTCGCTCGCCAACTGCTCGCTCAGGTAGCAAAACTGCATACCTTCATGGAAGTACACTTGGTAATTCTCGGTAAATCCATCTCGCTCGACAACGTCTGTAGCTATGCAGTCGCGGGCTACGGAGATGGAGCGGGAGTCGCAAATGGAGAGTGGCCAGTCGGTGAGTGGGCCATAGAGTGGTTTCCATATGCTATTGATTGGTGAAGAAAATTAGTCGATGTGCTTGGGGGCAGAGACCAAGGGGTGATTGGTGGCTGGAGTGGTCTCTAGATCAGATTCGACGTACTTGAGAGTCTGCATTCTTTTGTAGGATGATGGGTCGACTTTTAAAATCTGGGAACTCGTAGCGCGAGCAGCAACAGGTGTGAAATCTGAGACGTAATTAGCAACTATCAGCATGATCCAAGCCTTACAGGAACGTGTTTCTCATCATGAATACTGGCAGATGGACCTACCGATATGAATGATAGATGTGGGCTGCAGATACTCATAATCTTCTCCAGTTGAGATTGGGAAATCTTCATGGCGCTTCCGAATCTGAACAAATGCACACCGTGGTTAGCGTATTAAATTACTGAACCTTATATCTCGTTCCTATGCGCTATTAGGGTTTAAAGGAAGAACAACCCACGCCATGTTCCAACACTTCGACTCTACTCGCCCCAAGCGATCGTTTAAGCAATTCTTTTAACTCGTCATAGTATACGCTCTTTACCCTCTCTCGGTCGTGAAATTCTTCCGGTGTCAGTCGGGATTCCAATTTGAGGACTTGGAATCCATTTTTGTCGAGCGTGTACTCGGACTCAGTCCCGCGAATATCATGAATCAGGACATCATTCTGAGTCTGAGTCTTGCAGTTTGTTCTTGGGATCGCGTCCCCGGGATTATAACGCAACCGATATGGTTTCTCGTGAAGATATTTTTCATCGGGTTCCAGGAATATGAGCTCTGTTAGAACGTCGCCTGCTGCTGGCATGTTCGATGCTGCTGAGTCGAAAGCTTGGCCTTTGGAGGACTGGTATGAGGAGTGTTTTGTACGAAATAAAATCGCTCTTTGCTTGCCTACACCACAAACAAAGGACACCCGTCTTTTGATTGTGTATTTTGTTGCGCGGACAAAGCTCGTCCAAGTGGTCAGACGCGAAAGCTTTTGATACTGGAGTCAACCTTGGGGAAGCGACACTGGTAGAGGCTAAAATTAGGCTCTGGACCGGTGAAGAACCTTCCGATTATGATAGGGCGAGGCATGGAATAGCGGGGTCGAATGAAGGTACATCGGATTATCGAGCACGCCAGTGCAGACGGGGTGGTACTGCGGTGGCATGACAACTAGCCTTGCTCTTGTGCAGCGCGATTTTCTAGTTCCGAGGTTAATCAAGTAATCAAATCATGTTCGCGGATTGCATGAACACAAGGGTTGTTGGTAAGATGCAATTATACATTAAACGAGAGCTTTAAGGACTGTGATTTATGTGGCACGAACATAAAGTATCAACGTTCATGGGTACCATCAGTCCTGCTCTAAGATATCTAAATTTTGGTTTACGCCAAAAACACCACGAATAAAAGGGGTCAAAATTCGATAACGTGCCGGTCTCATCAGACTTGCCATGCCAACTCCTTACTATCAAGCGCATTAAAGTTGGAAATGTCCGGACATAATAATGCGCATCTATTCCCTTTTACTTGTCCTCCTTCTCCAGAGATATCAAACGCGCTCCAGAGGCGGTACCCTCCAACTGAATTGTTTCGCCCTTCTGGAAGCCGTGTTTTTCGCCAATTGCGACAGGTGTTTGAGGCGGCCAATGTGCCTTCCAGGGCTGGATTTTAGGCTCAGTGGGAGGGACAGATTGATTGCGGTTTTCGCTTTGGTCTTGTTCGGAAGGCATCGGGAGGCTGTGCTCCACAAGAAGCGTCGCTGGACGATGAAGGTGGAATTGACAGATGCGGGGGCGTGGAGAGCCAATTGATGAAAGCTAAAGAAGAGGCTTCGTCCAACAGGAGATCTGCTATCAAAGATGAGGTATCACTGTCGACGTGATTGCGCCCTGGTTGTGAGAGCGATAGAGAGCGGTGAGAAAAGTCCGGGGGTGGCGAAGCATGTTTGCCTGAGGTTTAGCCGCGTTGGCGGATGCTTGGCGCTCGATCACGATACCTTCGTTGCGGTGTACGACATCTTGACTCCGCTAGTGGCGAGTAACCATGTACCTGTGAAAGTTACAATGTGTTGTGATTATCTACGGGGATTTTCGAGGAAGGAGAAGCAAATATGATTTCTGTTTTGACGCTAGAATAAGGCGCTGCATGCAGGCTGTTCGTTGCCCAATCATCTCGACCAAAACACGATCAATCGATCAAAATCTACTTCCCGGACCTCTTCGCATCCAATCACTTCCTGCCCCCGAAGCTCGTGATACCATTTGACACTTTCAGCCAACTCTCTATCTGCATCAGCAAACCGCCCTGCTTGCCGTAGTACCTTGCTTTTGCAAAACTTCGCGCGAGCAGTCTCAGCCTCGAAAGCGCCGTCAAAATTGTGGTAGATGTGAATAGCCTTGTCGACAAGATCTCTGCGAAATTGTTAGCCTTGCTCATTTTTCAAGAGATGATCGAAACCCTTACAATGCTTCTACCAATTGGCCAAGTCTCATGAAATGTCTCGTGATTCGAATAAATGCATCTGCTGTTCGATGATGTGCACTTCCAAGTGTATTTCGGTAATGATTCAAAGAGCGTTGATGGTATTCTAGACTGAGGTCGTAGTTTTCGATTGATTCATATACATTGCCGAGAGTGTAGAGGAAACGACCAGTGCTAGGCAAGGTCAGTAAGGATTGTCCGAGCGCGAATAGAAACTCACATAAAAGACTCTTGATCATTGTATCCGAACTTCCTTTCTCGGTCGCAAAGCCCCTGAGAGAGGATGTCGAGCGCTTCGGTGTATCGCTCTGTGAGCCAATAAACCACTCCAAGGTTTACACCGGGTAGTGAAATCTGCCAGTTTTCATAGTTGTCTAACTTCTCCATGCTGGTGATAGACTTCTCAAAGCACTCTTCTGCATTTGCATAATCGTCGCGAAGCATGTAGGCACATCCAAGCTCATTGAATGATAGAGCGAGACGCATATCGATTCCAGGTCGTTTGCCACCCAGCTCTTTCATCATCATTGCATTGAAAGTCAAAAGGTAGTCGAGAGACTGGTCGGGTCGGTTGATTTCATTTGCCATAACGCCACGATTGTGGTGAATTTCAGCAAGGATGTTGTCGATGTCTCGCTCTTTTGGAATGTGGGGCTGCTCATCGTCTAGAGGCAGAGGATAGAACTTCTTGAGTTCGTCGCAGAGTCTTTGAGCTATACTACTAAACACATCTGACTCCACCTCTCTTCCACGTTCGTGGCAGTACCTATCCTGTTAGAGATTTGGAAAAAAGTACACGAGCTATGAGAACCTACCATCCGCAGTCACACCATAAGCGGGCATACAAAAATGCACCGTACAAATGATACTCGGTAGTCTGTATATTCGAGGAGAGGCGGCGCAAGCGGATGATGTGCGGAAACAACTTCAACCTGTTAGTTCCATACTAAAGATAAAACTGCAATGGCGCAGGCTGTTACCTCTTCACATTGCGGCCATCTTGAAATACCATGTCTCCACGTAAATACGTGAAACGGCCTGTTTTTCTTGTAAGTATCTTATTTATCAAGAATTTTCTGGGAGTGCACACACCACTGAGCAGAAAGGAGAAGGACACAAGTATTGAATACGTCCCTCGAGTATATCGGGCTCATTTGTTTCCTCACTGCATCTTGCACAATTCTGTGGATGAAGATAGTTGGTGATGTAGGGCTCCACGTAATTATGCTGTATTTGAGCAGCTCCTGTAGGGCATCGTGTAGACCTGATTGGGTCGTCGGATACCCTTGTATGAACACGTGTGGGGAGTCGCATAGTAGGATTCGTTCAGGGATGTTGTCCGGATCAAGCATGGAGAGGACATCAAGCAATGGCCGTGAATACTTTAGGCTCTCGAAAGCGGCTTCGAGGAAGGAGTGCTCTTCGGCGACCACGAACCTAGCCAACTCTCCTCTCATTCGCGTTTGTAGTTTCTTGTTCTCACGAGTATGGTTTTGCGCAAGAAATTCACTGAAACTCAGGCCTTCTCCTAGGATCCACTTTGTCAAGTGTTGCAATGCGTATGGCACGCCCTTGACCTTCGCGCTTATAAGACTTGCGCATTGTTTTTCTTCTGATGAAACGCCATTTTCAAGATGACTACACATAAATTCGGCCCCTTCCTGGGGGTCGAAGCGGTCAAGAGTCTTGGACGGATATCTCTCAGGAGGCCAAGGCATCGATCGCCGGCTTGTTATTAGAATCGCACCACATTCCCTTTCAGTGGGCCAAAATTGGTCGAGCACAGCGGACTCAATGACGTGATCGAGAACGAGAAGCCAATTTGCTCTCTGAGAGCTAAGTCCGGGTTTGAAAGATTTTGCAGGGTTTCCAAGCCAACGCTTGAAGAGTTCTCTGGTCAAAGCTTGATCTCCTGAATCGGCAGATGAATTATCTACCAGGCCTAGCCGAAGAGTGATTCGGTTTACGTCTTCAATCATTTTCGAGGCTTCGTCAGCGTGGACCCAGAAGACCGCGTCGAATTCTTGCATATGTCGATACACAAATTCAACTGCTACTTGAGTTTTGCCGATCCCTGCTGGCCCATAGAGACTACATGTCTTGAGAGTACTTGCTAGTTGGCTTGTTCCTTCGGTATCGGCGTTTCCAGAGCAGAGCTGGCTTTCAAGAAATTTAAGAGCATCCTCCCGGCCGAAGAAATCTTTGTTTCGTTCCAACGGCATGTAAGTGCAAGGAAGAGACGGTTCTTTATTGGTACTCCCAGCAAAAGCCATCTCAACATGGTATTTCCGTACAAATGAGGACAGAACCCCATCAAATTCTTGACCTTTATAAGGATCACGAACATGCTCAACGAAGTTCCATTCATCGTCATCATACTCTTCTGGTTCAGTATCATAGTCGTTGAAAGTGAGTTCCCCTACCTCTTCTGCGAGGTTTCTGTGACTATTGATACGTGGTGTATTATGCCTCTCCAATGCTTCACTGCTGGTGGTTTCGGTTGCTAGAGAAACAGGCCTATCACTTGCAACGTCGCCATCAGTATCATCCAGCCAAGGTAATGAATAAGAGGCAATCAATAGGAGATGTGATGCGATGTGTTTCTGCATTTTCAATGCAAGAATTGATGAAGAAGGTACTTCGCCCAGGCCGCGGCTGGAATGCTGGGTACCCTCGTTGGGGCTTTGACCAAGAGATTCTATGGAAACATCGCACAGTGGACATACTTTGATGGGAATTGGATCCGGGAGTCCACGTTGCCGTTTCAGTAATTGTATTTGAGTGTCATTGAACTGTTTGCCCTGGGATTTATGTTCTCTCAGGTGCGCCGCATACTCATCTCCACAGGTAAAGATCATCGTATTGTGACCCCTTGGATGACCGGGGAGACGACAAGACCATCTCATCGCATGAGACCTTAAGTGAGTCATCCATGCGCTCTGGTCCCGAAATCTGGTATCTGGTTGGGAGCACTTTTCGAACACACATATGTATGGTTCGAGGTCTTTGATCAGGTGTTGCCTTAAACACAATCAGCCTCTGAAAAAAGAGAATATGATAGATTAGGATAGCCTGGAAATAGCTACGCATGCTTCTTTCTGTATATCAGGGGTCGCGAGTTCGATTTGACAACTTTACATACCTCCACATTGTTTTACTCAAGACGCTTGTCGGGACCAGTTGGCAGCAGTAAGGACATTCGAATTGGGCTCTTGTGATGGGAATCTTTGGCGGAGGGGGAAACCGGGAATGGTCGAGAATGCTTCCAACTGATGTCCCGCCGACAGAACTAGCCGCTTTAGAAGAATTATTTGGCTTGAATTGAGACTCTATGAATGTTGTAGCCTTCGCATTTGATTTTTGAGCCTGGGAATCGTGGTTGGTTCCATGGATGGAGGGCTCTGATACAAACGGCACCGCTTTGGGTTCGGCATCAGGCACTATCGAGAAAGTCTGTTGCGTTTCCTGGTGAGATAATGATGGTCGTCGTTTTGGGGAACTGTATTCTCTACCATGTAAAATATCCTGGTGCTTTCTCCGGAAAAGAAACAGCCTCCTTCGGGAAGCATTCGCCTTACTCAAACGGAGATGCAAATAACTGGCCGCACCACGATAGCATTGTTGGACAATATCGAGGCTGAATTTCTCGAACTTCTCAATTACATCATGGCCAAATTCATCTCTAGGTTTGAAGTGATTCGCTTTGGAGGTCTGAGAAGCAATCCCTGGATGCCTGATGGCCTTGGCAAGGCGATGTAACCGATCAATGGCATCTCGCATGCGAATAAGGCATTCGTCTGCAGTCGGGGCATCTGAATCGTCCGAGGAACCTGATTCTGATCCAAAGGTTTCCGATAAGTCATGGGATGTAGAAGATACGTGTGTTTTGTCATCTTCCTCCAATAGACGAGCGTCTTGTGCATCTTGTCTTGATTAAACCCAGTCAAACTATTTGAGAGGAACTGGGGGCCTTACTGTCTTGGATGAGTTCTGAAAGTTGCGAAATAGCTGTTCGAAGAATCTCAAGCTGAGAAATTACAAGCGATCGCACCTTCTCGCTCTCTCTCAACCGAAAGTCCAAAGAATAGTGATGTTTTGCAAACGTTCCGATGTGCGCCGCCCATATTCTGAAGCGCGCGCGTTCTTCTTCTACTGCTTCCGCCAACTCTGCCCGGGCATTTTGCTGCCGCAATGCATCCAAAATTAACAAGGCTGTAAATTCATTATTACATGATTCCGCAACACTAGCGATCGTATCACGATCCATTATTATGCTATGAAACGAATGTAGTTTGAAGCGCTGAAGAGCTGTGAAGGAAGAGATTGAAAGCAGGCAGATGCGAGTGGGGAATGGGTATATCACGAGTAAGGCTGAGCCGTGGAGTTGAAATCTCACGGGTATTGAAATGAGGGGTTAATTGACGAGTGAAGCAACGAATAAACGGCAGGGTTGTTCGTAAGGCAACGAGGCCGCATATGGACCGGTGAGCGCCCACTGCAAGCCTCCCTCGGGAGGTGTGCTTGATGAATAGCCTTCTTCCCCACCAAAACTCTGAAGTCAGTACCCACACTTCCCTTCCCTGTAGTTCCCAAGCCCAGTTCTATCTTAGCCATGAGTGGAGTCGAGATAGCTGGTCTAGCACTCGCTGTTCTGCCTATCCTGATCGCTGCTGCCGAGCACACAAAGTCAAGACTGGAGCCGAGACGAGCCGAGTTCATGGAGAACCTGGCCTTCGAGGTCACGATTCTTCAAATGAGCTTGACAAAACTGGCAAAAGGCCTTTCAGAGCTCCCTAACGATTTGCGAGAAAGATTATCGTCGCCGCAAGCTACACAAGACTTAGAGGCAGGGTGGAAGTCGAGCGAGGTGGTGCATGCACTCAAGACGCGGCTGGGCGCGGCACACGAAACATTTATTGTTACACTGGCGGCGACATTGGACTGTCTTGAGAGATTACTGGAGAAGAAATCGCTGGATCTGTCACACAATGAAGCAGTATGTGCTCTGTATGAGCGCTCCATGAGGGTGCTGATTACGTCATAGATATTCGCAGAACATGCCTACGCCAAGCTCTACACAATCCGCGATAGAACCGCTTCAACGCCTATCAACGCAATGAGCCGTAGGATACGATTTGCCATTCATGAAGGGAAAAAGTATAGTCAGATCCTGAGCAAGATCAAAGCAAACAATGAAAAACTAGAGAAAATTGTCTTCTGGTCTTCAGATTCAATGTTTGAGACACCAGACCCAACTAAGGAGAGTCGTGTCGTCGGCAGCCCTCATATCGAGCTCCGCCCTTTGATGCACACGCTATATGCAGCGCTTGGAGGGTTGTGGCCATGTGATTGCCATCGTGCACATGAAGCTCGCCTTTGTCTTCTTCTCCAACAACGAGATCAGCGTCGAGACTCTATGATGGCCGACCCTGGTGAAGTCAACAATGTGTACTTCAACATGCTTATGTCACTAAGTAGTGAAGAAAATAAGCCATATTGTCGCTGGCTTGAGAGTCAGCTATGTATCGCTCTTCAACAGTACGTCGCTCACCCTAACATCTCCCTACACATGTACTGAGCCGTGCCAACAGTGACACAACACCGCCGCGACCACGAGGAGTTCACTTTGAAATAGATACGAATAATTCTCCAAATGACTCAGAAGGTGCTGTTGAGATGATCACAATATCAACCGGACCTACGGGGCCCGTGCTTCCTGGACGACGACGAGCGTCCACAGCAACCCGAATGAAAATTGAGAAACTCTGTCGCACAATTTTACTGGCCAACCGCAGCCAATGTTCACCGCAAATCCTATTCGATGGAGGTTGTCTGTGGCATGTGACTAGTAGACAGTCGTCGCGGAGATTATCTCAGACATTGAATGTTGATGGTAACGAAGTAGACACCTCTCTCGCATCGCTGTTACGAGGTGAACGAAAGTTCAAACGAAAGGAGAAGCGCATACTATCCGTTATACTCGCCAACTCTCTGCTCCACTTCTGCGAAAGCCCTTGGCTGAGTAGGGAATGGAGCAAGGAACACATTTCTTTTTTTTCATCAGAGAAAGGGGGTTTGGATATTCGGCGACCCTATCTGTCGACTGACTTTCAGGACATGGAGCCCGAGAACGAGGCTGACGCTCTCTATCGGATCCATCCGAATCCCAGCGTTTTAGCACTAGGAATACTTCTTCTAGAGATTGAGATGGACCTGCCCATCGAGCATGAACAAGGAGACGAAGACCTTGATGAGGATGGAAAACCCACTGTGAACACCAACTACTTCGCGGCGCTTAGAGTATTCGAAGGCATATCCGATGACATTTATCAGAATCATCGGCAGGCAGTGGCTGCGTGCCTAAATTGCGACTTTTACGATGAGGATGCGATGGAGCCAAGTCTGGACAATCCTGAGTTTCGACAAGCAGTTTACAACAATATCGTGAGGCCATTGGAACAGGAACTGTACAGTGCCTACAACCTCACACCAGATCAATTAGGCCTCGACCTCATCTAGGCCAATGGTGAATTGTCAATTTTCCTTTTCCTCTTGGATATATCGCTGCGACGTCAGGCCTTGTACTTTGGAGGATACTTCCGCGCTTGTGCGATATGTCATCACTTGCATGGTCCCAATGTACTTTTAGCGGCTTGCATCACATACCCTTTCCTTAGCTCTTGGAGAAACTTGGAGTCACTCGGAGTTACAGTTTGCCATTGAAAGCATTTTGGAGGTAGTAAATCCTATTCAGTATTGCAATCAACACTCTTGGACATTGAATAAGGAGTCATACATGCCTGCCAAAGTTTTCTTCTAGCCTTTCTTTCAGTCATTGAATTTCAATCAAATCCTCTGTGAGACGGAACGTATCCACGTTGTTGTTCCCAGCTTGCGAACTAATTCTCCATTTCCTGTTAGCCTCAGGACTTCCCTGCGTGGTCAAGCACAAGAATTTGATTGACATAGTTCGACCAGAGCGCACATTAGCTTCTGCTGTTATCGTTCCAGTCTTGTAAAGTCAATAATTAGGGGCTAGGATCTAGGGCTTCTCGGGATATACTGCCTAATGTGTTGTAAATATGCCAGATGATTAATCTTTGGAGACTCGAAATGGAACGAAGCAGGTAGGTAATGGTAGGTAAATCACCAAGCCCTGTACCGGTAAGGGATCCTCGAATACCCGAGTAATGGAACTTGCAGCCAAGTAGATATCGGCAGTATCTCGAAGCAAAAAATGGTCATCGACAACAATGACCTTGGCCGAGTGAGACAGTGGTCGTGTTGAAATCTTTTCCATCAGACCCGCTGGGAATAGATCGCATTACCCAAGCTTTGGCCTAAGCCAACTTGCAGCCCCAAGCGCCACCCAGGCGCCAGATCTTGGACTTTTACCTTTGCATGAAACTGCACAGCCTTTGGTAGCGCATCAACAAAAAAAAAATACTCAGCCTCTTCCTTGTCTCACTGCAGCCATGTTTTCGTACGCAATCGTGATTGTTGAGCTCCGCAAAGCGTCCAGATTCGTTCGGATCTCACCGCGCTGACACACCAAATCCAGCCTCGTTGTTAGATTCCCCCTCGAACCAGTGGAACCTCACATCTTGCCACCTCCTTGCTCTAGCGCCATGCAGACTTCAACGCAGGGCCAGTGTTGCCCGCGTGATTAGGAAGTATTGACGCGTAAACACGGCTGCACGTTTGTGGGACATGGCTATCTGCTTCTGGACAATTGCGCAATAGCTTTGAGATGTGTCAGAGTCCGGTTATTGCTGTAGGGATGAAGGGTGGCAACTGTTGCTACTGCCTGGATAGTGTGAAGTTGGGAGGTGGGGTTACAGTGTGGCGATGATGAGCGGGTGCTTGCATGTACGACGTGGAGAGAGTGGAGAAGCGGAGTGCAGCGTTCGCACATCAAAGCATGGTTGCTCAGCGACCACAGCTGCAAACAGTGAGAACTGCGGGGTTTCTAGTTCTCAAGGGTTCCAGTTCTTCATCGATGGCTCACCAAGCTTAAAATAGTGCTGACGATCCTGAAGCAATATTTTTTATTTTTGCTTGCGCAACCTCGATGCTTTGCCGATGCATGATCGGTCAAATGCCCGTTAGGAATACGACAGTAGTAAGCAGACCCTGCGAAGGAGCACATGCGACGACTGCTCGGGCCCAATGGCATGATGGCGGGCTTGTATCACGACATCCATCCTAAATGCGGCGGAACCTGGCAGCCTAATGTTTGCGATTGAGTACTGCGAAGTTGTTGTGCAACGACAAGCGTTTCTTGCGGGAACGGCGGAAGGCAAAAATGGCCGAAAACATTATGATCAAGGATGGGATGTACGTAAAACCGCAAAATATATACGTCAATCCTGCAGGATTATCTGCGACACGTTATGCTCTGCAAATGGGCGGCCACGTCGCAATCAAGATGCATCACAATAATTGCACGTTCAGAGATGGATAAAAGTGTATAATTTCGTACTGTCGTTTTTCTGCTACCAACTGTACAAGGTTCATCTGCGCTAGACAAAGCAGTGCACAACGTTCCAAACCATCTCCAAGCCACCAGTCACAGACTGCGCGTGACGTATTAACTACAGGCTGTAAACGAATCCTCCCCCTAATCCAATGCTAGATGTATTGTAGATAGACAGACATGGGTTTCACAACCAATAGCTTATGCGAGATAAGCAAAGGCAGCGAAAGCACCGAAGATGGCACCGAGAGGGCTGGAGAGAGAGGAAGCAGCGCCGGTGCTCTGGGGTGGGCCGCTGCTGCCGCCGGTGCTGGTGCCAGTGGGCCTGGAGGTGCCAGAAGCAGTGCTGCGAGAAAGAGTAGCGGAGGAGACGGTGGAGTTGGTGCCAGCGGATGGGACAATGGAAGCAGAGGCGTGGGAGCTGGTGTGTGCGCTGGAGACGGCGGCAGATGCGGATGAGGCGGCAGACGCAGAAGCAGAGGCGCGGGAAGAAGCAGCAGACGAGACAGAGCCGGATCCACCAGTGAGAGGGAACTGGCCAGAGTAGTTGATCACATCTCCCTGCTGGATCTGGAGAGCATAGTTGGACTGGTCGGCGTAGGTGCTCTTGACGGTCCAGCTGAAAGAACCACCAGTGGCAGTGGCTAGGATTCAGTTAGCTCGGTGTACATTGCCTTTGCTGTTGAGGAACATACTGGTAAGAGTCTCAACGGTGTTCAAGTTGCCGGAAGGTCCCTGACGGAGAATGAAGGTGGTCGGGGTGTTGTCCTTGGGGGAGTAGGTGATGGTGTAGGTCTGACCGGCGACAACGCTGGACGGGAAAGTATCGATGGTCAAAGCAGCAGCCGCGGCGATGAGGGCGGCGCCAGAGAGGATAGTCTGGAAGAAACGCATGTTGACGGTGATGTCGAGGCGAATTGATTAGAAGTGTATTAAAAGGTGTATGTATGTAGTCGAAGTCTGGACTGGAACGAGTGACGGCTTTGTACAACAGCGAGAGGCGACGTGAGGTGGAGAAGAAAAAGATGGTGGGAGCAGTCCGAGTATAATAAGAAAAGGCTGTGAAGGCTGGGCAGAGCTGACAATAGCAAAAGCTAGCAACCGGCTGAAGAACGCCAAAGCAACGGCAAAGAATGCAAAATTGACTGCCCAAAGCGGCATGGTTGCAGGCCGGGGTGCTGATCAAAGTCAACCCCATGCGCCCAATAGGCCCTTCGCCCCAGGCTCGTTCGACCAGGAGCCCCCTTTTCTCACCATAATCGACGCGTCTCGCCTAGAAAAGCGTGCTCTAGCTCAGAACTATTCGCTAGCATCCTGGTCTTGGCGCCGTCTTGCATCCCGGCGCATCAACAGTACGCCAACGGCCGCCGTGTCTCATCTGCTAACCCGATACGGCAGTAGTAGATAGCCACCCAATAACCCGGGGAAATTCAGGGGCTGAGCCTCGCATTTGCGCTCCCGCGGCGCCGTGAGCGCATACGAGACGGCGTTCGCAAGGGATTTTTGGAGCCAGAGTACAAAGGAAACGCATGTGGGCTTGGGCTGATCACATTTTCAAATGACGAAACGTCTTCTTGTTGTGGTGCACATACTGTACCTCCATTTGCCGAACCATCTTTGCCCCGTGGAGTTCACGAGCGACATTCCCTGCCGCCCTGGCTCATAACAAATCCCAACGCATCCCTTCCGAAAACGGGCTGCTTAAAATCACGCCAAACACTGGCCAGAATGCGCGCGCTGCTTTCATTTCATAACCGCCCCTCGACGTCATTATCGACAAGCGCAACGCCAATTGCACACCCTGCTCGCTCTGGACGGCCCCTTGATTGTCTTCATCGCAATGCCGATCAGCGACGGGAAAACTTAGATTCACGGTGCAAACGGTGCGTGGTCGGGGTAATACCGGTGATGACTTGCTGTTCTCAGTCAAAGTGACTGGCCCAGGGACTGGGATCCACAAAAAGGAGATTTGATTCTCGAATCTGCGAGGAACGAATTGCGATACTGGAAGAGCCGCGTCACTCTCTGAACCTGGAGAGGTGCGCCATGTCCGTGAGCGAGTCGAGTCGCGCCCCGTCCGTGTCCGGTGGGAAATTACGGCCCGAGTGCCTTCATAAGATCACAAAGCTTATGTTCCTGCCGAAAGGATGGCTGCTCAATAACACAAGGGCCGGCATGGCGACAACATCGTCAACAGTGGCCGGCCTATGTGCATACATAAGTACAAAGGATTGTCCAAGCGAGACTTTGGACTCGCGTCCACGATGGCACCGGCGAGCAAGCACATGCGATACAAGGTTTTCACACGGTAGGTATGGGTCTCTTCCTCACTATCACGAGCCAATAATTGTGTTATTGCTCAATTTTCTCTACTCTGTACGGCGCCAGGACTCGAGAGGCCATACTCCGCAGGCGCCAAATGTAAAACAACGCCAGAATTACCCCAGATGACATGATTCTCGTCAAATCTCCATCAACCCCACGGAATAGTGGCACCCTGCTATGATCTTCAATCCTCGTCCGTTGCCCCATTCTAGATGCCCTCGCAGCCTGGTGATCCGTCCACCTCCTCGGACAGACACTCACAAGAACCCGATCTCCCAATCCTGCTCCTCCTTGATGAAGTCGTCGGCATCCTTGGGGAAGTCTTCGCCGAGATCATTTCTAGGACCTTCCTCATGTGCTTGAGCCTGTTCGCTACCAACCCTGGATGTCGTCTTCTTGCTGTATGTCTCGTATTCTTCGCTGACCGCAGCAATCTTGCGCTTTTTGGAAGCAACTGGAGAGGCCGTATCATCTACCGCGTATCGTCAGTACCGGAGAGGCTTTCATGCAACGGAACCAAATACTGCGTTTCTTAGCTGTGGCAACAGGCTTAAATTCCTCCCCACCTTCGACTCGGCGCTTGAGCTCCTTGGCCTTCGCAACAACGGACCGAAAATCGTGCTGGAAAGCGACGGCAGTTTTCGTGCCATTGAGGGAACTCATGCACTCGTAGTGTCCCATGGAGAGCGAGGTGGTGCCAGTGCTTACGAGCAGTGCGGCAACGATGTCGGCAGAAAACATTTTGTCCCCTTTGGTGGGATCCACAGTAGCTCTAACCATGTTGTAGATATTTCTGGATTTATTCGTTATCACGAGGCCTGGGTTATCCTCCGGATCTCACTGTAAATGCTTATCAAGAGTGTGTTTAGTCGATGGAGGATGGAGTATGGTGCATGAAGCAGACGTGCATATATGACTAGTTCGCTATTGTGGTGACCTAGTGAGTGAAGCTGCTGTTAGAGCCAGGCGGCGGTAAAGATGGGATTTTGTATGGCGTGGGTGGGCTTCACCTTCACCAGATCGAGAGAATACGTTGAACCATACCTTCCCAGTGAGCGCGGGCGCCTTCTTTGAAATAATCCCGGATCGCTTCCGCGTTCTGAATGCCTCTCGTCGAGCATGACACTATGCAACCGAGGCTGCGCGAATGAAGGATATTCACCAAAAGAGTGCACTTATCCCATTGCACAGGAATAGGCATAACACTCACTTCTTTTTCTATTCGAATATTAATGAGAACAGGCTTCATTTTTTAGCATGGGCTTGGTAGATACATTTTATTCGTCACGTCTGCGGCATGCTCTGAACAGCATCGAAGCATAATGTGGATTCTACTCGAATATCATCAGCTAGGTAGACCTTTAGCCTTCCCCAACTAGTACCTATTTGCTCAGTTCTTGATCCAGTCACCCATCTGCATCAACATATCTCTCTGCACCTCCAATTCTCTATCCATGACCTCTTTATTCGGGTTTCCCACCATTCTCTTCAATTCTCCAATCATCTCTTCCGCTTTCGCCCTCACACTCCTCGTAAACGCACTGTTGGGTCCGTGGCTCAGGCTCGAAGCGTCCAGCACCTGCTTGACAAGCATCATAGCAATCAACCCCATGTTGACACCTGGCGCTCCGATCCCATCTTCCGTGCTTGAGAGATACGCAGCTAGCATCGACATCTGCCAGGTCTGTACTACGCGCACGGGGTGGAAGGAGACTGGGTATAGTTTTGGGAGAATGTACCTATATCGCTTTGCGCATTGGGCCCATGCAATGGGGTAGTTTCCTATCGAAAGCAAGTTCACAATGAGGTCATCACGTAGAGCGGCGTAGGGCTGTCGATGTATCGGCCAAAGTCCGGACTGATTGCAGAGGCGCATTGCATCTTCGATAGCTTGAACAGCTTCTCCCGGATCGCCCATTCGTTGTTCCTCCTCGTACTCTGCGAACGCCTTCCCTTGGATGGCAGCTGCTCTCTTCTCATCTTCCGAGTCTCCTATAAAATTTGCTGGATCCTGAGCGAAAGGCTCATGCTTGAGGATCGTATCGGCGATGTCTTTGAACTTTTTTGGCAAGTTCTTCGGTTCAATGGCCCAGGTGTCTTCGTCCAATGTTGGGCCCTTTTGGCACTTACTACACTTGCAAGTGAAAAACCAGCGTGTTTGAAGCTCACTCTGCCGCCGCCGGTACGGATTCGTCGTGTCAATATAAGAGATGTAGATTTCGTCGTCTTTCTTGATAGGTCTTAGTGTTCGAATACTGACTTCGGGTCCGTCCATCATGATGTAGGCGTTAGGATCGCATGAGTGATTTATGTGACCGAGGGTTGGATCTAAAATAATTCCTAATGGATCGAGAGTTGGTGTGATCAGCGTCAAGGAGTTTGTAAGCACCTTACAGGAGTTGTGAGCTATGAAGTCCAATAAGGTATTAGCATGCTTACCCTTGCGTACATCGCTGCCACGAAGTCCTTATTGAACATGTTCTGTGTAAGTGAAAACTGGCTTGCTCCCATAGCCATGAGCTCCATGTTGCCATAACTGCCATTTTGCTTGAAATCCTCAATATGGGGTTGCAAACGACATAACAACTCCCAGTCTTCATCAGAGATATGGCCATGTTTCCGCCTGACCAAAATATCCATACAAGCAAGTACGGCCTTTGGCATGTCTTTATTGATCATGGGCTTCAGGAGCTTGCATTCGTGCTTGTGTCCACGGTTCCAAGCGGCCTTTTGACATGCCTAGTGCTGCTCAACATGATTGCCGCACAAATGAGTTGATGATCGCCTACCTTGCTGCAATATCGGAATCTTTGACAGCCAGCACATTTCTGCACCGTCGATCCCTCTGGTACGTACAATCTTGTTCCCGTGGAAGAACCTTCGGTCCAGATGTAGCAATTTGCACAAGTATCAATTAGGCGTTCTGTATCTAGTGAGCCAACAAGAGGACGCGCGAGAGCCACAATTTGGTCGCCAGCACCAAAATTGCGGCTGACAAAGACACCGTGTCCGATACTCTCGCCTTTACTGTTCACGCAGACGTTAGATTTCGCGATGTAGAACGGTACTTTCGAGGCGCTATTCGACGCCAGCTGTTGTGTCATGCCGAGAGATTGCGAATATAATTGTAGAAAATCAAATCAATAGTCAAAACTTTAAATTCGATGCCGAGTTGTGCGACATGATAACGTCTCGGCTTCTGTCGCGTGAAAACGTGAGGTAAGGCTTGCTAGTCTACATTGGGTTAGCGCTGTATTCGCGGAGAGAAGGCAGCAGTAACTACAAGGCCAAACGAAATAATCCAATGTTAACGAGGTATCGACATGTGAAATAACTTGGGCGGTCAATCTTGGATGAAAAGCAATACCACTAAAGAGCTCACAAACTAAGTGAGACAACTCAAGGAACTAGCCGTCGAAAATTTTCACCAGGGATGAGTACCTTCAACCTCAACGCCCTCAATGACCTCCAAATCTAGGTCAATATCCCATGAAGCTTCCGGGAAGTCAAGAGTCTCTCCATCACTCACTCCCAATTCGTCATCCACCACCGTCTTACCGTCAAGCTCAAATAGCTGGAGGCCTTCAAGCGTGCCGGCAGCCTTAAGATCTTGGGCAAGCGTCTCGTTTTCCTGCTTGAGCTTAACATTCTCAGCTTGGAGGCCAAGAAGATTGTTCTGCATATGACTATTGTTGCACGCCAACTCCGAAATTTCGCCCTCCAGCGCGTGAATTGTACCAGCCTAGATCCAGTCAATACAATTTACCATCATTCCAAGGAAATGAGTAAGGTGGAAGGAGGGAGTCATGGCCCGGGCTCAGATGGCCCAGAAGTACTTCGTACCTCTATAAATGCTAATCCACATTTATAAAGCGCTGTGAAGTGCTCCAGGCCCTGCCCAAGGCAATTTTGCAAACACACTGATGGATAACATACCGTATTTGTCCTCCAGCTCTCAACCTCCAACACTTTGCCATCAAGCTCACTCTCACACTCTTCCAAGCGCTCCATCTTGTCAGCAAGTTCAAACTGCAAGTTACCCACTTGCTGTTTGGTCACCTCCCATGCCAACGTCATGTCATGCAGCTCCCTCGCTTTATGCTGAATCTGCATCTGCAGATCATACCCCTCATCCTCTTTCGCAGCAACTCGGGCTTCAAGGGCAGATACCTTCGCCGTGAAAGCGACCTTGATCGCATGGTTTGCAGCCTTGAGAGCTTCGTTATTCTTCTGCATCACAGTACGCAGACGTCCCAACTCCACAACAGCTGTGCACATGTCTTTCAGATCTTTCTTCATTTCACTGCCCTTCTTAACAGCCCTTTCCTTCGACTTGACCTCCCTTTCCAAGTGTTGACTCAGTGTCAGTAGCTGCTGATTCATGGCATTCGTCGTCGCCAGCTTGTTGTTAAGTTCAAGTTCCGTGTCTTCGATGGCTTGTTGGAGGGATGCAATTGTCGCTTTGCCCTCTTCCAGGACCCGGGGATTGATGAGGACGGTTCGGATAGCAATGTCTTCAGGGCTGCCAACGGGAAAGGAAGAGACACTCATCGAGATCCATTTGAGTTCATATAGCCAAGTCCAGCCCTTAGCTTTAGTCTCGTTATTCTTGTTTTTGTAGGTCTTCTTCTGTGCAACAACAAGGCCATCCTCTGCGTAGAGGAATATACCAAGGGAAAGCGCTATTATTAGGATAAAGAGGAAGATGATGTCTCCGCAAGAAAACATCTTCGCTACCGTTTCGCTGTACGTTTCGCTGCAAGAACTTGGTGGCCTAGTTTCCTATAGAGGGCGGGTATTATGTGTTATAAAAGTGTGACCGTGTAATGAGTTGAAGAATGGAATGGGCAGAAGATAGAAAACCATATATACACAATTCCCGAATATTGAACCTTGGTTGAGGGTGAGATACGCGAAACGGGGCATTCTACTGGGTATTCCGATTCCGTCCAAAGAATACTCGTCAGACTGGCAAGAAAAATGGGGAACCATGGGATGCACAGTATGATTATGAGAGTGCCTTCAACAGCGCGGAACGACTGGCTAATAAGAATCCATCATACCATGGTATCAAATAGCAGGCAATATCGGACAATAAGCACGGCGGGCAACAGGAAACGAGACCAATCGTTTACATGACCGGTTTTTTGCAACTTTTGTACCTACAGTGTCCTCAGGCTTACCACAGGTGGACAACTCACGCTACCTCTATGCACGAAAAAAAAAAGATTCCACCCACAATCAAGACGCACTTGGAAAACCTCACTCGTCCAATTGGACATAGTTGGCAGGGAACAAGCCCGACTTACCGTTGAAGCTTCCGAGCCACCAGTCCTCATCAGGAAACTCCTATCAATAAGTCAGTATGTGGTTGAGAGAGATATGCGGTGAACTTACCACTCCTATGATCGTAGCCCCTTCGGGGAAGCTCAATTCGTTATCTTCAGCAGCATCATAATCGTAAAGTGCGGTAGCTGTTGGACCGGAAGCACCAGCACGCTGCGGTGGTGCGGCAGGTAGCTCTGGTTCCTGTGCAGCAGACGGATGCGTAGGCAGTGGCGGTGCAGCACCAGCACCAGCATCGTCGTCGTCCTCAACCAGCTCGACGTAGTTCGCTGGGAAGAGACCGCGTTCGCCATCGGCGTTCGTACCCATCCACCAATCTTCATCAACCATATCAATGTCGGTTACGTATTCGCCCTCGCGAAGCTCGACTTCGTTATCCTCGGCCTTTTCATAATCATATGAGATTACCGCACGCTTGCCAGCACTACCCGCGTCATCTTGCCTAGATGCAACAGCTGTGCCAATGGCTGCTCCAGCTACCGCAGCACCGCCGAACGTGGCCGCTGCGACGGCAGCGCCGGCACCGCGAGCAGGATCTTTGGCCTCCACTTGTGGCTCCGGAGAAATGTTGCGTGCATTCTGAGCAGCCTGGTCGAGAGAGCGAGTGGGCATAGGTGGGGCTCTCTCTTCGGCTGCCGAGAGTTGGTCAGGCTCTTTGCCGCGGGAAACGGGCACTGCGACGCGGATAGGCGATTCAGAAGGCTCAGGGGACGGGCTGCGTTGCTGTCGGGGCGGCGAAGGAAGGCGCTGGTGTTGAACTTGCGCTGCGTCGTTCTCGTCCTCTGACTCTGGTTCCTTGGGTCGACTGGGTAAGCCTGGCATAGGAACTCCTCGTACGCCCGCATTGGGTTTGCTCGAATTATCGAGCGCTGGAGGGGTTGGAACTGAGGGTTCTGGCACAGGACGCGATGCCGGTGCTCCCATCGGTGCGGCGCCAGCAAAGCGATCCTTCAGAGAACCGACCCCACCAGCGGCTGGAGAGGCAGGCTCTTCTTGCTGAAGCTCTCCACCTGTGCGTTGCTCGCTGATATTGCTAGCGGCAGATTGGCCTGTTCGAGTGGTCTGGACAGGTGCCCAGGACTTGCCGGAGTAACCGCTCTGCCAACCACCTCCTCCACTCTGCTGGTTTTGCAGAGGAGCGGCGCGACTTCCGACATCAGTCGGCGATTTGATAGTTTCGCCTCGAGCGGCCTTCTTTTCAGCCCATATTTGAGCAGGAGTCTTTCCTCCTTCATCTGCAAATGTCTTGCTTGCAGCACCGACGATTGGAGCGGGAGCAGCGGGCTTCGCACTGAATCCTCCAGGTGCAGGCGCCTTTGTGCCAGTGAAAGAGCTCGCGCCAGCAAACTTGTTTGCAACTTTTGGCTTTGGCAGGCTCGTAAGGCGTTCCGGCTGCGAGCTGAAAGCTGCAGACCTATCTGCAAATGATCGTGGTCGCTCCTCTTCGTCATTGTTGGATGCGCCGGTCGGTGCAGAGGAAAGCCCTGACGATGAAGGCGCAGCTTGAGCTTTCGCTCGGATCGCTGCAATGTCAACCTTCCCGACGGGCTCGTAAGCACCCTTGACTACGGTAGGCCTATCGTCTTGCTTGTCTCGCGCCTGGGCTCGAATGGCTGCAATATCCACCTTGCCGACGGGTTGGTAGGCACCTCTGACAACTTCTGGGCGGTCATTGTGCGACTGCGAAGGCTGAGAGCGGGTTGAATCGTCCTTGTTTGCGGTGAGTTCGGCTATGTTCACCTTGGTAGGCTTGTATGCCGACTCGACCTTTTCTAGCTGGGATCTCTGGATTTGCGGCGCATCAGCACCCCAACCATCTGCATCTTCATTGGGTTTTGGCGCAGGCGCTCTCGAACGACCTAGTGGGTTGAACCCAGAGCCTCCTCCTCCTGTCTGTGTGGGGGTGAAAACCGGCTTCTTCGCGGCAACAGGCGGAGGACCTCCTGCGGGAATATTTGGGCCACCGGAGTATTTGGCGCCTGATGCATCAGAGACCTTTTGGACGATCTTTTCCGGCGATAGGTCCGCATCGGAGCGGGCAGTGACTTGGACGTGGTAGCCCTAGACAAAATTAGCCAAGTAACGTGTGAAGCCCGAGAGCGTGGTGAACTCACATGGAGAAGCTTGGAAACAACAGTAAGATGACTACCAAAATAGCCCTTTGTCCGTTCTGGCACGCCTTCGCCGCACTGCATGTGGTGTTAGTATTGGACGTCCCATGTCCAGAGGAGTGAGCGTACCCAGGCTATCAAAACATTCTTAGGCAGCGACGTGTTCGGGTCTTTGACCTTGACGAAAGCAAACTGGATGCGGCCGTCTGAGAACTCGTCTACCAGGTCCAGCAACTCTCCCTCTGCTACAAGTCAACTTTGTTCATATGTGGCATTTGCCTTCCAAATGGCTTGTCTTCATGGTGCCGTGCCGAGACCCGGGATTGGGCTGCCACGACTCTCAAGACCGAGAGGCTCCCAAGCATAGGAGAGTCCTCTTCAGCGCCGTGTTGGAGGCATTGAGTGCCTATGGGCAGATTCGGACATACCTCCAGTGCTCTGAACCTTCAGTACGCTCTCTTTCCCTCCATCGTGCTGAAATGCGCTGACGAGCGGGGCAGCCACTGTGAAGACCGCCCATTGACCGTACGTGGGCGAGCTCGCCTGCGGGCCGGATGGCGGCGGAGAATTGACGACATTTTGGTAGCTGCGAGTGATGTTGGGGCCGTTGCTCGACGTGTTGAGCGAGGCCATTGTGAATAGTGGGTGGGGGAGGCTCTGCGTGGTGAAGGAGCTTGGAGGGGAAGGAATAAGTGAGGAAGGGGAACTGTGCGCCCTAAATATCCTCAGAAGCGTAAAACGTCCGACAAGCAGAGAGTACGCGTATTCGTTATGTGTATGTGTATGTAGAGTCTCCAAAGACAGGACCCTAGCAAGGCACAGCCTCGCAGCACCGCATGTCCGTGAAGCAGCTATGTCATGCTTGGCACTCGTGCGCCGGGCAGTCCCTCGCTCGCCTCATTCGCACGATTGGACAAGGCACCTCCGCCCGACCTGACCTCTCCACAAGCCATAATCGTGCCTGCCGTCCTCCATACTCAACCTCAGCCTGGGCCTTCAGCTTCAGCGCGTCTTGCTGTCCAGGCAGCCTTTGACCTTATCACCCTCATGGTAGCTCTTGCATGAACACACCATTCAGCACATCATTGTCTCGCACGGCATTCACGAACCCCAATCCAACACGCGCCGACCCCCTACCCTCTCTATCGATGTCTCCAGCCTGTTGCGCACCGGTGATGAGGCTCTTGTAAGCTCCGCTCGCGGACAGTCGGAGCCAGTATGGAGGACCGCGAGTCGAGCGTAGCCTCCTCCGCCGACTTCTACGGCACCGAGGTCAAGCCCACGACTCGCACGCACGATGCGCACAATGAGGTGCCCTTCACGAAGCGCAAGGCAGACGACTTGTCCTTGTCTTCGGCGCAACAAAAGAAGCCCAAGCTCGGCTCTCCCCTTCCCTCTACCTCCATCTCAAGCGACTTGAGACCTTGCGTTGGGCTACCACCCGCAGTGTGGCAGCATGTTTTCCTTTTCTGTTCGCTTGCAGACCTTGGTCGATTGATCCAGGTCAATCGACCGTTTCTTTCTTATCTCACGGACGTGCGCAACGTCTCTGCTTCCAAGCCAGACCCTGGTTGTCTTCGTCTTCTAAAGTCTGAATCGTTGTGGGCCTCTGCCCGCAATGCACTCGCTACCAAGCCCCCGAAGCCTCTCCCAGGCTTCACAGAGCTGCAGATGTGGCAGTTAGCGTGGTCTAAAAGATGCCAATTCTGTAGCAAACTCAGTTCTTTTACGCCAGGGGAGCGGATATGGCAAAAAGGACCTGGCGAAGCTGGAGTACGAACAATATGGCCATTCGCCGTCAGAGCATGCGGGCCGTGTTTGCTACAGCAATGCCAGACGGTGAGTTGCATTTGCTGTATATTGGATCGCGACTGACTCCTTAGGACGCGAGCCTTCTCTTCTCGGCTGCCTCTGCGCTGCGGCCTGCCCTTCCATTTGCCCTCCTCACCAATGACTACAACTACATCACGGCCTACACTCTGCAGTCCGCCACTACGCCTGCAGACATAGAGATCGGGAAATATTACTACAAACAGCATGCAGAAGCTATCACGCAGGATCTAAATGACGCATTGAGTCGTGGTCCTGCCGCGGCTGAGGAGTGGTCCAAAGGCCTTGCCGCGACGGGGAAGGAGCGAATGCGAGTAGCCGAGAACTGGGAACGCTGGGAGGTCAAGCATCAATGGTGGGAAGAGCACCAGCAGCCAAAGCGTGCCGTTTCTGCCACACCTTCACTTGCAGCTACTTCACATAAGGAGCCCTCCAAATCCCCTACGCGCCAAATGCCGTCCCCAGTAATCCATGCTCCAGTCCCAGCGAGTAAGTATGAACTTGTTTCCCAAACTGCTGCCAGGAATGGCAATGCTTCTTCCTGTCTCACCCACACCCCACCAATGCCCAACCTAACACCTGCAGCTCCTTCCTCCCGATATGCACAAGCACGGCCTCCAACTGTTCCACCGCAGGCTTGCACACCTCATCTTGTCTCAACTGGGAGCACTGCGCCGTCCGGAAGGAACCTCCATGATGCAATCGAGGCCAAAGCAAACCGAAAGACGGACATTGAACACCGATGCCAGCAGATGAACCCTCCCATTCCACCAAACATTTTGCGCCACATGGACTCGTTCAAAGCAGCCATTCAGATATCGCAGCCAATGAACGATTTTGCCTGGGGTGTCCTCCAGCCCCGCTTGCTTGCCCAGCTGGATGCTGCCCAACAAGCCGAAGTCGACCACGTGTCTCGCGTAGCCTCGCTTTCCTCAAAACCAGCGGACCGCCGACACCAAGATGTCAACTCCAAGGAAGCGAAGGAGGCCATGGACCGGGATTGGGAAGAGTCGCAACGACCTATACGCGACAGGCTCAATACCATTGCTGACGATTTCATCAACCAGGACTGGGACCATGGCAACGCTGTCACTTACGAGAACAGCCCAAAGTTTGCGGCCGATCTTCTCACATACGTTCGACGCATATTCTACGCGGACGAGGGCAAACAGAGATCAGCTCGTTTGGAACAACAAGAATCAGCTACTGACGCAGACACTAAGCCAAGACTCGTTTTGGATGATATGAAATGGGTCTACGACAACAAGCTCAAACCTAAGGTAGAACAGTTTCGCAAAGATATATTTCTCTGCCATGGTAACGACTGCGATCGCAATACCAGATTCTACGGCTTCGAAGGCGTGATCCAGCATTTCGGAGCCAGACATACTAATGCTTTTAGCGTGGGCAATGTTGTAGTTGCCTGGAGAGAAGCCGAGTGGCCTGAAGAGGCACCATTTCATCCAGACCCAATTTCTGTAAAGCATGCTTTCCATGCATCCACGAATAGCACTGGCTACAACAATTACTATAGTGGGTATTCTCGCGCAGGAACTTCTACGCCTCACATGCAGCCTCACCTTCCACAAGCAAGTCCAGGACCCTACCACTATGGCGGCCAGTACAATGGACCTTTCCCTCCACCGCAGGCGTCATCAAGTGCTATGCCAGGATTCGGGTACACCCAACCATACGCTGCTCCCGTTGATAGCTACTCATACCAAGCCATGGGCGCAAATGGATATGGACCTCAGCCAGGACATAATTCTTACATGACCTCCCCAGCGATGATCAATCCTGCTGTAGCACCACCTCCGGCTATGCCGCCACCAGGCCAGTGTGCCCCTGACGTTGCCTCCAGCGGTATCAAAGACGCGGATCATAGTACCAGCTCGTTCGACAAACAAGTAAGTACTGTTATCAGAATGGCCCAGGATATCTGGAAACAGACATCAGGTATAAAGGATATGCCCAACAGTCTCCGCATATACGTTCTGTTGCACCGTATCATATCGAAGTTTCACATCGAGTTCAACCATGAACCGAATTTGAATCATTTCCATGATGCCCTTTCTAACCACGAGATACCGAAAGCCCTAAAGAACGCCTCTGGCCTTTCTTGTAAAGCTTGTCAGGTCGAGTCTTCGCATCAGCTGATGGGAGCCTACTACTCGAAACCGGAGGAGAGAAAAACGTATACTGTGTTGAATCTATTCTCGCATTTCCGGGCCCAACATTTACCACACCCGCAACCTGGCCCAAGCCAAGGTCAACAGGCCGCTCTGCTGGACTGGAAGGAGGACATGATCGAACTACCCAGTGATCGCTTCATCTCTGGCCTGATTCATGCCCCTGGAATGGATGATGAGAAGCTGCTCATGATCGCGACCATTTTCCCCAGCCTCTTCCCCATGCCGCTACCTAGGATCGGTGTGGTCGATAGTCATGGAATACCATCTCCAGCTTCTTCAGGACACAAGGACGGGAAGGAAAAGAACCACGTGGCTGAAACTCCAAGTGACGCTCTTGATGGGCCCAATCCTGCGTCTGTGGCACCCGCTCAAACAGATTTATCGGCACCCCCAAGGCTAATGGAGGATGAGTATGACCCCCTTCGACCAGCTCTGACAGCCCAAGTAAATGATTCATCGAACGCTATGAATAAGAAGCATTTGTACCGCGACAGTCCACCGACCGACCGCAGACAGCGTTACTACGCTGAACCCCGATATTATGTAGGTAGCCTGCAGTATTCGATTGAGCACAACGTTGTAGCTAATAAGACTCTTCATCAGATGTCTAAACAGCATGTAGATGATGGACCTTCTCGCCCTCGGGAATACGTGGAATATGCGTCCAGTCCTAGGATGGTTAACACTACCCCAGCCTATGATGAGTATTCTGGCCGACGAACAGTGTTTCGGGAACAAGAAAGCTTCTATGGTCCACCGCAGGAAGAGGTCGTCTATACGAATCCGCGTGAAGGAAGCCATGGCCGAGAGTACAGCAAATATCCTCGCCAGGTGCGTTACTACGAAGAAGATGATCAGCGGCCTGAATACCGTTACCTAAGAGAGCCCCCATCACGAGATGCCAGCCCTTCTCGAGGACAGTCTGCGGCAGATCGGTTCTTGGATGAACTGGTACCTGGTCAGACTTCGACCAGTGAGACTAACCAGCCACCACAATCAGCGCAGTCGGAGACGAAGCCCACTGCACCAGCGCAGGAAGCTGAAGACGAATCACGATACACACCTGCCCCTCCAAGTGTTCCTACAGGAATTGAGCTAGGTAATCAACGTCGTTCGCTTGCAGCGCCACCTCCTAAGGCCCCATCCACTGTGTCCAATGGTTCCAGATATGAGGAGTATCGTCCAAATGGTCGGCACGTTCCGACACCTGATTCGGGACCTCCCTCTAGGAGACCAGGACCTCATCGCCGGAGAGACCGTCCTCATGAGCACCGGATGCCTTCCCGATTTTATCGCTACATGAGTGTTGCCCGTGACGATCCATATGGTCGTGCCGCAAGCATGAGCCGTTCGCAGAGCAGAAGATATGAGGAGCAACGTCGTCGGATTGATCAACAAGAGACGCCGCAGCCCCACACAGACCGCGATTACGAGCCAGCGTACTCGCGAGACCCAAGTGTTGACCAACACTCTCCTGAGGATAGCTTCTATCATCATGCACGCCTTCCACCACGTGAGTATGTGTCCGTACAGGACCGTCTCCACGCCTATTCTCCACCACGCTATCGCTACGATGAACATCGTGGGCCGCAGCCTGTCTATGTCGATGCGTATGGCCAGCAGGTACACGAGTATGAGATCATTCGTGTGCGCGGTGACCATCGGCAACAGCGTGGTCCATATCATCAGCCCCCTCGTTACGAAGCGGAGCATTATCAATATGTACCCGTAACATACGAGCGGCCACCACCGCAGAGGTACAATAGTCGACCTGAAGAATATATGTACTATGAGGAAAGGGAGAGGCCGCTCCCTAGGCGCCCAGCTCCAGATGCTGAGAGCGAGGTCTACGAGCCTTTGCCTCCTGAGATCAAGGTGGAAAGTGCACCTGTGCCTGTTCCGGAGGGACCTTGATTCAATATTGAACATCAGATTTTGTGGGTGGATTTCTCAGCTCTCCGTAATGTCCTTTGCATACCCGGCGGCTGGCCTTCGTGAGCGTTTTGAATGAAAGTGTACAATACATCATGTCACGTTACGAGTGCATAGGTGGCGTTGCTCGATTAGCGGTTTCCTTGATTACTTGACGATTTACGTTTGAAGCCACTATATCTAAACGAAATATGATATCATTCTACTGCCTTCGTAGCACTTCTACTCGACATCCCATCATATAGGCAAGCGGTCAGATGCTTAATTTGAAGAGCCTGTGATGGAATTCATCTTGTCTTCACATGCAACCTCTCACTTCCCAAAAGTGTCTGCCGCTCAATCCACCACCCCACCCACAGAACCATCAACAACACTGGAAATCCATACAACTGTGGCCTTCCATTGCCAAACTGCGGATCCATCCAGCCGGCCCCCGGGTACAAAATGCCTGTTAGACTCGAAACGTACATTATAGTTTGAAGAAGCAGCACCCAGTTCAGATGCGTGATTTGCCGTTCCGCAGACGTCATAGAGGGGAGGATGAAGTAGAGGACGTAGAATGTTGTGAGGCCGGTGAAGAGACCCATTGTCATGGTCTGGCCATTGTGGTACCGTGCATGTGGGGGCCAGTTTGGATTGAAGATGTGTGTTTCGCTATGGTGGATGGCGGCGTTAGTGAGGTAGGAGAAATAGGGTTTAGGGATTGGGCGGACAGACTTCCAGTCAGCGATGTAAGGGCCAATCATTGTTATCAGATTGACGAGCGCAATGAGGGACTTGCCCAAGGTGAAGGTTGGCATGTTTGACGAATTTTGGTCTCAGTCCTGTTCGGGTTGCGGCGGAATGCCCAGAAAAATGCACGGGAGGGAAGGTGTGCAAAACTGGATGTCACAAAGTTCGTGAATTGACCATGTATTAGTGCAATATTAGAGCTGAGCAATGACGTATGACACGATAATGTGAGGGGTTGCACAACTTGTCTGCATCTGCTGTCTTCGGTGTTCTTGACCAGCAAGAGCATGCTGGAAATCTTGAAGATCAAACCAATCATTCTGCACAAAGTTCGTGCAGGAAGCGCTCGGCCCACAATTTAAGCTTTCAGAACATTCGCTTCACGAGAATGACCATGTGTTTGAAAGCATTTCCCAATGGATAAGCGTCTTCGGGTCCCTCTACAATTGACCGTAATCCTTCTCGTGCAGGTATATGAGTGTAATTGTGAGCAACAGGACGCACAACGAGAAAAGTGCTCCGCTATGACTTGGATCCGCATGATACAAGCGCAAGAAGAGCGATGATAGTGACAAACGTTTAAAATGACGAGACCTCCTCACGTGCTTGGATTGGTAGCTTAGTTAAGTGGCTAGAGCGTGTCCAAGAGAAGTACTAAGAACATCGTATCCCCAGGATCATGCTCTGTCGAGCCAGGAAAACAAAAATTTCGTTGATGAGGCTGCTCAGAATGCATGAGAAAAAAAAAAGTACGGCAGGTGCAAGGAAATTTTTCAATGGAACTAATATGCGACATTTTATTTTGAGAATAGACTTTTTTGGCAAGGTTGCCTTCTATAGGGTATCAAATCGAGAAAAGCGGTAAATATAGTAGTCGGGATGAGACATGTTTTATGCAGTGGCCTGAATAGGGACCTCCTTCGAGGATTGCTCTTCTACGCCTTGAGCAGCGGCATCAATCTTGTTCTGCGCGAGGCGCTTCACGATTGTTAGAGAAGCTTAAAGAAGAACAAATGGTGGTTACTTACTAATAAATTTCTCAGTAGCACCGCGATTGTGACCTTGCCAATCGCCGGTACGTATATCGAAGCCTTCTCTTTGACCTCAGGCGTAAAGTTTCTTTCACTCGAGAAGTTGATGCATACAGCGCCGTCTCTCATCTTCTCTAGCGGGACTTTGTACTTGTCGCCAGGCACGCCGCTAATGACTACGTCGCTGATTGGGAGACAGTCTTCAAGGGTCCAGCCAGGCTTCTCAGCGACTTCGTGTCTCTTCTTCCTCAGGCCGACGCCTCTTGTGAACTCTTGTACATCGCTAATATCCACACTGTAGACATGGGCGCCATCATTTGCGAGTAATGCTGCCAATGGTCTCCCAACGACCTCACTTCTGTTGATAACCGTGATTGTGCGCCCATGCAGCCTATTCCCATACGGTAGGATCGTGTTGTAAATCCTCAGATACTCGAGGATCTTGATAACAGCCAACGGGGTGCATGGCAGGATGCTCTTCTTTGTGTTCGCTGGGTCGAGGAAGCGGATGTTCTGATACATGTTGAAGATGTAGCGATGAGAGAGACCTTCTACATCTTTGTCAATCGAGACGATCTGCTGCAGGTATTGATCTTGTCGGTTGCCGAAGATGGGGTAGTAGACAATGATGCCGTCGACGGACGCATCGTTATTCGCGTCAATGAGGGCGTCTTCGAGTTGTTCACGGTCGACTTCGCGGAGGTCGAAAGCAAAACCACTGCATTTTGGTCAGCCCTCATGGCCTCGAAAAAATCCAGCACAAGTTGAGTCGGGATGGATTGAATGAACGAACATGCTCACTTTTCAACGCAAGTCTTGCCTGTCCATTCCGCATACACCCTAGCAGCCGGGTCTGCGCTCGACAAGAAGCCAACGAGTAGTGGTTTGCGATCAATCGTCTTCAAGCCCGTGCGAATTTCTTCAAGGAGACTTTTCGCGATGTTGTTCGCCAGGATGACTTTGCAGTTGGGTTTCTCCTCGGCCATGGCGGGGTAGTTTGGCGATTGCTTCGAGCCGGAGAAGCAATGTGAGGTGCAGGACTGGTGAAAAAGGAATAGTTAGTAACTCGAGACTCCAACTCGGTTTTTAACAAATATTGTGAGCTCGTTTTCGATTAATTGACTCTGTTTATGCTCCCGCTGCATCTGCCTTAACTTTTTTCCGCATCTGCCCCACCATCCCGACTTCGGCCAATCAGCAGCAGCGGGACTCCCTCACGTCATCGTGGGCAATCTGCAACTTTCCGCATCGCGTGCACCCAAATCTTCTACAACACATCTCTACCCTCCGGAACGCGCCGTGAGAATGTCAGACATCCAGCAGTATTTGTTGGACTATGACAAGAATAAGAAGGAGGCTACGGCTACGGCTCAGCGGAGCGCGACGCGTGAGTGGGAGGCTTTGGCGGCTTGTGGTGGGGATGAGTGCTGATAGGGAACAGGGTTAAAGGATGGTGAATTGAAGCTTATTACTTTAATTACTGACCTGGGAGAGTATCTGAATAACGAAGATGGAGCCATACGGTCGAAAAGTGAGTATTGTCTCGGGATTTGAGGGATTATTGCTGACCATGGTTCCAGCCATGTCGTATCTCGCTGAGGTACTGGCATTGACCTCGCAGAAAGTGCTATCCCTCCAACAACGTACGTTGAGCCTTTTCGACATTATTTAGGCTCTTTTCGCGACCCTTCTGCCCACTATCAAGTGCAAGACTCCTAGGACAGCGCCAAATAGAATCCAGAAGATATTATACATGTAGAGGCGCCTGCCACTGGGTTGAGCATATTACAGGCCTTGCAATATATGCTTCTATTTGAAGAAATAGAGAGCTAACTGAAGTATAGGGAATCTCCTCTGTGACTTTACCCTCTCTAGGACTGAAGATAGCGAAGGCCTAGGATCCTGCGCAAAGGCACTGCTGGCTTTGGAAGAGCTTGGAAAATGGGACGATCAGCGAGTTGTCGACATCGTAGAGGCGCTGTTGACAAATACCCATCCGCTGCGCCAGTTCAAGCAGCAGAGTGAACGATACCCGGTTCTGCAACTGATCGATAAGTTAATGGCAAAATATCGAAATGTTCTGCGAGCCCACCATGAATCGACCCACGACTTTATGGCACGCTTCATATCATACTTCGATGGCGAGAAGGATCCCCGAAACTTGATGCTTGTATTTTCAATCTTGCGAGTACCCATGACGGAATGGGAAATTGGCGCAGACGCACAGGACCTCTTCGACGCTGTCTTCAACTACTTTCCAATCACCTTTCGCCCGCCTCCTGACGACCCATATGGAATCACTGCGCAAGATTTAAAAGACCGTTTAAGAGACTGCATATCTTCTACTGCTGACTTTGCGCCATATGCTTTTCCGGCACTCTTGGATAAGCTGGACTCGACCTCTATGAATACGAAGCGAGATGTACTTTCAACTATTACCGCCTCAGTCACCGAATATGGGCATCGAACGGTATCGCTATACTCGATAACGCTATGGGATGCTCTAAAATTTGAGATTCTCAACGTGCAAGAAGAGGACCTTGCTCAAGAAGCGCTGGCAGGCTTAGCTGCAATCGCCAGGACGCTCTCCCAGGGCACTCCAGGGCCGCTCAACGCATACCTGAGGCCTATCATCAAAGAATGCAATGAGCATCTTGAGGATGCGCCAACGAAGCAATCGCAAGCATCAGCGAGAATATTGCACAAGATAGCGGATGTCTCGGCTGAGGTTACCAACATCATCTTGGCTGGTGTCTTACCGAACCTCTTCTTATTGTTCCAAAGCGCAGATACCATGGCTAAGCGACGAGGTTTACTCGAGGTTCTGGTCCAGCTCCTCCGAGCTAACATTGACGTCTACGGTGATTGGCGAACGATGGGTCCTGGTGGAGAGCAAGTGGGCAAGAATGCACTAGCTCAAGTCCACAATCAAGCACTAGAGATCATGCTAAGTGGATTGGAGACTGCTCCCAGCAAAGAAGTATCATTCCGCTTAGTATGCCTCGACGGGTTGATCCAGCTATGCAAGATACGTCAGCTACTGAGCGACGAGGATGTTGGAAGGGTCATTCAGTTATTCCACGCTGTTGTCGTTCATGAGGACTCTTATGGAAAGGACCAAGTCAAGGAAGCAGCGATGAACGGCATTGTCGAAATCGCCCACCAGAAGCCGCAAGTTGTGGTTGAAAAGGCCTTTCCAGCGTTTCTCGCCCAGCTCCCGGACACCGATACTGAAGGATCAGCTAGTTACGCAACTGTCCTGGAAGCTTTTGCCAAGCTGGCAAGCGAAGAACAAGTCTTCGATACCGTCATACTGCGATTGAAGAACAAGTTCAGCGCAGCTGTGAAACAAGGTGCATCATCCGCGTACATTGTTGCGTTGCTCTCAGCTATATTGTACGCACTTCAGAAGGGAGAAAAGAAGCTATCGCAAAGTCAAGAAACCTCGTCGTATTATCAAGATATCGCACTACCGCTCTTGCAGCGGGCAGCCAGTTCTGATGCCTCTCACCCGACGGCTTTCAACGATGAGACCACGCTGGATCTCGTAGGACGCATATGTAATCTGATCATTCGATCACAGCCTGCTGAGCAACAACATGCCGTGTCCACAGAACTGTACACACTCTTCCGCGGAACCCCCCAAACAGAGCTGCCACCCTTTAACATCACCGCGGCAGTGGAATCGCAAAAGACCATGATAGTTTCCACTCACCTCCTCGCCTCGTTTCGAAAAGAGACCGCTCTTCCGTGCGAGCTTCAGCTTCTCATCTCATCCCTCGCAAACTACGCCCAACAACCCTCTCTTCCCCTACCTATTCGCTCAGCCTCCCTTCGGCAGATGTCCCTTGTCATCAACAAGTACTATACGACGTCAGCACTTAAAACCTGCATGGACCCTCTCATTGCTGAGTATGATATTCTCAACCCTGAGAAACTCGATCCACTGCGGATACGGATTATCTTCGCGTGTCTCAAAGGTATCGTACTGAGAAGCAGTCCGGTACTCAACACTCTCTATCCGACGCTGCTATCATTACTGTCACACCCCAAGTACGGCAGCATCGTTGCACAAGGCTTCACCACGCTCCTTCAACCGGATGACCTATTAACGAAGCCAAATCATTGTCAAATCTTGGGACTGCATAAGCACAAGAGCTTTGCGCTGCTGGTCCCGAACATCACCAAGGCGTTCCGAGAGGCGAGTGCAGAGACAAAGCCAAATTACTTGATAGCGCTTAGTGGGGTGCTGAAATGGATGCCATTTGACATTGTTGTTGAGGAAGTGGACCAGCTCATTACTTTACTACTCCAATCCCTCGATCTGAAGGGCGCTGATATTGTCAAGGAGGCTGCTATTGGCACACTGAGTTCGACGCTACAAGAGAAGCCACAGGTCCTCGAGGAACACATTGGAGCCCTTATCTCCCGACTCCTTAAGAACGCAATGGTTAGTAAAGACAAAGACGTACTATCGCCTCCACCGGCTGTTCGCATCGCGGCGCTGAAATGCCTGCACGTCGTCGCCGGAAAATTTAAAGAGGACCAGATATTGCGCTACAGGAGGCAGGTTGTCAAGCAACTTATTGCTGCCCTGGACGATCGTAAAAGGGAAGTGCGTAGCGCAGCGGTCAAGTGCAGAGCTAAGTGGCTGGAGGCCGATGAGCCGGATGATGACTAGATGGGTTAGAATTAGATGGTTTCGAAGCCGACGTGTCTGTATATTAGCAGATACAATCCTTCTGTGAAGACGTTCAGGCACATGTATGCAGATGGACAGCCAATGCGTGGTAGTGGGAACTTTTTGTGACGCCATTGCCTGCTATCGCAGGTGGTATATAACCCTAACACCAAGCTCAATGCCTAAACGCCACCCATGCATATCTTCTTGTCTCTCTCTCTCTCTCTCCATGATTACATACAAGACTAGACCCTCAGCTTCTTGGGTGTGGTAGCTTCGTCTTCGCTCTCAGCATCCTCGACACCAACCTCCTCATCGTCACTATCGTTCCTTGAGCGCTTGAGACCCTTCATCTTCCTCGTCTGCAGGTTGCCAAAGTCTTGCTTGCCCATGTGGATCTTGCCCGTCTTGTCACCCATGATGTCGGTGTCGATATTCTTCTTCGTCCTCGGCTCGGCACCCTTTGGCTTCTTCAGTGCAGCCTTCAGCATGTCTGGATCAGGGAACTGCTCGCGACCGAGGGTCAAATCGAGACGGGGACCCATCTCTTCGACTTCAATGCGGGGCAGTTTCTGGCCTGAGCGCTTTGTGCGGAGGAGGTAGAACCTCAGCTTCACTTCTGGGTTGGGTTTGCTGTCCGTGGGCTCTTCGGCGCTGATGCTGATGAGGTACTGCAGGCCCTCGACGTCGACTTCAGTCGCATCCTGGCCTTTGAACAGGTCGATGAACAGGCTCTTGGCGAGCGTGTACTTTGTCTGATTCGGATCTTCGAAGACGGTGCCGTGGAAGGCAATCAGCGGTTTGAGGCCAATGGACGGCTTCTTGTTCTTGAATTGCTGCAGCGTGCGGAATGTCTCAGGGTTGATGTAGACTTCTAACATGTCCAGGAGCTTGTGCGAGAACATTCGCGCGAGGGTCAGGCAGTGTGGGCGCTTCTTTGAGTGCAGAGAGAGCACGATGAGGGAGGTGTCGTTCTTGAGGGAGAAGAATTCAAGCGAGGAGGCATCATCGAAGGGGTGGATGTCGTTCTTCTTGCTGAAGCGCTCGATGAATGGCCGCTTGATTGTGCACAAGTCGGCGACGGCGAGCTTAAGGATTTGGGAAGTCTTTTGGCCAGTGACGAAGAGCGTGGTCTTTGGGTTCTCATTTTGCTGCGGCTCGCGCTTGGCCAATGCGCGCTTTGCGCGTGCATTTTTGGGTTTCCTGAGCTCCTTGTTAGTACTGAATTTCTAATTTTGCTCTCAGGCACTGCTGCGCGTACACTGTCTTCAACATGGCGTCGTTGGTTTGCGGTGATTTGGGGAGGTGCAACTCTTGGCGCAACTTTTTTTCGAAGCTTCGATATCGATAGCGAGCGTAGTTAGGTAAGCAGCGCCGCTGGGTGGCGCGGGGTCGATGGAAGGCTGTTGGTCCCGCGATTTCGGAGAAGCACGTCACTAATCATTTTTATGATCTGATAAATTCCGCCCCAAGAGCTTTGCTTTTGACGCCCATTCCGCTGACCTTATCGAGCTTTGCCGTCCACAACCGAGTTCGCTGGCTTGCTCTCACTGTCCAGGTCGCCAACGCTCACCAACTTCGGCTTGAAAACACAGCAAGCACCATAATGGCGAGCGTACGAGAGATTCCCGATGAGTCTGCGTTCCGCTCGACCATTGCCGCGCTCTCACCGTCGACGCTCGCCGTCATCTACTTCCACGCACCATGGGCAAAGCCTTGCGAGCAGATGTCCATCATCCTGTCCACGCTCGCTAGCACGTACCCCGCCAGCGCGCCCATCTCCTTCCTCGCCCTGAATGCCGAAGAGCTTCCCGAAGTGTCGGAACAGTACGATGTCACGGCAGTGCCTTTCATCGTTCTGCAGAAGAATGGCAGCACCCTAGAAACAGTCTCAGGCTCAGACGCGGCAAGAGTGCGGGCGGCAGTGGAGAAGTACGCAGGTGCAGGGTCTGGCGAGGCAAGAGGAAGTCTACCACCTGCCCAGACCGTCACACGGCCCCCAGTGCAGAACGGCGCATCGACAGAAGGCACCAAGAACCTCGCCGGCTACGCGCCCAGCGCACAAGACCCCAAGACCGCGCCCGAATACAGCTCAGGCGAGCACAGAGAAGGCGAGCAGCAGACAAACAAGGAAGAGCTCTTCACACGACTCGGCGAGCTGGTCAAAGCCGCGCCCGTTATGCTGTTCATGAAGGGCACTCCGAGCGCGCCACAGTGTGGGTTCAGCAGACAGACTGTCAGCGTACTGCGCGAGAAGGGCATCCGGTATGGCTTCTTCAATATCCTGGCCGACGATGAGGTCAGGCAGGGTCTCAAGGAGTATGCGGATTGGCCAACCTTCCCACAGTTGTGGGTTGATGGAGAGTTGGTTGGTGGGCTTGACATCGTAAGTACTCACCAATACCTGCCAATATTCTTCGGAACCGCTAATATCACATAGGTAAAAGAAGAGTTCGAAAACGACCCCGAGTTCCTCACGCAGTACTCCGTCAATGCCCCAAAGGTGGCAGCCTAGGAGGCTGACCGCTCTGCTGCGGAAGAGAGATTTGATTCTTCGCCAGAAGTTGCCGCCGTCCTAGCTGCTGCCCGTGGCACAATGCCGGGGCCTGGCTACTAGTGCGCTTGTCTGGGCATGGAGAAGGCTCGGACAGAGATGTAGATACTTCAACGTCCAAGTATGATTATGAAGGTTTTTAGTGCATTATGTCTTTCGGAAAAAAGGGCTACACCAGGTTTACCGACTTCTTTAATACCAATCGACAGTGGATACGTTTTACCCTCTTTTTCTTTCACTCTGCATGTGACGTACTCCTTTATCCGCTTGTATATGCCCCCCCCTGCCCTCGACATCCTCTTCATATCCTCAAACCCCACTTCGCTCTTCAAACATGTTGCCCCTGAATCATTATCATCGGATGTCGTTCTAGAAATGTATTACGCAACTATTGCGGGACTCGATGCTGTTGCGTTCCCAACATAAATGGCCGCGTCACAACGGATGTTTTATCTTGGTACCCGAGAACGGCTCAAATCCCCGCCATGGATATCCTGGACATGTCAAATCATATTTACATCCTTACTATTCGCTTGTTTGAATCGCAATCGTTGGGCATCAGAACGGTGGTATCTTTGAGGAACGTGCTTTCCTTTCCAGTCGGAAGTTGCCTTTCTCTTTTTCTTTTTAACAGAAAGTGCAAACCACTCAACTGGGAAGTAGCGTTATGCTTATACATCTGCGTTCTTATCAACGGTGATTACACATACCAAAACTGACGGTTTCGCCTATAATAAAGTTTTCATATACATAATCCCCTGTGTGAGCTTCTGAAACCCAATCCACGCTGAAAATTCCGACAACCAGGCTTCCATTTTCCCAAAAGTCGCATGGATGGACAAGATTGGGTTCTCGTCTTGTTTGGAACATTGGAGGGGGGAAACTTTCTGCCCTTTTGAAGGTCATATTCCGAGAGAAGCAATTGAATCCCGAAGATAGCTGTGCTGTCCTGACATTCAGGTGATTCAGCAGCACCGGCGATTTAAATGTACTTGTGATTTCAATTGAGAGTGACTCGAGGACATCTGAAAGCCAGCGGTATCAACATCTGGCAACTGTCCTTCCGTTTGCTAAGTGCTTCAACAAGTGTTCAGCATGTCCGAGCCTGGAAGTATGAGCCTCCGAATATAGATATGCTACCTGTACACCTCCTTTTCTTCGGATCATTTGTCAGAATAAATAGCCTCACTATGGCTTTGCATGAGACTCTGTCAGCAACATCTCTCGCATCAATATCGTCAACTCCACAGGTGCGGAGGTCTGTAACATCAACATCCGCAAGAACCAACCTGGCTGACTTCGTCGTAGGCGAGTGCAGGCACTTCAACGACGCCAATTCCATCAATCATTGCAGACTGGCACGACGTGTGTGTAACATGCTACACTGATCTACATGCTCAGTTCACTGTCCTGTTGCAATGCAGATCTCTCACCGTCCCCACTAGGGTGTTCAATTTCTACTCCTGGATTCTCACTCTCGCCATACTCTCCTGCTCCTTTCTCTCCAATGCCGATAGCTCCCGAAGCAATTGCCGCAACGCAGTGAGCCATATTCTCACTTTGACATTCTTTGGCGCCATGCTGACACTGCATATTGCCGGTGCAGTCGTATGCACGAAGCAAATTCCGGAAAGCCGCAACCGCCCAAATTGCTGGAACCGGTGCAAAAATAGATAGGTGAATGACAGAGTCATAAGCGACGACTGTAAGGCCGCTTGGTTCGCAATCACAGCATTAATTGCGAGCGCGGACTCTCACGTCATGATCAGCTACGAACATGGGCTAAAACTCTGATATTGGTGACGTTGGCAGCGATATTTGTTCCGGCCATGTTTCACGACAGCTACGCAGACTTTTTATGTATTGACGGCAGTTTATGGCAACACATCATCACCGTATCGATACCGATTGCACTCTTTCTTGGCGTTTTGGTGTGTCTTGCATTCGTCAAAGTGAGGAAGAACGGCAGTGAGTATATCGAGAAACGGAAATGGACCAAGACTCGAGTATCTTGAACAATGGTTGGCTGTATTTTTGGGCTTGTATGCTTTTCCATTCCTGGGCGATTGGAATGAGCTCCATCATTCTTGGAAGGGCCATCAACGACCCATGGGGATAAGGATGGTCTGGAACAATTTTTGCCAGATCATGTTGGCACTCCGCGGGGTTTTGGTGCCGGCAGCTCTGTACAATGCTCTATTCGAAGGTGGCTCATAGCCAGTCGGTTGGATGATCGATGCAGACAGGGTTCGATCGTGGCGCATGAGTCGTTTTACTCAGGCAGCAAGTGCAAAGTATGCTTCTGCGAGATGTTTCAGAAGATCAACGTCTTCATCGACACATTCAATACTTGTGTCATCATGGTGTGTTATTCGCTGAGCTCAGCGACGCCGTGAGCTATGTAGCCTGCGCCCACGATGCTTGAATAACAGCAGTCCAACCGGTGTCTATACAAGTTTCATCTCGATATGAAGACGCCAACCTGGCATAACTCGATTTACAAGCATTACATGCGTTGCTGGAACGCCCATGGCCACGATTTTGAAGGTGAAGAAAAGTCTTAGTATTAAATAACTATAAACTCGAAATACTCGTGTTGCTGCTCTGCGGTTTTGGCTTCTTTGGCCCAAACTCTTCCATTTGCACCAGCGATGTCTCATCATTCTCTGTAGACTGTACTTCAAAGGTCTTGGTGTATGTGATCGCATGAGGATCTCTCGCGCTCGAGTTTGTCCCTCGTCCCATACTTCCTATGGTTCCTCCTGCTCCTCCATTTTTCATGCCCTGAGTGCGGCTGCCATAGGCGTAGTATGGCCGCTGACTGGTTCCTTTGGTTGTACCGAACACCTTGGGAGAGAGGCGCACGAGCATGACACGAAGCGCAGGCATGCAGGCGCACATAATGCCGACGTTGATTTCAATGTTGCTCCAGTTGATGACCTCGGTTTGGTCCCAGGTGGGGTTCATTGAGGCCGCGAAGTGGACGAGAGACTGGAGGCGGAGAATCGAGACGATGGTGACGAAAGTACCAACGCAGAACATCAATGTTACGCTGATCTTCTTGCGCCACGAGAGCTGTAGGTGGAAGATTTCGTAAAGTGGAATCGCCAGCATCCAGATATCTAAGGCAATACTCATGCCGGCATTACTCCAGGCTAAAGCATTAATATTGATGCATTTGCCTTTGCCCTCCTTGTCCCATGAAGTCCAGTAGTATGAGATTGGTTGACACTGGAAAATGGACACAATGATGAATGCAATACCCCAAACGAGGTTGAAGGCGACCGTCGCCCATAATAGTCGCCGGATACTGGGTTTCGGGAAAATTCGCAGGAAAAACAGCAGGAGTGTGAGCTTCAGTAGGGCAACCTGGAGGAAGTAGAGTATCTCAAGAGCGTACAACCAACGGACAAAGTTTGTGATATGGTCGAAAGGGACCGTCCAGACGTCTTTCCCAAGTCCGTTGGGTACCATGGCTCTGTCTATTATGACGACGGATGGCAAACCGGCGAGCAGTAAGGCGACCAAGGAATAATCGTCCCAGCCTAGCTCACCAATAGAGAACACGCCCTTGTATAAAAGTCGGGTGACGGCAACAATGTTTGTTGTAGTGGCAAGTGCGATATTGGCAACGCGAATTGACTGGCCACTGTAACGTATTGGAGCGTGACATGCTGACGTAGTGAGGTTTTTTGTAGCTGGTGATGAAGTCATTAGCTATTGATCTAGCGTGATGGTAGTCAGGAAGTGAGCCACTCACTCAATGCCTCCCTCAGTGTACAGGTGTGCAATACGCATACTTCAACGTCGCTCTGCAATTTGACGTTGGTGCAAACGCATGTCGAGTTACTAGCCGCACAGTGAGACTGCGGGAGTGCGGTCTTGAGACAGGCTTGCTATGGAGACTATTAGCAACTGTCGGCCTCGATAGTTGAGTGGACATACCGCGCATTTAGGAAGAAGTGCAATCGACGAGCTCAACTCTTGCGCAAGGCCCCAAGATACCCAGGCCAGGAGTGGAAGCAGTAATTGCAAGGGCCTCATCTTTCCGTGTGCTACATGCAAGGTTCCTTGAGATCTGAGGTGTACGGCAAACTGAAAGAAGAAGGTCAAGATGAACGGTTCTCTTTGAGATAAGTATGCTTGTTGGCTTCTCCTAGATGGCCGGGAATACCAACAACTGTCAAGGGAACGGGTCCCCGAAAAGGCTCAAGGGACCCTGTCTTCATATGAGACCAAAGTTGCCATACCGTACGCCAGTGGCTGCAGAGTCCTAACCATCGGGACAGTGACGGCAAGTGGAGATTTGGCATAGAAAGTGGGCAGGGAACGCTTCCGGCGTTGTTATTCGAGGGGCCATGTTGTTTCGGTACCAGATGTGAAGTGTTGCCGCAGACTTGATCCCAGGCACATGCATTGTAAAGTTTAAACCTAGAATCATGGTCACTGGTTCGACCAATGGCTAATATGAAACATAAGCGGGAGGAGGGAAAAGCGGCTTTGCCACAGAGGGTCTGAACTCGTGAAGCTAGTCGATGGCGAACAGGCCAGATGGGACCGGTGACGGAGATCTTGCTATTCTGGATCAGCGGAATATCCCTGGCGTGAATTCACGGCACACATAGCCACTTAATGCAGGGTCCGTCTCGAGACGTGCATATCGGCATGTACACTTTCAGAAGACACCGCGGTCGACTAAACCACTGCGCCCTCGGAGACCGTCACACGCCAGTGACTCTAGGACTGTCTTTTAGGTGATCTTGCGAACGGCAACCGTGTGTCCCGAGGGGAGCGCAAGGCTCTCGTAGATCCGGGGAGTACAGCGATCTTGGCCCACCCGTGGAGAGGGACAAACCCGCCGTATGAGGCGTGGGCACGGACCGTCCACCGGTCCAGATTTTTGCTTTCACCCTACGTGCATGACAACCCGTCAGCCAGCTCTGACCGATTTCTCGCTGACAGCTCCCACAGACTCGTCAGCCACGTGGAAAAGCGCCCCTTTTTCTCTTTGGGACGATCAGGTTCATTGCTTGCGCAGCCTGGCGTTGACATTGTCAAGTCTCTTTTCACACCACACCATGTTTATTTCACGCGAGTAGGCATCTATCAAATGACTCGTAGGACATGGGAGAAAGGAGACTACAAAGGCTACTTCCATCTTTCCCGCGGATGCCATTCGGGAGCGCGGGACACGTCTTTGGCGGCCGACGGGTGAGGACGCGCGACCGTCAGGAGTGTCAGAGAGTCTGGAAACAGTGGGCTTCCCGCCGCTCGGAGGCCTTTTCTGCCTCACCACCTGAAGGCTTGTGAGAAACCTATACCCATCGCCCTTAGCTTGCAGGAAGTCTGTTGAGCACTGTCGACGACAGTTAGGTCGCCGCTGAGGCTTCGCTATAACGAAAACCAAGACGGGATACTTCGGGGCTTCTGGAAGTCTGCTTCGCTTACGTACTGCGCTCCGAGCGGTCGCAAGCCATCTCCGAAGCCCTCTGCCGCCTAAATCTGTGCCTCACTGCTCTCATTTCACTGCAGACATTCCAGCAAACCTTGGCTTACGGGCGGTGGAATGCCCAGTTGTAGTCGTCCCAAGACACGGTCTGAAGCGAATCTTGGACGGCTATCGAGCTCTTCGAGGTTAATCTGATGCAGAATCGATACAGTTGTACGCGTTGTCGGCAAGCACTACTCGCGACGCCCTTCATTCCTTTCCTCAACAGCTTACTGACAAGCCCCGGTTGAGTGGGTGGTCTCCCTTATGGAGATGCCTTCACTGGCGCTGCACTTGACTCGAAATCCACCATGTTGAATGTCTCGCACGTTGAATCAGGGTTATCCGTGCGCAGGATTTCCAGGATCAATACACATTGTTCCTGTCCGATGCGATCGGTCCCAAAGGCACATCTTCGGCTCGATATGGTTTTGCATCCAGGTCGGCTCCACATGGGCCCCCAGCCCAAACATCGTATCGCGGGCTAATAGCGCCGAATTCGCTGATCATGTTCGCACATCTGCATGGATTGCAGCTGACACCGAGAAGTCCAACGGTCCATGTCCAGACTGTCGGAACAGCTGCCCTCGCATACACGGGCTGATCTGCCTCTACTTCGAACACTATACGGTATCTTCCACACGCTATGGGCAAATCACGCAACCTGATGACCAAGTTTGCGGAGTTGTTGTCTACCAAACTGTATTTCCACACTACTGTGGCTCTGGTCCCATACCCCATGCATCACCTAATCCAGCATCCGTAGTCTAGGAAATAAACTTCATCAGTAGGCGCGACCTGCATTTCTCACACTACAGTCAATGTTTCAAGTTTCATCGTTGAACGGTCGGCCAAACAAACATTGCGGATTAGGTACCGCTTCATCTGCGACTGCGACAGCGGCAATAGCAGTGACAACGGTCAACCTTCACCCGTCTCACATGTAGGAAAACTCAACATTGTTTTGCGAGTGATATTGATCGCCTCAATCTGAACTGTCCTTGAGACCGGCGCGCGGAAACTCTCCTCACGTTCCAAAAACACTTACCACTACCCGACATTTTTTCGTCTGGGGATTGCCGTGAACCACAAGAAGGCCGACCAATCGTCCAGCCGTCAGTGCTGATAGCGCAATTGACCCAAGATGACTGCATAGGTCATATTCGTCACAAAATACGAAGTGCACAAGCAGCTTGAAACGTTTCACGACATGTTAAGCTTCAGAAGAAATGCTGGAGCCATGTTCTTCGGCAGTTACTCCGCAGGACGCCACCCCGTTCTTCCCAAGAACATGGTGGTCCACGTTTCTTGATGCAGCTGAATGCTGCATGCCGCAATGTGGCAAACGTCGGTACACACGAAGAGTTCAAAGACGAGGCTAATCATGCGAAACTTAACCACGCGAGCAAAGTTGTCCTTGCCAGATACTGACTGGATGATCGACAAGTCGTCCAGAAAAGCTTCGATACCCAGCAAGCGATCTTTGCGCAACTTTTGATACTAACGTCTTCTTAGGCGCAAATCTAAGTACTCACCACGTCACTGTGTTGCCAAATGGTGTCGCTCAGAACCTGCCCCTCTACGGAGCGCAGTGGATGGGGCTGGTGGGGCGAGTTGCACATAGGCAGCTCTCTTTCAACCACGGCGAATATCCGGCTGCACGCATTCGCGCCACGAAGTTGGACTGATCAGTGGGCGCTATATTCTGATTGGGTCCGCAAAAATAACCGCTACTTGACAATTGGACAACCGGCTCGACTTTCACATCAAGGTTGAATCTCGGACGGCGGCATTTCCCAGTGATCTTCCAGGGAATCCGTTTTGGTACTCAACTTCATCATGGTCACGAGCGCGGTGACCATTTTCAGTCACATCGATTCTACGAGCAGTCCCAACCTGGAAATCTCTGTGATGAATCTGCTCATCCTTGCCCGTTTGTTTCTTCTCTACAGAGCCTATTTCAGCTATCCCAGCCCATTGATTCTCCTTCAATGAGCACGTGCACCCGCATTCACCACCCCTTTCCGCTAGTCTCTCTACTACACCGAGTCATATGAGCTCTTACTTACTACCCACCTTTCCATGCTATGGCACTCCACTAGATTGTTCTCCAATATTCTTGAAATGAATTCTGGTTCCCCTCCCGCTCCCCACTAGTCTCCGCGGCCACCAGCAAGTCATGCAAACTTTCGCAGGACGCCTTCAATGCGCCTTCTTCCGTTCTGCTAGAAGGTTCACTTAGCTCATCTCTTGCTTTTTCTAGTAGCACTTTACCACAAGTCCCAGTCTTTCCAGCACTCACGGACCACCTTTTTCTTTTTTTTTTGCGCTTTGACGCATTGGCGCACCTTAATTGTATGTCTTCTATCGCTCTTGCAGGATCTTTGCCTCGCGTAAACTGACACCATCAAAGCATACAAACAAGCCACCACTGTTCCCCTATCACTTCTCTGACTGGCAGAAGCACTGTCTAGACGTCTACTCTCAATACTGTACCTCCGCATCCACTTCCTCCCCCTTTCTTTCAGCTTCGTTATCTTTCAGCTTCATTGTCCTCCAAAGCAACAAAGCTCTCCCTGGCTTGGATTTTGCAGCTCACTTCTACCGCTCACTTTATCCGATTGTTTATCCTGTTCGCGTTTCCTCCAAGCATCGTAGTACCATTTTCCACTTCGTATGCGCTGATCAAGTTCTGAGCCCGCGTCCTACTACTGCTCGTGACCTGTGGCCGTGACTATAGTCGCCTACCCTGGCTATAGAGGACTATCGGTGAGACGCGTGTTTCTTTGGCTTGGCCCAATGACTCTCCTGAAAAGATATCTCGAATATTCGTATGAGTACCCCAAATCATCACAGGGGTAGAGTTGTTATTGCCGTAAATGCGCATCTGTCACAAATTTAAAGAGAGGCATGCACGGAAAAGTGAAGCTTGCTTTATGCGTTGAGATTACCGACATATGACCGTCCTTTGATACAACATACAGGTACTAGTGCCACATCAACGACACAACAATGAGAACAAAATGACGTGCGGTATAGAGTGCAGATATCACATTCAGAAATGCTAGCTGGAGCGCTCGCTCTAACCCAGCTATGCAAAGACAGCCCATCGCTCGTCGCCCTGTTTTTGCCTATGCCCAAATTAGTGTACAAGAGGAAACCCTATCTTGGATGTGCTTATATCCTTTGAAAACGCAATGTTAATCCGGACTGAATAAAGAGAGGCACAAGAATGCGCACTACCAAGCCTCTACGTCGAAACCTTCTTCAGAGAACTCGGTGGCGACGACGGTTCTCCGTGAGAACTGGCGGCCAGCAAGAGCTTTGATGGCTTTCTGTGCCGACTCGGTATCCGCATACTTGATGTAAATCTTTCCAACACCGAGGTTCACACGAGCTCCGGCAGGGCGGGGGATCTTTGTCTCGACAATAGGCCCGTACTTGCCGCACTCTTCTTCGATATCTTCTTTGATTTCTAGCAATAGTCAGCATTAACAGCATCTTGCGCACAAAGGAGGAGAATTATACCTTCATACTCATCGTCATTGATCAGTTCGTCCGAAGTCACCATGTTCATGAGGCAAATCACACGGCTGTGTTCATGGTTCTCGGCTGCACTGGCGCCTGCCAGCATCGAGATAGCGCCCACTCCACCGTCGAGGCCAGTCGTTTGCTGCAGACCGACTGTCGCGCGGGATACTTTAAGGTTTCCGTCACCCAGCGGGATGTCGTTCAGACCTTCAATGACAGCGTCCACAATGTCAACATCTGCATATTCGCAGAATGCAATTCCCTGAGAAGGATTAGCTAGGTTTGGGTACAAAAGCAGGTCACTTACACGATGTTGGTCGGTGCTGGTATCCTTGACCAGAATAAAAGCCTTGAGCTTGCCCATAGTCTCAACAAGCTCTCGCACTTGTTCCTCCTCAATGTACGTGGGAATGTTGACAATGCTAAGCTTGTTCGGGCTGTCTTTGACGACTGTAGACACCTCATCGCCGGGATATGCGTTCTCGTCAGCGGTTGGGGTGATGTAGTCCTTCGGCCGGCGGATCGAAAGACCTGAGCGGTCTGGAGCGCCGCCATCGTCGCGCATGGAGATGCCATTCATGGCGAGAGCGACAGTTGCATCTTCGGGCGTCTTGAACTCGAGTGCGGCATACTCCTTGCTGGTCGCAACATGCGCAGACAAGCACGGGTCGCGGCTGGAGACGACGTTCAGCCCGTTGAGCTGCAGATTGAAAAAGTCCATGATCTCCTCGGAGCTGGTTCCAGATGGCAGGTTGTGGACATACAGACGCTTCGACTGCTTGGCGGCAGATGGCGCAAGAGCCGCAGCGGTGGCAGTTCCGGCGGAAGGGGTCATGAAAGCGGCGAGTTTGGACGGATCCATGGGGGCAGCACGAGGAGCTCCTGGGAGAGGGAACATGCCAGACAGCTTGGCCTGCTCCGCGGTGATGTTCTCGTAGCCAGCGGGCTTGATGTCCCACTGCGTCATGCGGCGCTGACGCTTCTGGATATTGGTGAAGTTTGTCAGGTCTGGCGTTGCCTCGCGCGGCTTGTTGAAGGGCGGCGACTCTTCCTTCTGCTGGCGGCCCCGGTCGCGTCCTCCGCCAAAGCCTCCATCGCGCGCACCACGCCCGCCTCTACGCTCACCGCCGTCGAATCTATCACCGCCCCGCTCGCCACGTTCACCTCGGTCTCGTCGGCCGCCGCGGTCGTCGTCGCGGTCGCGGTTCTCGCGAGGTCGGTCCCGCCTCGAGTACGAGTCGCCCCAGTTGCGTTCTCCACGGTCATTGCCCCGGTCCTCACGCCTCTCGCGGCGACTGTTGTATGTGTCCTCGCGCTCGCGCTCACGGTAGTCACGGCTGGACGAGTAGGTATCGACCTCGTAGTCGCGGCGCGAGGAGCCGCCGCCGCCGTGGCGGGGAGAGCGAGAGCGGCGGCGGCGTCGGTCTCCGCCATCTCCGCGATCGCGGCGGTCATCTCTCGAGGACTTGCTGGTCAGTCTGCCGTCTGTATCGCAGGCCAAGGGCGCACTCACATAGTTTCTGGACCCTCCTGAGCGGCCGCCGTCTGCTTTAGTTAGTATCAATCCATCTTGGGGAGCTGTACACCAGTCAGTACGTGTACTGGTTGAACTCGCTTACCTCGGGAATAGCTGTCGCCGTTCATGATGGGCTGCTGGATGGGCGGGAGCTGTCGCGCGGTGGAGAAATGCAGCCGCGCAGTGTTTGCTGTGCGACGTGAGACGGCCGAAGAAGCTGCGATTAGCAGACCGAGATCAAGGAAGGGCGATGAATTGACCACGAGCAGCTGTCCGGGCACTAGGACGCGATGCTTTGGCGCTGTCAAGGCTGTCGTTGCCGCGAGACGTGTGGTGAGAAAGTCGAATGTCTCCTAGCGCAGCTTGGCGCGACTCCCCTTGCGACCGAGGCGGCACCCTGAGGCCAGGGTACATGCACTCTCGAAGCACTCAGGGCGCGAAGTCGATTCCTGTAGTCCTCCACATGGCTTTTCGAGCTGCAGAATGGCATAAACTGCCTACAAGCCTCACCGAGCTCTGCATAAACACAACATTGCGCTGCGGGCAGTCATTCAGGTACGCGCAATTGCATCGACGGCTCTGTGGAAGCTGCTAATATGCTCTCAGATGGCGCAAATCCGCTGAAGACGAGTGGTCAATGGCCCTCCACGGCCGCATACTCTCACTTCGCCAGGACGCCGAAGCCCTGCACTACCGCGCAATTTACCCCTCTGCCACTGCCGACCTGCCCACCCCGCCGCCGTCCAACGCGCCGTCAGTCGTCCCCGAGGAAGACAATACTCTGGCCCTCATAAACCACTACTTCAACCTCGGCACTAATCTGGGCCAACTATACGAGCAGTGGGCCGCTTCAGATGCCAACTTCAGGAAGAAAGCGCCCAAGTTCACAGGCGTCAGGATATTGCGGCAAGATGCCTGGGAGGCGCTAATAGGCTTCATATGCAGCAGTAACAACAACATCAGTCGAATATCAGGCATGGTGCACAATCTTTGTCTACACTATGGCCCTTTGATTGGCCACATTGATGATGTCCCGTACCACGACTTTCCCACGCCCCAGTCACTCTCTAACCCCAATGTCGAGGCCCACCTCATGAAGCTTGGTTTTGGATATAGGGCCAAGTACATTGCAAAAACTGCACGGATTGTGTCGCAAGAGAAGAGCCTGCAGTGGCTGAACAACCTCAGCAACCCTGAGTGTCCTCAGTTTGGAATCGAGACCAAGCCGGCAGGAGAACTCCTGGAGGGCGGCCGAGAGGGATACCGGAAAGCTCAGGAAGAGTTGATAACATTGCATGGCGTGGGTCCCAAGGTCGCTGATTGTGTTTGCCTCTTCGGCCTCGGCTGGTCCGAGTCTGTCCCTGTGGACACACACGTGTGGCAGATTGCACAGCGCGACTACAAGTTTGGCAGAGGCAAGCACAGCAGCTTGACAGCCGCCACTTATGTAGCGGTAGCGAACCACTTTCGGAAACTTTGGGGCAAAGAGGCCGGCTGGGCGCATTCCGTCCTATTCACCGCTGATCTAAAGGCATTCTCCGAGAGGGTTGTTGCGAAGACTGAAGTTAAAGAGGAGGTTGTCGTAATAAAGAAGGAGGACGATGAGGTAATTATGGAAGAATCAATTAAGAAGGAGACTGTCAAAAGAAAGAGGGTGAAGAAGGAGCCTGGAGAGAAAGAACACTCTGTTTTGGAACTGAAAGAGGAGGTTAGGCGAAAGAGCAAGCGACGACGAGCTTGAATACTAGTCTTGGAATACGTTCATAGCACTGACAGATACCCTACGCTGCAGTTGTAAAGCGTGCGAGCACCAGGCCAACAAAACTTGGAACTGAGCCGTTCGAAATAGCAAGTAGAAGTGAAAGGCCCAACCCAAGTGCTCTTCACTCCTTGCAAAGTCGTATCTCAAGCACACTGCTCTTCGTAATCTTCTCTGCTTTGACGTAAAATGTGAAATTGAGCTAAGCTGCTGACTATGCTCCTAATCAGGGCCGCTTTGGCAGTGCCACGTTGTCACCATTTCAAAAGTCAAGATACGACGAATGTCTATCTTCAAAATATTGCCAATCGCGAAGGTTATCAATAGACTGCTGCAAGACTTTTGAAATGCCACCTTGAAGCCTGGAAATCACAGATATAGCCAGGCGGACGACCAACTATTTCGTGGCAGACAACGGGCGGACATGCTAACACCGACTAACTCCGCTGCACCGAGGAGCCCCATTTATGCAGCGAGCACGGATCCTAGCTGTGATATACGTAGAAGATCAGAAAGCCACAATCAATACCAATAATGACGTGCAAAGGTAGGCAACAATTGTTGTGCGTCAGAATTGATCCGCATCAAGATTGATCCGCAGGTTGACCCGATGGTCGTCCATAGTCTATGATTTTGGTAGCCTGATTCGGCTAGACAGGCTGACATCAAGCCACACTTAACCTAATGCGTCCTTAAATGCTGCAGACGTCTACGTTAATCCTACAATCCGGGACTACTTTTGATACGGGGATATTGAGGCTAAACCCCGCTATGTACAGAAGAAGGCATTCGGTCTTTGGTAAACGCGAAATTCCGCAAAGAAATTCCATATAAAATCCTCGGGCCTTTCTACCTCGTTTATGTTCGTATACTAACATCTCGGCCCTCACACGTACTGCACAACCAGCTCATCAGACTGACTAGATACAATGGCAGGCCGTTTCCTTTATTCACAGTTTTTTGTTACGCCCCCAAAGCCTACAAGCGACTACACTGGAAAGACAGTCATCGTTACTGGATCCAATGTTGGCCTAGGGAAAGAAGCTGCACGCCACTTTACGCGCCTCAATGCGTCGACAGTAGTCCTCGCTGTGCGCTCCCTCGAGAAAGGAGAAGCAGCAAAGAAAGACATCGAGTCCAGTACTGGACGCAATGGTGTTGTTCAAGTAATGCAACTCGACATGTCCTCCTACCAATCTGTCCTCGACTTTGCCGCCACGGCCTCAAAATCGCTGGGCAGAATCGACACGGCAGTCCTAAACGCCGGTGTATCGCGCGGCTCCTGGGAGGTGTTCGAACAAGATGAATCAACCATCACCGTCAACGTCGTTTCTACGTTCCTCCTCGCCTTTGCCCTTCTCCCCAAGCTCAAAGAGACAGCCAAGAAATTCAACACAAGGCCGACTCTGACAATCGTCTCTTCCGAAGTCCACGAATGGGCGACTTTCGACGAAAGGAAAGCGCCCGATGGCAAGATCTTCGAAAGGCTGAACGAAAAGGTGGTCAATGGGAAGGATGTCAGTTTAGCGGAGCGGTATCAAGTGAGCAAATTGCTCGAGGTTCTCTTCGCACGCGCATGGTGCGAGAGACAATCCGCAGAGCAACTACCCGTTACGATAAACCTTGTCAACCCAGGATTCTGCCACTCGTACGTTCTCTTCCATTCTCCCTGTATCCCCACAATTGCATGCAGTAATTGACCTCGCGATTAGAGAGTTTGGCCGCGAAAATGGCATCATCGTCGCATTCTTACGCCTCCTCCTCGCACGGTCAACAGAGGTCGGATCAAGGACGCTCGTGCACGCTGCATCCCAAGGTCCTGAGTCTCATGGCCAGTATCTGAGTGATTGTAAGATCACGCCACCGAGCAAGTACGTGTTGAGTGAGGAGGGGAAGCGGGATCAGGAGAGGGTGTGGAAAGAGTTGGTTGGTAAATTGGAGAACATAAAGAAGGGTGTGACACAGTCGTGAAGGAATAAATTGGGATGGGTTGGTGGAATAAATATCAAGGGTGTATATAAGGCTTACGGATAAGAGAAGTGGGATGATTCTAGTGAGCGGAAGTGAAGTTCGACGTGAGAGTAAATTAGTAAAAGATACCATGCTGCATAATGCTATGCTTATTTTTCGCTGGCTAAGGGTATCAATGCGGCCATGTACAGCTCCAACGTACTGTGCCTTAACTTACCAATAAGTAACCACTAACCGAGTGAAATCCAGTTGTCATCATCATGGAGTGGAATAAATGCCACAGGGCCAATATCTCAGTCGTGTAAAGTATCATGACCATTAACTTTCCTACATGAATAGCCTAGCCCTACTCACTAAAACCTGTTTGCATCACAGGGTTGAGCGAGATGGTCACTGATTGTTGTATTTCCAGTGAGATCGCAAGCCTCTGCTGCTTGACAAATGCGCCATCATCCAAGTCTCTTGTAAATTTGGCTGGTAAATATGGAAATTATCGAGATTTGAAAACTAACCAAGCATTTCGTATGAAAGCCACTGTAAATTTAACCAAGATAGGGAACACTGACCATTTTTGATCAAGGTGGCGAATGCCAACGAGCTGCTGTTTAAAGGTGTTTCTCTCAATATGAAAGGATTTCAAGAGCGATATTGGATTATGCAAACTTTGGTACTTTAATGACCGAAGGTGCTATTGCTCCAATTGACGCTGAGACGTATACTACACAGACGGCTTTCAAGCAGAGTTTGAAAAATAGTGTTGAAATCACGGCAATAGATTGTTGAATTTAGAGATTCAACCTTATATGTAAGCTCGGCCAATCACATTTACAAATCTCATTCGTACTGCATGTAAGAAAGGCAAAACCGGCATCGGCGTAGACACGCGACGATTTACCTCCTTCGGGTTAGCTTATTGACTCATAAGTGAAAGTCTGTGCTTTCATACACTGACATCATCTCAACGAGCTGTTTGAACATGCGCTGCATTCTCTTCATATCCAGAACAAAGTTTATTTTCAAAACATTCTAGTTCACAATTCATAATGGCAAGCAATGACCAAATCGATGCCATTTCTCTTGCCCAGCAGCAGCAATCACAATCCTTCCAAGCATCAACCCACGCGAGTGAACTTGGCGAACAAGCTAGCAGACAGCGGGAGCTAGATAAAAAGAGAGCATTAGCTCTTGTAGGTTCCGCTTTATCGCAACTACCAATATGGGGTACCTATATTCTCCTGCCTAACTAGGCCTTCCCTTACAGAATCATAGGCTTCGCCATGAGCTATGGCGTCCTACAAGAGTACTACTGGGACCATTGGGATCTGCAAGGCGGCCGAGAAATCACAGGTATCATTGGAACAACGTCCAACGGTGTCATGTACTTGTCCATGCCGTTTCTCTTCGCCTTGTTCTCCAAACGATGGGCCCGTTACCGCCAGCGCGCTGCTGTTTGCGGCGCTCTACTTGCATGCGCCAGCTTCATCCTGTCCTCTATCAGTAGACACGTTTGGCATCTAGTTGCTACGCAGGGAGTCCTGGCAGCACTAGGATGTGCACTCGTTTTTAGTCCTATCACACTCTCCCTAGGTGAGTGGTTTAATGCTGATAATCGCCTCTGTAATCGAGCCGTAGCGTATGGAATTTGTCTCTCTACCAAGAACATCGTGGGGTCTGCTTGCCCATTCGTATTCCGAGGTCTTCTGGACAGGTACGGATTCCGGGCTACCTTGATTGTGTGGGCTGGTATTACAGTCGGAACTGCCCTTCTTTCCATCGTAATGGTACAAACACCTCATTCAAGCTTGAATACGAGCGCCCGAGGGCGCAAGATTCCCTGGCAATTCCTCAGACGTCGAATGTTCTGGATTTACAGTATCGCAACTCTGCTTCAGAGCGCTGGGTATGGCATTCCGCAAACTTATCTGAGCGAATATGCCCGTAATGTTTCTGCCTTGTCTCCAACATTCTCGACGCTACTACTCACCCTGATCAACATACCTGGAATCTGCTCTTCAACTTTCTTTGGCTTCCTGAGCGATAACAAATACTTCCAACTTTCTGCTCCAACTGTAACCGCGATATCAGCTGTCAGCTCTGCTCTGGCTGCATTCCTCTTCTGGGGTTTAGCCGCACGAGGTAGCATTGCTCTGTTGATTCTATTTGCCATCACCTTCGGGTTTTTCGCTAGCGGTTACAGTGCAACCTGGGGAGGCATCATGAATGATGTGGAAGAGGATGCTGCGCAAAGGAATGAGGCTATCGACAGCGGAGTATTGTATGGCTTACTGAATGGTGCTAGGGGTATTGGATACGTAGGAGGCGGGCTTGTTAGTGTACCTCTGATCAAGGCGGGGAACACAGCCTCGATGGGACTCTTTGGGTACGAAACGACTTACGGTCCGCTTATTGTATTCACGGGACTTTCGTTAGCCTTCGGTGGCTGCGGACTCGTTTTCAACCCGAAGTGGAAGAAAGTCATGCACTTTCAGCGACGACGGCATGAAACGGATCGCCCAGTCTAATTGAGGAGACTTTGAAAATCTTTTACAGTCAGTATGAAGCCATAACAGGATAGTATTATTGGGTTTTAAAGAAGACAAAGGAAGTACTATTAAAGGGAACGATCTAGAAAACGTAACTGAAGAAATTGATAAGAGCGCTCATTCTTTAGCCTCTTAGTAGACATCTAAGCTATACAGTTATAATTAGTTCGGTATCTATCATTTCAACTGGTATTTCTATCAAAATTGTCAAAGGATTAGAAATTATCCGTAATTGATGATCATCGTTCTTGAAATTAAAAGAGATCCTTTCTGCCATCTAAGAAATCGTGGGCACTAAGAACATGACTGTCGAGTACGTATTCAGCATTGCGTCCCGAATAGATATGAAAGTGTTCTCTGTTGTATGGAACAGCTTTGCTACCTAATGCATGTTACAGTGGAGTCTAAGAGATCCATCTACTTTTATGCCCAATCAGTATATCTTCTTAGCATTTATTTCCAGCATCATAAACAGTAGCGGTCTCTCATGCACCGACTCCTTGCATCTCCTCTTTTACCGCACAACCATTCAACTCCAGGCGCTGCGCCAGAAACTCAAACCCATGCAGTCCAATCTTCCTTAGCAACTTTCTATCCACCTTCTTCTCCACCTCGACCAACAGTGGGCCAGGCGCCATCCGCCGATCCGCATCCGCCTCCGCCAAAAAAACCACCAGCAGCTCCCCCTCCATGTCTAACGCTACAAATGACATGGTGCTGTAAACATATCGCCGCTTGAAAGCAACCACATCAAAGTGCCCATGCCGGGTATCATGATCGCGCTCCGCCAGTTTGACTACATTTGCAAAAACGGCCTCATCATGCACGCGCACGCGTTTGAGCTGCACTGCACGACCGAGAGCCTCGCTCAAGGGTGCTTGCAGGGCGTGGAATGTGGCATTGAAGTGCATACTGACGCGTAAGAGGGCAGCGGCAAAGGCGGCGACCGCGAAAGGGGTGATGTGAGGCATCGCGATATAATGCAGCCAGTCATTCTCAGGGGCAAGATGAAAGGAGCACACAAGCCAGGGCGGAATACGCTCGAGTAGAGTGATGAGGCATGCGTCGTTATGGCGGGTGGCGAAGCCCAAGGCTGCGAGAGAGCGGCGTAGTCGTTCTGCATTGTTAAGGCAGTAAGTGCGTGTTGCGATGAGGGCTGCTTGAGGGTACAATTCCTGAAAGAGCCAGGTCTCAAAGACGATGCGAGGGTCAACAGACATGCCGGTTGGAAGGGTATTCGGTTGTGGGTTGTAGCAAATGACCTCACCCGAGACCATGATACCGAAGGCTTTGTGGTGGCTGAGGGTCAGGCCTTGCACGACAGGTAAGCCGTCGCAGAGGTCCATGCTGGGAGGACCAAGGGAGATGTTGTCTGGGGCGAACCCAAGGTCGAGGGCGCCGTCAACGTGGATGTAGGCGATCTCAACTTCAATGGCACGCAAGGCTTTACGAATACCTATGATATCATCACGGCCGCCGACAAAGGTCGTGCCGATGTTCGCAAAGAGAACCACCTCGTGCTCAGTGCCGCGAGCAGCGCAGTGGGTTCGATCCTGCCTGACTTGTTGAACGAGGAGAGGGATTTGCATTCGGCCGTACTCGTCAGCTGGAACCTCCGCGAAGCGTGGCCGCTTGTCTTCATGCCAGATGCTGGTAATGGCATCACTGTCACGAACCACCTTCTTGACGCTGTAGTGAGTGACAGAGGAGTAGTAGAAGTAGGCGTTGGGGTGTTGAGAGAGCGCGGTGTGAACACCGATACGGTTGCCCATGGTACTACCAGTGGTAAAGCAGGCAGGGAAGGAGCCATGTTCGGAAAGGGGTAGGCGAAAGCTTGACTTGCGGGTGCTGAGGATCTCTTCAGCGCGAGCCTCAGTCCAATCAAGAGGTATGTTAAGGGAAAGAAAATGTCCTACGATAGGACCGAGAGCAGAATACGGCGCTTGGTTCAAAGGATATCCACCCGATGTCTTTCCCACAACACGAAAATGATCTACAGCAGACTTGATCGTTTCTGTAACCTCCTTCGCCATAGGGAACTCGTCCTGCGAGGTTGAAAGCCACGATTGAATATTTGGTACTGACATTCCTAGACTGCTTAGAGCATGAGCGAGCCTGAATGCATCCTGAATCGTAGCGCTAGGTTGTACTGTCGCTAGGTAACAACTTCTAGCCAACTGTATCAACCCGAAATTTTTTCTTGTGCTCTCACACAAACTATTGCAAGGCTCAATGATCAAGTCCAAGGAACCACGCGGTGCATTGGCCTTGACCCCACAGCCACGTAAAATTTCCTGAAGAGTGTTCCTGTTTGATTCGCAACGACGATAGACCTCGCGAATCCCAGAAGAACCAAACCGCACTTCTTGAAGATACATCAGAAGAGGCCCAAGAGCATCACGAGACCCAGCGAGGGTGCCGTCGGTGCCCCTGACGTATTCTACCAGAACATCTGAGGTATTGCCAAGCGTACGTGATTTTAGAATGACTGCAGGAGGAGGAGATATACTGTTCGTTCCTGCGGCGACGATTGTAGCGGCATCGATTGTAGGGTCTAAGTAGTCATGATAACTGCTATGCTCGAAAGGATGTCGGAGGACAAGACGCGGCAATCCAAGCCGTTTTCGGTCTGAGGTGGACATAGTTGTCAGGTAGTCAAAAGTACGTGATGCGTCAACATGGAGATAAATAGGTAGCTGTTCTGACAGGTCGCGGATGGCTTCAAAGTCGTCCATCTCACCGTGCCCATTTCCTAAGCTGGCAATTGCAATTATGGGCCGATTGGGGCTTCCATGCTTTGCAAGAAGACCTCGAGCATCCTTCCATGGGCGATCCAGTTGGAGGAGTTCCAGACCAAATAACTGTGAAGCGGACTGTGAGATAGTTGCCTCGATACAGCCAGCTACAAGCAGCGGTTGGCTCTCTGGCACCTGACGTCGAAGTTCCTGCTGGATGGCACGAATTCCATACTGATTCGCTTCTACCCAGTTGCAAATATACCCAGCTGCGTTGGAATCATCGACGCGCGCGCCTTTAGTGAGAACAACGTGTCGCTCACACTCTTTGAAGTGGAAAGGCCAGCTTTTATCAATTTCCTCAGGCAAGTTGAGGTGGTTGTTGTGCCATGGAAGCCCAGAATCCCGTTGCACCTTCGCTGTATCCGCCCATAGGGGATCGGAAGACGGAGAGAACGGTCCTTGAGGATGTTCTCGCCACTGGTGGTAAAGAGTGTTGACATGTTCTAGGATTTCCCGGACCGATGGGTCTGTGGCCCATGAGTTGATGACAGGCTCATCGTACCATTGAAGCCTGGACTCATAGAAAGACTTCGTGATTACGTTATCGATGATAGATTCTTTCTTTTTAAGTATGTGAGGCATGTTTAATTTTGATAGTAAGCAACTGGTAAACGGTAGTGGACTGATTCCTAAAGAAAATACTCGGGGAAGGGCCGAGGAATGACTGCAACTTAAGGCCATGAGCTGGGCAATCTGAACTATCTGTGAGTGACTAGATGCTCACTTAGATTGTACACGCTGATGAAGCACGAGAGCCTCACTTCCGCAAAGATCAACGTACTTCTGACGCCATGGTCATAACCTAAAAAAGCATGTGTCATTTTTCACGCGGGATGATTCTCCTGCTGTCACTATACTCTTTTTTTACGTTATAGAAAATGCGGGCTTATCAGACTGACAGTGCGAGACATTCTATGCTTATTGAACTTACCAAATAATAGAGGTTTTCGGACTCTATACCAACTTGATACACATTTGCCTGCTACAAGCCTAGCGCTTTTGTATCGCTGTTGTGTTACACCTAGGAATGTGCAATAGCTAGTCCAAAAAACTAAAACTAGTATTAATCTTATAGCTATATAACGGTAATTAATTGTTAGAATAATAAGCTCTCATAGTAAATTGGTGTTGAAAACCCCTATTTAATATATGTTTCTAGAGAGATAGGTTTCTCCATAGAAAAGGTGTTAACGGCGAAGAATAACTTTTCATCTGTAAGTTAAGTTACTACAAGGTTATCTGCTTAAGTATTTTGTTAAGGCTATCCAGCTATTAGTTTTACAGTTAACTTTAGCTGGGATTGAGTTATGTCAATTAGAGCGTTAGGACTAATACCTAAGGATGGTCTGTGTTGCAGGTATAGACAGACCAATCGCTAAATTTCAAAATACTGATCAGGTAGGTGATAATATCCCCCCACATCATGCCGCGCATGGAACCAATCAGGCCGAAAGCGCGCCACGGGTCCTATGAGTGTTACACAGTTCACCGCGGCAGTGCTGATGCAGATATTGCTAGCGGCTTAGCATGACCAAAATTAAAGCAAGGTAAATCAGCGTCATCATACTATATATTACAGCAATGTCCAACCTGGGTACTTGTGCGCCAATAAATCTACCTATTGACTTTATATTACGCCAATTTTGCTCGTTAGACTCGCGTCTTGCATTTATATCTCTCCACTGAAGTTCAATCCAAAATCACTATGCTCCGCCCCGAAGAGTCCCAACCACCGTTGCCCTCGAGCTCCGCCATTACCCAGCAGCAGAATGTCCAACGTTCAGAGGAGGGTATTGGCGCCTGGATGCAAGCCCTTGGTGCATTTCTTGTATACACCGCCACGTGGGGCCTGCTTAGCGCTTATGGGTCCTACCAGTCCTACTATGAACGTACTCTTCCAGATGTTGCTACGGAGAACATTGCTTGGGTGGGAACTGTGGAAGGTGTCCTCTTGATTATGTGCGGCGTGATCACAGGGCCCATCTATGACCACGGGCACATTCGCTCGCTGCTTTACGTCGGCACTGTTCTCACCGTCTTTGGCGTCATGATGCTCTCAATATGCACCACGTACTGGCAAATCATGCTAGCACAGGGTTGGTGCATTGGGATTGGAACTGGTATTCTCTACAACCCAAGCATCGCTCTCGTCGCCATGGCATTCACTAAGCGTCGCGCCCTGGCCGTCTGCTTTGCCACTTCCGGTACTGCCGTCGGTGGCATCATTTACCCCATAATATTCGTACACCTGGAGCCTGCCATCGGCTTCGCCTGGGCTACCCGAGTTCTAGGTTTTATTACTCTGGCAGAGATCGTTGTTGCACTTGCCATCATCCTTCCCTACACCAAACCCACTGCTGCGACCAAGACTGGCCCCCCACGTGCCCTCTTCGAGCCCCGTGCGCTCATGGAGCCAGCGTTTGGCATGTTCTGTCTCGCCCTCTTCTTTATGTGGATTGCGTACTGGGTACCCTTCTTTTTCATCAGTGTCTATGCTGAGTACCGCCTCAACGCTAACTCGACCTGGTCTTTCTATCTGCTCGTCATCACCAACGCTGCGACTATCCCCGGCCGCCTCTTCGCCGTTTTCGTCATTCCACATACTGGCGTTCCAGGAGGCATGTTCGGCTTTGCGTTCGTCTCCAGCATTCTGCTATATGCATGGATGGCCGTGGACTCGCTCCCGGGCTTCGAGGCATGGATCGTGTTTCTTGGATTGATCATGGCGCCCTTAGCTGTGTTCTACCCTGCAATCATTCCACTGTTGTGTCCGACTAAGGAGGTCGTTGGAACACGAATGGGTATGGCGTCAGCGGCGGCAGCACTGGGGGTAGTACTCGGGGCACCAGTGAGCAGTAAGCTGATTGAATCAGCGGCTGGGGAGTATTGGAAGATGCAATTACTGATTGGAAGTTGCATGACAGCGGGGGCTGCGTGTCAAGCTTTCGTGTGGTGGTGCCTAAGGAGTCAGCATTAGACGGAGGAGAGCGTAGCGGTGAGCACTTGCGCGTAGAGGTAAGAAACGCAGAATAGGGTTCACCTGGTCTGGAAAATGGGTATTTCCTGTGGTGGTCGTGGTGAATTGTCCGTCCGAATACAGTCTTGCTTCAACGCTATGCACTCGTTTAGTTCTCTCGCTACCAAAAATGTGATTATGTCAGAGACGCAGAGTAGGATTTCTGTATCAAGAATCATACAGTGATTATACATATTTCATAGAAAAAACAGTGCTTCATGTGCTTTAGTATTGCAACGTAGATTTCTATTTGTCGGTGCCAAGGGAGTACTGCCAGGTTGATTTGTTGAACGTTTGAAATACATGAGCAGAAATGATTGTGACAGTGAAGAATAGTAAAAGTGTACTGCCATCGTGGAGCTACTCAGTGGCCCTCCATCTTGAAAGCATTGACTCTCTCTACAAACTTGTTCAGATTCTCCTTATTGTTCGCCGCAAGTGTCACAGTCGACATGCTTGTCTTTCCGTCTCCCATGTGGACCCAAGCATTCACCACGAGGCTCCCAAAATGCAACTCCTCCTTGAACTCAATCTCAAACTTCTTTCTTGTCAGCTGCAACATCAGGGGAAACAGTAGGACCGCCATGTTCAGCCCTCTTCGAATGAAATGCCCCTTGAGCGCCCCTAGCGGGTGACTCCCAGTCACTCGCACATTCATGTCAATGACGAGCTGTTTCCCCTCCAAGTCAGTCATAATGTCGGCTCCCATGGGCCCCCAATACCCCAGCTTGTGCGTGTACGCCGCCAGCTCCTCCATAATCACGCTGTACTTCTCTTGTAGCTGGTCTTGCTCGCGGTAGTCCACGAATCCCCCGCCCCAGTTCCCCTCCGCATCCAGTAGCTGCTGACTACAGGCGTTGAACACAGCCTTTCCATCCTTGGTGACAAACAGCGACAGAGCCACCGCCTCTCCTGGCACCAGCGTCTGAACTAGTACACAGCACGGATCAAGGTGTGCGTTCTCTGCATTGAGACCGCGCAGCATGCGTAACGTTTCCGGATGCAGCACCGCCAGCGCCGCGGCGCGCTCATTCTCTGTGCGCACGAGAAAGACACCCTGACCTGCGAGGGCCTGTGGGAGCTTGACCACGAAGGGCAGCGGGCGGGTGGTCAGAGGCTTGAGCATTCTCTCAGCTTCGAAGGCCAGAGGCTCGGCGTCGGAGGTCTCGGCAGGGCCAAGGATGGTTTCGAAAATATCAGTGGGTGGAGTGGGAAGTGGAGACTTGGCGAGAGCGCTCTTGGATAGGGCAGTATAGTGTGCTTCTGGGGAAACAAGGTGTGGGTAAGGGAGGAGGCAATCCATCGGGTTGATGATAGCGAGTTGGGTGGTGGAATTGAGGGGAATCGAGGCCGCAGCGGAAACAAAAGTGAGATCGGGGCGTTGAAAGGGAGTGAGGCATTCGAAGACGTGATGGGCGTCGGCCTGGTGTGGACGCTGGGGGAGAGAAGCGGAAGAGTTGGTCTCGGTCTGGTCAGGGTCGAGGTCGAACATGATAAGAGGCATTTTGCCAGCGATGAAGCCAAAAAGCTGCGGCACAAGTTGCAGGAACTCGCGGGCTAACGTGTCACTGTCTTGGGTAGGGCAGGCGGGGGATTGGTAGCTAAATTTGCGGGAGAGCGGTATGCCCACTGACATCTGGATTTCGGCGGTCGGTACAGCATAGGCAAGAGTGATTTCCTCGCCGTCACCACCAGAGGTATAGAGATCTCGCAGTGTTGTGTCAAGGACAACAGGAGGCGCGAATGTTTCCATAATGACAACGACAGTATGGTTCAATGGATATTCAGAAGCTAGGTATAATAAGAGTAAGTTTTATGATGGAGGAAATGAGAAAAAGTTCAGCAAGTGTGAAACAAGCTCCTTTTGAGGCAGGCAGAACGTGGATACTTTGCTACCAGGTATGGCTTTGTCATTGCTCTACAAAGCTTCATAGATGAAGCTATCTCCTGATGACAGTCAGAATATGATCACAGGGCCTCCTGCACACATCATTGATAACTTGCGTCATTGGGTTTCTTTACATGCTCTCCCGTACACTCTTCCGAGAAAGTACACCCCCACGTGTTGTATGGGTTGAGTCAGCACTCGTTTAAATGAATATGGGTTGCTACGTTGGGTCTGTACTCTCTGGTTCAGATCATACCCTCGTCTTTCGATGAACACGTCCATGAACTCGAAAGGTTTCCTAAAACGGACAAGATGATGTTCCAATTCCATGTCGCATGAGTAACATCGTAAGCCAGGAGAATTCCTGTAGCGAATCGCCGAGCGGCAGTCTTTGTGCTAAGCACTAAGAACTGAAGTACAACACGGTATCGTGAGCGTGCTGGCGGTGTGTCGATCGGAAAAAGTGGAAGCATGTTGAGAGTATCAATCTATGTGGATAGTTTGCTCGTGTAACCCCTTATGACCTTTGATGAGCAAATTTTTAACAAAAGTGACGCAATTACAGTAACACAAAACGAAGATCGTTACTGGTAAGGAACAATGAAACAATGTTCTGCTTATGCGAGCCCATGGAGTGACACGGTTTGCGCCGTCAATATCTGCAGCGGCAAGCATGTACCACGGGCTGATCCGATGCATTATCTGAAGGCTTATTTAGCTTATCTTGCCAGGGCTTACTCCGCTAAAGCAGGGGCTAGCTAAAAGTTAGGTAATAGGAGCTGACTGTGTATGATTGATTAGGCACCTATGTGCTCTATTGGAGCTGATGCAGTGGGGGATAATTCTCTGATGGAGATTTCAAATAGTTCGTCAAACAATACACTATTGTAACATTGTATTATTCAAAGGCAGAGACTAAATAGTCTGAATAAAATTTATTATGTATTTAAACCCAAGGAAATTCTTAAAACTAGCCTATGAACACTCTAATATAACTTACGCGAAAGGCGAGGCTAAAAACCTTTAAAGACTTAACCTACTACATCAGACTAGAGCTCTTAACCTAAAAAGTGTGATCTACATATTTTATACGTAATAACTATAAGAAGATAGAAGATTTTACAGGCTACTAAATATATAGACTCAGACTATAGCTTAGGTTAAATATGTTAGCATCACATTAAGTTCTAGTTAATGGAAACCTTCCAAGATCTTGTAAAGCGTCCTTTGCTAATGCTACCTGAGTCTTTGCCTACCCCACATCAAACCGACAGCGGTTACTCTCTAAAGCCTCATACCTAAAAAGTACGCTTGCAGCAGTTGAGAACTTTTTGACCTAGTTGACTACTTCCTCTTGAGAAACCTCTCTTTCCACATTTTCTTTTTGGATTCTCCTCTTCTCGTCTAACTCTTGTCTCCACCTCATTCCATCCCGCATTACCCAAAACACCACTCCAATCAACAAAACATAAACCAGCGCCAAAAATGTAAATGCCCATCCTGGATTCATAGTACGGCACATTGGTATAATTGCCGCACTTCCTCCTGCACTCATCAAACACCTTGCAAAATTCACCGCCGCCGTTGCAGCAGCGGGTTGTTCGCGATGTAAATCAAGAAGTAAACCATTCGTGATGTTGAACGCTGTTGTTACACCTAAACCCGTGATAAACAAAGCGATTTCGGGTCCAACGATGTGGGTCTGGAACTTGACCGTCCAGCCAAACATGAGCAGACCGAAGATGCCGACAATGTGTCCTGGGATAACAATTTGCAATCGAACTCGCTCGATGGGGAAGTTACTCAGATCTTGTTGCTTGCCTTTTGTAATGGTCATGCCAACTGCTTTTGCGTGTCTGCGGAAGTTCCAATCTACGACATGCCCCATAGTAAGCGACGAGATGAGCGAGCCGACGCCATTGGAAATGTAACATAAGCCGATATGTAATTCATTGAGACCGTAGGCTTTGTAGAAGAGATCTGGTATGGCTGAAACTGTAACCTAGCAGCGGCGTAACGCTGTCAAAAACACGTCTAGCATATAGTAGGGCAATTGGCTTACCATCATTCCTGTGAAGAACAAACCATTATAGAGGAGTATAATACCAGACTCTTTCTCTGCAATGATACGGAATGTGGTGAGAGGATTAGGGAATTTGACTTTCTGCTTCTCTGGTCTCACGTCCCCACCAACATCGTCTCCCTCGGCGGGCGTTTGTTTGGCGAGCCTACGTTGTTGTATATAGCTAATGACGGACTGGTTTACGCCTGTTGGAGGAATGGAACCATTACCCACTACCTTGCGACAGGTCTCTGGGAAGAGAAAGATGAAGAGTACAAGCAGTACTCCCGAAAAGATGGCAAGAAACCAGAAGATTGATCGCCAACCTAAGTATCTACATGTGAAATGGTACGATTAGCACGGTACAACTTTGCAAAGCAAGTAACGATGCCGGCTTCATAAATCTGATGTACCGTCTGAAAGGCGAAGGAGGGGCTTCGAGAAAAACTGAACAAGGATATTATTCTGCCGCAACTTTACTTACTGTGCAAGAAGACCTCCGATGGTCGGTCCAAACGCAGGACCCATCAGAACCCCGGCGCCTGCATATCCCATATACGCTCCTCTCTCAGCGGACGTTGCAAGATCAGCTACGACAGCAAAAGTAAGTGAAATAGCAGCGGTACAACCCACAGCCTGCACCATGCGCAGGATGAGAAGAGCGATGTAATTTGTCTGCAATGCGAGACCGATGTTGCCGATGATGAAGATAACGAAGCACATGATGAAGGATAGCCGCCGACCACTGTTATCGGACATTGTGCCGATAAATGCTGGGGCTATAGCTTGAGCGATCTGACTTCTGTTAGCTCGAGTCTGGCTGCAAAAAACTCACCGATATGAGCCATCTTACCATGTACGTCGTAATCGATATATTGACCTGTGTCGGCGTGATGTTGAGGACATCGGTGAGTGGATTAAGGGCCGGTAGGAATGTCGTTGCGCCAAACGGCGATATCAGAGCTGATACAGACACAAGGAAGATAATCCATATCTTCATCCGTTTTGTGAAGACCGAGTATGGCGGTCCAGAGACTTGTCGTTCCAGGGCTGGTGGAGTTGCAGTTTTCTCTACATCCATCGCCTCGGAATATTCTAGTTCTTGCCTGCCATTGACGCCGGGGTCACCGATCTCATCCTTCTGAATGTTCATAACGATTACGCTGCCCTTTGCCGCATGGATTCCTCTCGTCTCAGATGCTTAGCAAATTTCAAGAGAAGGAGAGTGGTATTGAAGCACCACTGATGAATGTCGAGGCTGAAATAAGGTCTTCATATCTGGGGCAACCACGTCTTTAACCTCATCTGCCGCCTGTTCGAGTTGCGTTGCTAGCGTCGGAAGGTGGAGACAAACCTGTCCACTAACTCGCATGTGGCGTCCAAACAGCTGCCTTGCACTCGCGCATACGTTTACAAGTCCAAACAGTGATAGTATTATTATAACAGTGGGAGATGGAAGCCATTGTCAACGTGTTCAATTGCAGAACACTGCTAATTAAGATATGTAGCAGAGCGTTATAATCTTTGGGATGACGTTGTGGAGTTGTAATTGTAGAGGGGAATAGACGAACTACCGGAAATAGCGTGGTCAAATGCCTATATCCGACAGACGCCGATGTAGGGAATAATGCCGAAGTATCCGACCCTTATTAATCGTGTTGGTGGTACTCCGACGTCTAAACAAGCTTTCCAACCCTATCAACGCCTCTTCAACAAGATTCTCATATAATCGCGCCATCCTTGTCTTAAACAAGGCGGAGGCTGCCCTATCGCACCCATCGTAAGCCTCCAGAGCACCTTCTTAGCCCAACATCTACTCGTATTTATCGTCGTCACCGTGGAAGAATCGAAGCACGGCCTGAGCTACTATCAGGCCATCGTGCATCCAGTCTGCCCTCTCTGCAGCCTCCAGTGCTGCATCAATTGTAATGCTTTCTGCCTTGACTCGCATTTCCAACTGCCTTCTCACCATTTTCTCGTCAAATTCCATATGGCCTTGCGTCGTGAATAGCCTCTTATGTATATAAACACCTTGTACGCCGGTATGATCGCTGATTCCCCATACATGCACCTTCGTACCTTTCGGGAGTAAGTCGGTTGTGGAAACAGATGGCGGGTTTACGACGTGATCGAGATGCATTTGGTGCAGATGTATACGGTCTTGTTTCGGATCGAGGTTAAAAAGAGAGCGGCCTAGATCTGACAGAATGATAGCGGAGTGGCTAAGTTCCCACTCGCCATTTGCTTCGGGTTGGACCATGGATCCGAGTGTCCGGCAGAGGATTTGGTGACCGAAACATATTCCCGTGAAGCGGACGTCTGGCCTATGTATCCAGATATCTCATACACCGTTAACATCACTCTCAAACAGTTGGATAGTAAAGTAACATACGTTTAATGAATGCCATCAATTTATGTATCCAGTCATCATCGCCGTACGCATCCCAACAACTACCCGTGATCAAAATAGCATGTATATCGTCGCCAATCTCCTCAGGCTTCGGGATCGTGCCTCCCTCTGGTTCGACTACGTATTGCATGGCGGTTTCAATGCCTAATTTAGGGTCATGGTCCTCACCTGCTTTTTGTAAGAGTTCGTTGAGCACGACGCCAAACGAGCCCTTCTCTTTCTGTGTCTCTGGATGCGTCTCGTCTGTTTCGAGAACGAGCATGCGCACCTTATCCGGATGCTCAGAAACAATTGTTGTCGCTGCTGGTGGAACCATGTTTGTCGTAAAAGTCGAATTCAATTAAGATTGTGTAGAGCGGTTGAAAGACTTCGAAAAGACCATATTCAGGGACCAGACGAACAAGTTTTACTTATGTACATTTTGCTATAAAGTTTGGGCGATGACGCGCGCCGTTGCGCACGGTCTCGGCTTCCAAGACTGCAGCGAAAGGTCTGGTTGCCACAGTCCCGCAGCCCAGAAGAGCCGCATCTTTGAAAGCACAACCAGGAACCAAGATTGAACTTGCTTCGATGACGGAGTTGGTGCTATTGTCGCAGGTAAGCTTTGCTTGCGTCTTGCAAATCATAACGTAATAGCGAGTCTTGGAAAGCTTGACAGTTCCGAGAATTCCGACTCCTCGGAACCTCTACCCGAGCACGCGGTTGACAAGATTCCCCGCACTCCCAAAAGTCATCTTTTATCAGCTTAGATATCTACGCAACAACAAAAGATAATCCTGAAATTCTACTGTACATCATAGAGTATTACTTATAGTACCGTCCTAGCTTTACAGTTATTAACTAAAAGGTGTTGTTGTAGGTTAATCATGCGTTGCGCAGACACCTGCATTGGTGTTCGCTCCAGTCTTAGCGTATTTTTGGTGAGATTAGAGGTTTTGGCAGTGCGGCGATTTTTGTCAACCACGTGCCGAGGCAGTAGTGTAGGTAGAACTAGTGTTGTTGACTCTGCCCATCGTATATCCAGGCTTGAATGCTTCAAACTTTTGCGTACTTGTTGTCTACTCTACAGCTTTGCCATTCATCTTCAATTCCTCTGGATCATGCGGAGCTTTGGCCTTCTTCCCACTCGACTCTCTCCCTGTCAGGACCTCAGTGAACAGCTTGCGTAACCGCTCAATTGCCTCTTCACCAATCTGGTAGTGCACTACAAACCTGCCAGCACGGACCCTTACTCCATACTTCTCTGCCAGCTCAATGAAGTGATTGTCTTCAATGCCATGAGCGTTCAGATCCAGCCACACCATATTCGTGTCAACAGGATACTGCAGCTTGCCTCCAAGATCCGTCCAAATACTCTGTATCCTCTTGGCATTCTCGTGTGACTGGGCAAGCTTACCGCCAAGGAAAGTCTCTTCGACAGCAACGCGAGCGGGGGCTGCAACAACGCCTGCTTGTCTCAAGCCACCACCAATAGACTTCCGGGTCCAGCGGCTGCGCTTGATAAAGGATTGTGTACCTACAATAATGCTGCCAATAGGTGCTCCAAGACCCTTGCTGAAGCAAAGGCTCACGCTATCGAATTCGGCGCAGAATTCTTTGAGCGACCCAGCTCCAGCAGCTACGGCCTCCCACAACCGTGCACCGTCCAGATGCATGATGATGCCTTGCTCGCGCGCCCAAGCCGATATCCGCTTGACTTCTGACAGCGGCATGATTGCGCCATTCAGTGTGTTCTCGAGCGATATGACACGTGTGGGGCAGGCGTGAACATCGTCAGATAGTACAGCATACTTCTGGACTTCTTCCAGCGTCATGTACTTGTTGTTGTTGGGATCAATCGGCTGCACCATAGCCTGGCTCAAGGTTGCAACACCCCCTGCCTCATAGTTTATAATGTGCCCTCTTCGGTCGCACAGGATGGCGTGTGGGGGAGTGTTGAGATGTGCTCGCAACGCAACCTGGTTACCCATGGTCCCTGAAAGCACCAGAAGCGCGTCATCTTTGCCCGCGAGATCGGCGATGAAGCGTTCGAGCAAGAGTGTGGTCGGGTCCTCCATAGAGACATCGTCGAGCAGCGAGCATTCCTGGATCGCCTTCAGCATCGACGCTGTAGGCGTCGTGTGCACATCGGAGCGGAAGTCGAAGGCAGCAGGGTTCTGTTCGGCGCCCCAAGCGTTGCCATTGGAAGGCGCCCCGTTCAGTGCGGTGCTTTTGCTGCCAGTGGCAGTATATGCTGCGAATTCGGACATGGCGAGAAGTGGCCGTGAGGCGTGTAGCAGGCGCGATGGCGGGATGGTGGGGTTGTGTGACGATGTGACAGGCGCTCGACTACCCGCCCGGTGACTGGTTACTGGAGGGTGGTAAGGTCAATCGCACAGAAGGTGGACGGAACCACGTACTGAAGAGGCGGGCGTGCGGATATAACCGTGGTGGCGGCATTGCAAGGGAGTGGTGGTGGAGTCGAAGGGGCGTGAAGCCGAAGCTAGGCGAAGGAAGTCGTTGATGCGCGGAAAAGCGATCAGTCCGATTCGCTGGAATTCAAATCTTGTCCACTGGACACACTAATACAAACGCAAAAGGCAGGAAACACGTCCCAATTTCTGCCTGTCATGTATCAACTTGCTTAGACATGGAAAATAATGGAAATGCACGCATGGATACGGACATTTGAGTATTTCTCAAGGCATCGTCTTCGACACGAAACCCAGTTGATCCAACATCAAAGACACCCCAGCTTGACTCAGAGAGTGTAATTTTCAATTCGAGGAAAGTTCCTTTGAATAATTCTGGAGAACTGATATTGATAGATGGGTCCTCATTCGTCTACTGACCAGCGCCGCCAAGCCGCATCCCCAGCTAACCTCTCCATATCCTCCTCGCGCAGTAGAACACTGACCTCAATCTCCTCTCTGTCCTGCTGCATTCTTCGACGTGGAAGGAACGTCACCACACCATTCAACTTCATGAAAGCACTTCGCATGTATCTAGGTTGGCCGATGCTGGCTCCGAAGTCCAGGTCATATACGCCTACCTGCGCCCAGCTGATGAAGTGTAAATCGCTAGGCCCATTGAACAACCACGACATAGTCACGTCTGACAGGTCGGGGTTCATGTCGGAGAGATGGACTATTGATGCTATGTACGAGGCCGTGAGATGGTCGGCTGCACTCGCAACCGCGTCGACAATGGGAATCAGTTTCTCGATCTGATCCAAGGAGGGCATAAAGGAAAGCGCAGTTATGGGCTGTTCTGCGTGCGCATAGCCGATCGCGTTCCCTAAGAATGGTGGATCAAGAAGTGACTCTCCAACAAGATGGCGGCCGCTGACTGGGTAGTCCATCTTCGACGTCGTAGCTGTGAGAGCCCCTTCATGCCTAGTGGCGCGTATATGCGTGATCGACGACCATATTATGGCCGTTAGGATATTGTTCACTGTTAAATAGCTCGAAGGCAGCTTATCCGCAAGCGCAAGCTTCACAGCTTTAATCTTTGCGCCCGAGAAAGCGAAAACCCTGTTTGTACCGGCACCTGTCTCCAGATTTCCAACGACACCAGCTGTTTTCTTTGCAATCTTTTGGGACCTCAGTGTATATTCGGGGTGACGGGCGAGTACTTCCTCAAAGCTGAGCGCCATGATGTCGTCCGGAACTTCTGATTTTCCCCCTAGTATACGATTTCTGCGTTGGTAGATCTCATCTGGATCCGGGCTACTGATGGGAATAATTGATTCTGACGTCCCAAATCTTGCATTGTGGGCCAAAATGCGCAGAATTTCGCTGTACCCAGAGCCATCCACGACCTTATGGTTCGTAACAATGCAGACCACAAGACCGCCTTCGATCTTCGTGTAGCTTCCCGCCAACACAGGAGCGGCGCCGGCTGTGGGCGCTGGAGAGGGAAATATTTCTGGTGGAAATGGAGTTCTGTTTGTTTTCAATTCCGAAAAGCTTGAAAGAGCACTTGGAGCAGGACGCTCTTCGAATCGAGGCGTGGGATCAAACGGGTCAGTAGTCAGGAAGGACTGCTTGCGTTCGGAGATGCCCTTTTCGGAGACTTTGCCCTTGAGATACGGAAGCTGATCACACGTTTTTTTCAGGGCAGCCTGAAGGACTGCGATGGCAGGCTCATACTCTGTGACCGAGAAGACCAGGGCCATTCGAGTGTATATGTTGGGACCATGTTGGTCTAGGGGCGAAAGAAAGATATCTTGTGTTGACGACATAACTAACACAGAGACTTGCGTGAACGATCCTTTGTCCGTCAAATACGAAAGTGGGACAAGTAGTTGGTATGCTTCACAAGCTGTTGGGAGGTAGGAAACTTATACAAACACGGTCGGGCCTCTCTGCTTTCTGCGGACTAAAGCAATCCTTCAACTCAACACCCAAGACTATGACTGACCATTTAGGGGGCATGATAGTGCAAACGCACGAAAGAGCACAGATTCAACAGCATGTATGGGACAAAAAACCGAGCAAGAGCACCTGGGCATCGCTTAGCGCTGAGAAATCCTACAAACACGACGGTAAGGCGTTCATCTACCACTACAGGATTTCCGCTTCCTGCAGATGGCTAGCTATCTCAGTCAAAGTGGATCCTCCACATTTCCCTCTCACATTCCCCCGTAAACGCCGTCCGTGTATGCAACATAGACACATTATCGTTCACCAATAGGTCCCCTTGCTCCCACTCAAACCTCAAACAAACCCTGTAGTCATACAAAAGTTTGTTGATCACGTTCACCAGATCCTGACCAGCCTCATCGTTCTCGATCTCAATGTAGTACTTGGAGAACTTGGTCTTGGTCCACGGCTCATGCCATCGCAGACACGGAGCCCCCGTCTCCTTGTGCCGCACTACAAGCGGCAGTCCGACCTGCTTAGCAGACCAGAACCCATCATTAACCATACTCCACGTGGCTTTCTCAAGCCTTTCTAGTGAGAATGGCGAAGGCAGATACCTCAAGAAAAGCCTGGAAGCTGCAAACAGGGTATAGCCATCCCCTTTCGGCGCTGTGGAGATGCACGTAAAATACTGATACCTCGGCGGTGTGAGCACCTTCTTCACTTCTCCCGTTACCTCATCAACATGGTCAACAAACTTGAAGATGCCGTCGAAATGCATTGGCATGGCTTCATTTGACGTCACATTGTTGGCATTCTTGTCTGTTTCGCGAGAGTCGCGCACTTTAAGGATCTGCCCGAACGTCCAGGTAAGAATTTCACCAAGCTCGTGACCTTTAGCGAGGAAGAGAGCTTCGTCTGTGGAGGAGCTGAAGCCGCGGAGCACAATTGGAGAATGAGTCTGCGAGAGACGACGGATTTTGCGCATCGGTAGCGTGCTGATGGATGGGGCCGTCGCGCTGTCTTCCCCAAGTGATGGCACAGGTCGGATGATGATGCCGGTGGGGTAGAGATGTTCAAACGTAACATTCAAACCATCGGTATGCCAGTCGAACACATCTGACTTCGCACGGTAGTGAGATGGCCTTCCGTTTTCATCATGGACCAACTCGTGAGTATCACGCACTTCGCTCGCGCGCACAGTGCGATAGTTTCCATCCAGCTCCACTGAAATCACAGAGTGCCAGGGCGTCAGGCATTTTGCCCCACGCTCCTGAGGAAGTAAAGAAATGGGCAATTTTCCTTTTCTGTTTCGCGAATTGTGGATTGACAGACGCACGTAGTCGCCTCGATTTGCTTGGAGGGCAGCTCCGTACGCTTTCCAGCGCAACATCATGTTCTTTGCGATATCTTGAACCTTGGTCTGCTTCGCCTCGGCTGAAAGACATTGCAAGATAGGACTGTGGGCCAGATCCTCTGCCGCGTAAGCAATGTAGCTCTGATATGTCAACCGCGCATCTGCGTCAGACCTACGGCTCATGTCGACTTCAAACTCGATATCGCGATACCGATACAATAGCTCCCGTCGAATACAGGAAGCATGCTGTAAATAATACTCTTTCGTCCACTGACCAGGTTCATCATGGTCGAGTAGATCCCAGAGTCTGATGAACTTGATCTGGTGAAGACCGTTGTCATCAGCCATACGACGTAAGGCTTCACCATAGTTCCAAACATCCTCATCCGAGACCCCGAGAAGATCTTTAATTTCATCTGTTAGCAATTGGATCCATCAATCCAAGACCAGAGATGCAACTTACCATTGTAAACCAATCCATCCGAGCAGACAAACACTTCTGCACCCTTGTCATACAATCTCCCCACATTTTCGCACAAGCCTTGCAGATGTGCCAACGCCAACTTCTCTCCTAGATCTGGGAGCACACCAAGCACCTTGTCCGCTGCATTGGGGCTTTTGAAGGGGAAGCCTGGGAGCAGAAGGCGGATCGGTTGGTTGGCTTCTATCTGGCCGGCTACCCGCGGTATGAATCCAGCGAGGTCAGACCAAGGAGTGTCATTGAGATCAGTGTGGAGAGCGTATGTTTCAAGGACCTCAAGGACTGCGAGGGCGGTTTGAAGCGGGGGGGTAGGCTTGCTAGTCGTGGAAGGAGGGGAATCAGTGACGAGGAGCGGCTTGTGAGACTGATGGGCTTGTTCGGTAGCTGATTGCACACATTTTTGGTCGCCAGGAGAGCTAGGCTGGTTGATATCATCCTTTGCTGAGATTGGGGAAGAGTTCGACGCCGAGTCAGAGGCCAGCTCCATAGAAGTGATAAGTACGGTGTCTTTCTCACTATCCCTTGGTTTGATATTATTTAATTGTAACTCAGGAGAATCGATTTGATCCTCAAGAGGCAGGAAGTCTGTCGCAGTTTGGATGAGCGGCATGGTAAAAAGTACGACACAAAAGACGTTTGATCGCCCTGAACAGCGATGCCAGCGTACATCTCTTTATGCACACCGAATTTGTCAAAGCACTCCTCATCCGTCACCCATAACTGAGTGTCATGGAGTGTTAGGGCGCCATTTACCTGTCAGCCCACCAAGGGCCCACAGTCAAGACACGGCGTCAGTCAACCTCCGCTTCACACAAGATCAGCAAGCACACGGGGGAAGAACCCCAGCAAATACTGCTTACGCACTTCAAGAGACTTGCGGTGGCATGCAACAGTCCCAAGCGCCTTTAGCCGATGTGCAGTGCATGCTGACGATCCCTCCTACAACATCGACCCCCATGCCAAGTTCACAACTTCCAGTAAATGTCCTCAACACAGCTGGTACCAACATGGGCCCGTGCATCTGAGATGGCTCTGCCCGCATGCATGCGCATGCCTTTGCGACCGGAAGGCAACCATGCCACCCGAGAAGGATACGAACGGCAGGAGCTTGTGCGACGCATCCAGTAAAAGCTCACAAAATGCGCCAAATACGAGAAAGCATCTTGGTCATGCTGTTGGAGGACGTCGTATTTTGGTTTGTTGAGCACATTTACCCAGATCCACAGGGATTGCAAGGGTGGCGCCATAGCGTCCGCGCGGAGACTTGGCGGAGATCGTGGCTGTTGGGGGCGTATTAGAGAGGATTTACTCTTACTCTCAGCAATGGTAAAGTATGCGGAAGGAGCGGGCTCGGCGATGATGCCCGGAACAAGGAAATCCTAGGCTTCGAGGATCATCGCTGATGTGATAGTGAAAAGCCCCGGTGAAGGATTGTGATTGTGGAGGGTTGGTTCCATGAGCACGTCTAGTCGGTGTGAGCTCATCCTGCATCAGATGTGCAAGCACAAGTTCGGGTAGTAGGCGTCTGCAGATTTCGGTACCAGGACAATTGGAGTGGATGCAGGGGCGTGGCAGTTGAAGTGTGAACAAGCGAACAAGGCTACATCATTCGCCCTCCCATCTTATGGATGTCAAGCCGAGGGCTTCAGACATTACTTACATACTTCTTGTCGCTTTTTCCCAGATCACACAATCTTCTGCCATCATGTCTTACGTCTATAGCGCTCTTGCGGTAATTTGGCTACTTTTTCTGTCTTACGGCGCGTACAGAATCATTGTCGGGTGGATTCTACCACCCGCTCATTTCCCCAAAAACCTTCCCACAATTCCATTCTACTACACACTTCTACCACTCATCAAAGATGTCGATCAGGAGCAACTATGGCACAAGTATCTCAAAGAGCCCCTGACCAAATACGGCGCTGTTAAGATTTACTTTGGCGGCGCTTGGAATATCTTGATCACGAGGCCAGCATATATCAACCAAGTCTTCAAACAAGATGATGTCTTTCCAAAAGCCGGAAACCATGTCAAGAACCCACAGTCGATCCTCGCACTATACACAGGGGAGAATGTCATTAGTGCTATTAATGATCAGTGGAGGGGCTTCGCAGCGATTGTGAAGCCAGGGCTTCAAGCTGATGTGGATACGTCTATCATTGTTGAAAATGCCGAAAAGTTGATTGGCATGCTCCTCCGCGAGCAGGAGCAGAAAGGTAGCGTCGTTATGCCGAAACCACTTCAAGATTATACATTGGCAAATTTGAGTGAGGCGTTGCTTGGGGCAAGCTTCAAAGTAGGCCTAGCAGATTTGAATCCACACAACTCATACTGACACACATCAGACACTTGATGATCCAAATGCACCACTATCCAAACTTCAGTCCGAGATCAAACCAAAGATATTCAACCCATTTTACCTGAATTTCCCGATGCTCGATCATTTCAAGATTGCCAGTCGAGAAGAAGCGCGTCGGCTAGTCGTCAAGTTCAAGAATGAGCTTTGCGACATTGTGCTCTCAGGTCATAAGCACAAGCACCCACAGGGTATGGAATCCAACCATTTGGGCTGTAGATTGGTTACTGCATACGAGACTGGTCTAATGTAAGCTGAACCTGTAGCACTTTGTAGTTTCTGCAATGACTCACACATCATTGTAGTAACAGATATCATCTGCAGCAAAACTGCCTTTCTATGTTTCTCGCAGGGCATGAGAACCCTCAAATCCTGCTTCTTTCCATGATGAGGATGCTTGCAGAACACAAGGCATGTTTAAAATGATCATGTTTAGCAATAAAAAGCTGACAATGATGGGGAATTACAGGACTTACAGGAGACCTTACGAAGCCAGATTCTGGAGTTGAGCCTGGAAGATCAGGTCAATCCGTCAGCCCTAGCAGAGATTCCGCTCCTCACGGCGACCATCTACGAGACGTTACGCCTCTATCCACCTATCTCACAACTTATGAATCGTCGCACAGAAGAAGATGTTATACTTGGAGAAAATATCCTGCTCAAAAAGGGGACATATTGTGGATACAATGGCTACACTACAAACCGAGACACGGAGTTCTGGGGCCCTGATTCGCACGAGTTCCGTCCTCAGAGATGGGGTGACAATGCAGAAGACATACAGATGCTGTTTCGCAAGACAAGCAGCAAGTCGACTTTCATCAGCTTTCACGGCGGGCGAAGAACGTGCCTCGGTATTAAATTTGCAATGATGGGAGCCAGGATATCAATTTCGAAATTGTTGACGGCTCTGGAGTGGGACCTTGACCCATCATGGCCGAAGAGAATGACCCCAGTGAGTGTGATGTTCTCTACCCGTTGCATGACGAGCTGTGCGCTGATCTTGTTCCTAGGCTGGACCGCTCATGCCAAGAATGCTGAGGATGCAGTTCACAAAAATAGGAAAGACATAGAGAGAAAGCGTAGAATGGTAGCATTGTGTTGTTGGGTTCGCTTTTATTTTTTACCTGAAATGGCTACGAATCTTTCTGCACCGCATGGACGTACCTATTATCTGTGCCATTCAGCCTGTTGAGTTCGTCCCCACTTGACCTCAACAGCCTTTTGTACGCTACATCCAACATGTCGCTAAAGCGCTGCGACAATCAACTTGAGCGTTCCTTCAATATTTTCCTGCATATTCGTGACGGATTGCGTATTCTTGCTTTTTCTATTGATACTGCTATGATGCATACTCGAGGCGGAACAGTAACCCGCGAAACCAGCATGTAGGCTATAGACTACCTCCTTGGTGGCATTCACATGACCTCTGTTCTCAAGTAAGTGGCCGAAATTATCCAACCAAAAGAGATGTAAGCGAGACCGGACAATGCCAAGGAGTCCAGCAGGAATATGGTGCTTACTTTGGCAGACTATTCCTTGAGATGCCAAATACCCACTAAGACCTTTCATTCGATAGCATGGCATTATAGCAGCGACAATATGCGGGCTGGGCTTGCCATAGAAGGATCGAAGTGAACCCAGGTAGCAGCCAACTCATACCGCTCTTACAACGCGGCATACAATCCCTTCCATAGTGTCTTACAGGAAACTGTTGGGTGAAACATAGGCTAGTCTCGAAATGTGCCCTAAGAAAGACATGGCGGAGCACCGGTGAATGTTCTAGGGATTATGTTTTCTCTTTTGCATCCACGGAGGATACGTACTCGGCTCTGTATGTTCGGATAGCCAAGAGTCTACGCTGGTAGGCACTATTGAGGCTGGGGTCGTGTGAGCTTAGCTTGGCAAATGTGCCTGTAGCCGACAGCCTGGCTCGGGGGCATGATCTGAGCTGCGCGCACATGCCATAGAGAGGCTCTTGATCGGATCAAATATTCCGCTAGGCTACCCTGGCATCTGGCGTCTACTGCATACACGAATGATGATTCTTACTGCATACTGTGTTCGTGCTTCAATTCTGGAATACGGCCATTGCGGGCCATCCAGAGGACAGGAGCACCTTCAATATGTCAGCATGTGACTGAGTTTACTGATGTGCTTGGAGAAGCTGACGTTTGTAGCTCGTACATATTCTAGGAGGTATTACTGGATAGAGATAGCATCGGTGGAGTGTCCGCTGGCAAAGCTCGTACTTGGCGTTCCAACAGCTGCAAGGCAGGAACTATATCGCAAATCGCCCGTGTTACTATCCTGGAAGGCTCTTCAAACTGCGTAATGAGCAAGTGCCTCTGTAAAGCACGCTGATACATTGACCAAGCTTTTGTCGGCTGATTTTGCTCTACACCCTAGGACTAGCCGCTTCCTGTGGCTCGTCACCAAGTGTGGATTGTACACCGTCACTTAATTCATTTCTACTTATCAGTGAATGATTTACTTAGATTTCAAAACAGTTGGACAGTCATTCACAAATCGTTCTTCATGATGCTTAGCTTGCTCAATTCGAGATCTCGGTACAATGCAGTTCATTCTAGCAAAAAAAATAGAACAGATGTCGGTGACGCATAGCAGTCACAAACAAAAACTCTGGGTAGAACACCTAGTACTCAACTAGTACTAACCTCAGGTATGCGCTGTGTGATCACGCGCTTGACCAGCTGCCGCGAAGCTCGCACAATTTTATGTATTTTGCCTTGTATTTTCACGACAAGACGTAAAGTAGGGGGTCCATAGGCAGGGGCAAAAGTCACAACTTCCATGACTTCGCTCTTGCCGTTCATAGTCTCCTTCTCGTCGCCATATTTTGCTGAGTCTATTAATGATACGTTTGCCACTGAAGAGGCAGTGGAAACATTGAAAGCCGGAGTGAGAACGAAATGGCCTCCATTTGATTCGTCGACTACCCAAGTACCTTCGTAGTCCCCCTGGTCAATTGCAGTCTGAACGATTGATGCTTTCCCAAGATAAATGGTCTGATCTCCCGCAACCATGATGATTGAGTTATGCCATGGCGTTGGAACCTGGAATTCGTATGCAGGTACTAGCGCATGTCTATCTCGGATAGAATCAATTGCTCGCACCCGATCCCTAGGGAAAAGGCAAACGCCGAATTTGGGTCCACGATTTGTGTGCGCATGGATGGAAAGGCGCACGTAATTGGGAAAAAGAAGCTCGACAAGATTGGAATACGCCTGGTTCCGGGCAATCATTTCTGCGGCAACAGTAAAAGCGAGTTTCTTCCTCTGTTTTGTAGATTTTGCAAGGAATTCTGGTGTGTATAGATCGTCTTGCATGAAGCGTGCTTGGCCGCGATACAAGCCAAGCGTTGGAGTGTGTTGATCCTCGACTAATTTCCGAAATTGCTGCCTAGAGCTTTGAAACCCAACCATCATAATCTTGCGGGCAGTCTCAACGTCAGTTGATCGAACCGATTGGATTGGATGGTCTATGTGGAAAAGGTCTATCCATGAATCTTTGAAGGTATTGCGTATGTTTGGGTTCGAGAAGAGCATATCGGTGAGCCCACAGAATTGGATAGCTTGACGATCTTCTGCAGTGTTGAACATTCTGGTGTAGGTCTCATGAAGCTCGACATCGTATCGAGAAACAGTTTCATCGTCTACTCCAACTTCAAGATTGATCAGTGACTGCATCAAATCTTGATATGAATAGTCACTTACTGCAATCGGAGAATACATGGCCATCGCTGATGATCCAAATAGTCACACCTGGAGGGTAGATCTTCCTGACATTCTGCGTGAACATATGGAGAGTTTTCAAGGCTATACGTTCGGCTAGATCAGGGATTTCCCCACCAACCTTCCGTGGGTTTGGAGATTTACACGGAAAAGCTGGCAGACACATCTGAATCCGATCATGGCGAATGACAAAGTCAAGCACTCGCTGATAGAATAGACTAGAGCCTAGATTCCACTGGTCGTCTGAAGAAATGTTTCGCAAAGTCGTTGCAAACAAGGATTTTATGCTTTCAGTAGTTCGATGAACCTCACTTTCTTGCAGCTCATGTGGGTGAGGCTTTGGCAACAAAGTTGTCTGTAGGAGAAGAAAGGTCTTGAGCCAGCTTTGAAAGTCTTTCAATTCGCCATCGCTTTCCGGGAGATTACAATTAATGAGGCCAACGTAGCATCTTTTCTTGTCATTGTATATCTCGAGAGCAGTATGTGTATGGTTGTTGAAGTCCCGGCAAAAGCATACGTTTGGTAATTCTTCGGTGTCGAAAGATGTGATGTTGGCTTGTGCTCGCGAGTGAGAGTTTGTAGGTACCAGTTGGTGCTCGATAACTTTAGCTTTGATGTTCGGCCATTGTTTTTCAATTTGTTCAGTATGTCGACCCTCGACTGAGAGTAGCTCTCCATCCAATCCACGGCAATATATGGCCCCGACAGTGTGATAGGTTGATGAGCCGATATTCATTGTTAAAATCAATAAAAGTGTGAATAGATTCAAATTGAAGGTTATGGCATCCCAGGACTTGTGGGGTTCTTTTTAGTACTACGATGTCTTTGTCCCTTAAGATCAAGTTGCCTTGCGTCAAAGGCTTTGAAAATGTTGCCCATGCCAAGCTTCAGTCTGCGCGTTCCACCGCCATGATTCAACTTGCGGCACTATTCCTACGGCGCACAGTGCTGTGGCATCAGCACTTGGTAGGGGCACGCAACTATCACGTAAGTGGCAAGGGAAGTTAGCTTCGTCCACCTGCAGGCTATTACTTCTGCTGCGCAGTTGAGATCGGATCACTTTCCCGGAATGTATACGAGCTTAGAAGCACAGAAAGCTCAGCACGATGACCTCGAGACTTGCCAATCGCTACGTTGCTGCCGATTTACAGCTTGGCAACGTGAACTAGTCAAGATAGTCAGTAGAAGCCGAGGCCTGGTTCCCTGGGATGTCCTGTCAGACGGAAGATGGATGGCAGTATGGCTTATTTTAGTATTTTTCGGTATCGAACCTTCCTTGAACAATGATTTGACGGATAATTTCAAGCAAGGAGTGATAGCATCAGACATGATCTCATAAGCGTTGGAAATGACGCTACTAGGTACGAAAAGTACACTCATGTGGACAGGAATTTTACAGTATACGTACTACACATAGCAGCCGATGACTGCGTGATTGAATATGGGATGGAAGAAGTTTTGGGATAATTTCTGATCTGCATGCAACGTATGGTAGCGCAAATCGCCGAGCATGTTTGAGGTTAATTAAAATCTCGTGGAAGAGAAACGGCCCGTTGGGTCGTTCACGCAGGCTTCCCAACCACATGGACGTTAGCAATCTGTTCCAGGGATGCGGATTAAGTGGTTTTGGGAGAATAGTCGAAGTGGTATCGAAAAGCCGGCGGGATGCATCGCCCGCGGGCCGGGTCGCAGCCTTTCGTAGGATCCAATGGATCCGCCAATATGCATGCGCTTGGAAAGAATCTTGGCGTTGGCATGACGTTCTGATGTGCAATGCGTCCCGTGCAGCTGCTTTATCCCGTAAGCAGGAACGAGGCCGAGTCAACAAGAAGCCCGGCCTAAATTTCGTCGGATTGAGCGTTCAGGACACTTAGCGATAAAGCATCAAGGGATCGGCATCCTAGAGCAAGATATGCAGCGTCAGCCGCGAAGTCCGTGCTGCCTAGTTAACCACATTGAGGGATTTCACCAATGCAGATTTGGAAAATCTGCTCAACGTCTTCAACTGGCAGCATGCGATCTGAAATTTTCATATCCTCTAAGATCAAATCGCTCGTGGAATTCCAAAATCTTGACGGATACCACTATTAACTTATTCTTTCAGATTGACTGAGATAGCTAGACTTCTTGTTGACATAATGGGGCCCAAAGATTCTCCAACCTCAACGATCTCGAAAGATTCCATTTATCGCCCAATGTCTGAAACACATGCAAAGGAGTCATCCACGGTATCGCAAACCAACAATGTCGAGAAGCAAGCCCTGAGCTCCCCACCTCCATACACTGCTTTCACACCATCACGACAATTGTTCATCATTCTAATTGTGACAGCTGCTGGTTTCTTTTCGCCGCTCACTGGCGCCGTGTATCTGCCAAGCTTGATCCTTTTCGAAAAAATATTCAAGACTTCCAGTGTGGTGATCAATGCATCAGTGAGCGTTTACTGGGCAGTCTTTGGCATTGCGCCGATGTTTGGCGCAACATTGAGCGACTACGGAGGCCGAAAGACTATATACGTTGTATCACTGGCAGTTTTTCTCGTTTCAAATGCCCTGCTCGCTGCAATACCTCCAACCGTAGGCGGCCTCTTCACACTCCGAATATTCCAGGTACGTAGACTCATTCGCGAAAAGGAGGCTTCGATTTAATCAGAGTTCATGCTGACAAGTAAAACCAGGCGCTTGGCTCATCGATGGTTACCTCCATTGGGGCTGGAACTGTAGCTGACGTGACTGAGCCCGCCAAACGAGCTTCAAGATTGGGTCTTTTCCTACTTGGTCCACAACTGGGACCACTTTTGGGTCCTTTGATAGGCGGTCAATTCTCTCATGAAAGTACTTGGCGATGGATCTTCGGGTTCCTATGTAAGTATTCTGTTAGCTATTGCCAGGTTACAGACCCTAATACTAACCAAAATAAGCCATCGCATGCGCTCCTGTATATTTCCTCATCCTCTTCTTCCTCCCTGAGACACTGCGATGCCTGGTTGGTGATGGTAGTGTATACACAGGCCAAAGCTGGCTCGTCAGACCTCGTCTTCGCCAAAAGCAAGTAGTTGGAGATGGCAAATACCCAAAGCCACCGAAGCCGACTGCTGCCGGCCTTTTTCGAGTGTTGTTGTTCATACCAAACTGTATTATAAGTTTTACGTCTGCTTTGAATTTTGCAGGCTTGTCTGGTATGTACGTTGTGTTCCCGAAAGTTTGGCAAACAATGTATGGCTTTAGCGGGAGTGAAACCGGCTATGCATACCTGGCTCCTGGTAAGTATTTACTTCTGATGACTTGAGGTAGGCTGATTGCAACAAGGCGTGGTCCTGACTATTGCGTCTTTTGGTATTGGCCGCATTGCGGATGTCGTTTATCGCCGCTACAAAGCGAAACACAACGGCAAAGCACCACCACCAGAGAAGCGTTTGGAGATGCAAGTTTACGCATATATGCTCACAGCTTTGGGTAAGGCAATGTTTGGATGGTTTGTTGCTAAGCATTACCACGCCAGCGCCGGGCTGATAGCAGCTGCGATATGTAAGTCGTCCAACAATGTCCGGCTGAAAAGAAACCCTTATGCTAACAATTTCCGAAAAAGCTGCTGCGGGTACCGGTATGATCATGGTACTCAGCACAAGCTATCAAACCGAATGCATGCCCACCTCTGCTGCATCCCTAGTTGCTTTATCGGGAATGTTAAGGAACATCGGAGCCGCAATAGCCGCTGCCATCATGGATGCAATACTGAATGCGATGGGCTATGGATGGTGTTTCACTGGCTTGGCAATTTTGGATCTAATATGCATAGTTGGATTGCTGTTTATTCGTGCTCGAGGACATTTATATCGCGAGCGAATGACTCGACCTAGGTAGTACTGAGATTGTTCAACAATGTTTTCTTATATAAAAGCACGAGATTCACGGCAAATTGAACATCCCTATCATACCTCTAGAGATAACACTCAATAAAGACTGAAAATCTCGCCCGTATCTACACATCAGTTTGTCAGCATACGGAAAAGGTCAATGGTACATTTACGAGTGGGTAAATACGCATGCAAAACAACGATAACTCGACTGCCTCTCTATGAGTGAGAATACACAAATTTTGAACATGCTTTTGGAAAGGAGTTATGCTACTTGCTCTGTCCTGCTGTGTTGGAGTATACAGTATTGGGAAATAAGCCCTGCTCAATGAGATTTCGATGGACACGGGCAAAATCGTTTTTTGCACGTGCGTAGGTCGCCTCCTTTGTAAGCGCTAACAAGAACATGTCACGTCGAATTCAGTACCGGTCCCGATTCTTGGTTTTGAGCTGGAGCCTCGCTTCATACCTAGCTAGGCGTCCAAATGGGCCATGTAGAGGGGTCAAGGATAAGTCCGGATAAGCAGTGGTCCATGTTTTTACCGTGTATCACGCCCTGCATATTTTATATGCATGCATCCCACATGCATGGCCTCCAATGTGTCACGGTCGAAGTAGGGTGTAAGCGGGATGTGGAATCACGACGATCTTCACTCATTGCGGTGACCTTTTGGAACTTGCTCAAAAACGCGCATTTGAATGCGGATCCCGGTTTTGCAACGTTCACGCTATCGGAGCTTAAACATATCTATGTGGAATCCCTACGAAACAGGGGTGCGAAGCCTGGCGCTTGTATGCATGAGTCCCAATACATCAGGGTTCATTGTGGCGTGGGTCCGTTGTGGTGCCAACGAGACAAGAAGTAGCATTGCATCTTCTCTTTCCGAATCAGTGGGTTTAGTAAAGGAACACATGTTTATAAGAGAGCTATCGTATCCCAGATTTACCGCAGCTTGATCTTTATCTCTATCTCCAAACATTCCTAGCGCAAACCTGACATCTACCTTTTTACACTCTTAATTCTTCCAGCGCAACATGGCTGGCGAGAAGGAAATTGGAAAAGAAGCACAAATTGATGCGTTTGTTATCTCTAAAAGTGACGATGGTTCTGCAGATGCCACAGACAGCGGTGAAACTGCTCAAAATGAACCTAAACGCGCAATGGCGACCAAGAGAGCTCTTATTGCATGGCTCGTCTTATGTTTCTCGGTATGTCGCATCTAATCTACGTAACACCACACTCTAACAACATCAGACTGGTCCAACAGCTGGGATGGCTTTCCGATACGTCCCAGCTGTCCTCCAATCTGGTGCAAACGTCCTAGGGCACAAACCGGGAACAAAGGACCCTTGCGCAAAACGTGGTGTGATTGAGTGTGTAGTTCCATTTGGCACAGGCGCGGTTGATTACAATAGCTACATGTAAGCCATCGGGTTTTAAGTTTAGATGCATGGATTTAGCTAACGTGACCAAAGCTTGTACTTACAATCTATCGGGCGTGCCTCAGAGGGCGTCCTGACTATTTTCGTGTCTGGGATTGCTGACTTCACTCGTACGTCTTTAAATGCATATTTGGAATTGAAAGGACGCTTAATTCTGCAGATTTTCGCAAGACCCTTTTGATATCCGCAATCGTTCTTTTCGGAACTTTTGCTCTCCCGTACGCATCATTCACCTCCAAGACGTACCGTAATCTTGTCTCAGGATCTGTATTATGGGTATCCATGACAACCATTCAAGGTGTCTATGGCACACTCTCGTCTTCATACATCCCACTCTTTATGCGCGAGGCTGGTTGGATTCAGACTCGAACACGGATAGGGCTTGATGGCAGAATAGAAGTCACAGACGAAGAGCGAGCAACAAAAGACCTTTTCAACCGTGGAACTATGGTCAGTGTTCTTGGTCTTCTCTCGGGAAACATTGGATCTATACTTGGCCAGTGCATTGGTCTCATCATCACGCATACCAGCGGCAATGGTGTGATGGATGGGTATAAAGAGTATGTTAACTTCTGGTATCCCTGTGGGCTAAACTGATAAATCTAGCTTCCTTCTCGCAATTACCATAGCTGGGTGTCTTACCATTAGCTTCGGAGGTCTGGGCTACTTTCTTTTGCCATCAGTGAAAGGCTCGAAGCCGCCAACTAAAAACTATGGTATATTGGCGGTTCGGCGATGTAAGAATGCTCCTGACGACGCCCTCCTATGTCTCGTAATCTAATTTTCTAGGGTTCGAGCTCTTGAAATCAATTCCTAAATATCCAGAAGCTTTCAAACTTTGTGTCGGATGGGTCCTCTGGAATACGGGCTACAGCAACTTCAATTCGGTCATAGGCCTCCTCTTCCGTGAAGTGAGCGGCCTTGGTTCAGGTGACCGAATGTACACAGTGTACACATTCATGGCGGTTACCACAGCTTCCATTGGAAGCTTGACGTGGATGTTCGTATTCCCGCGCACGAATTTCAAGATCAAGAACTGGGCCTACTGCTTCCTCTTTGTGAATATATTTTGCATATTCTGGGGCTGCCTGGGTATCAGCAAGAGTGTCAAGATCGGGTACAAATATATTCCGGAGTTTTGGATCGAGCAGACACTTTTCTGCATGACAAGCTCTGCGCTTCGATCCGCAAACAGGGTGATGTATGCATCTATGTTGCCCCGTGGAAGAGAGGCTCATTTCTTTGGCTTGGAATTGACGTTGGATCTTGCTACTGGATGGATCAACCCTCTGGTGCAATCGGTCATTCAGAACCGTACCCACAATCTCCGCTACCCGATGCTCCCGAATTTCTTCCTTTTGCTGGCTGCCATCTGCTTCTATGTATGGTGCGATCTTGAGAAGGGAATCAAAGACTCTCTACAAGCATTTGATGAGGCCGAGCCAGCAAAGGACGACTAGATCAAGGTGGTGCGCCACAGGGCGGCGAAATCAGTCCCGAGAACCGGTACTGTCAGATTTAAAAGCACCCTGAGTGTGCTTTAGAAATGAGTGGATAGCACCCACAACCAGATTTCATAAAAACTGTTGTCGCTTTTTAATCGATTGCCACCAATGTATACAATTAGTCCAGTCAACCTTAACACTTGAGTTCTCTTGACACTGCGGATTGCCACTGCAAGATTGCTTGAGAATATGATGCGATGTTCCACGCTCCTAATTTCCAATTCTCCATTTAGTTGTCCAATCCTACAGTATACTTTTGGCGGTTATATTTAAAGGGCTGTCGGCGGATTCGAATGCGGTGTATGCGCTGAAAGCCACATCGTACTGCGAGAGAGAAACGAGGCGTTGAGCTAGCGGTAGCAGGATCAAACCTCATTTCGAGCGCATGTTGAGGCTTGAAGATTTGCCTAAAATTTTTCCTGAACTTATCTGCTGGGCGAGATGTGTCACAAAAAGATTGGAGTTCTTCCTTGCCATTGCCGATGTGATCGTCCATCTATATCGCAATTCTACTACTCTTGGATTCAGGAAATGCTGCAGGCTCTATATCCCTCAAGTCCCATTTTCCGAATGGGGTATCATTGTTTTGGATCACTTCCACATCTAGAGATTCAATTGACCTCTCATGCTGCAGGGAGGCCTCAGGCTCGGCCACCGCAAGATCAGCCTGCGAATAAATGTGCGACTTCGATGTAATAGACACCATTTCAAAATCTTTTCTCTGAAAAATAGACGTAGGTGGGTGTGAATAAGCCGCGCGTGAGGTAGTGTAGGTGGATGGGCGGAAGATCATTTGGTACACAGAGCCAGTGTGGCGGAAACCGTAGGCTACAGTAGGGATGCAGGCGCATGTTACGCCTAAGAAAACTTCGGCAAGTCTTATTAGACGTTAATTTAGATTCATTAGTATCGACAAAGATGAGGGATTTTAAGCAGACTGACCCGACAATATTGGTAAGGGTTGCATCCCAGTTGGCGTTATGGCTGTACTGGGTTTTGTTTCGGTAATAGATATTGAGAACGGAGCAGATGATCGCACTGCGGGTGTCAGCGGCCATGTTGAAATTCTACATTGAATAAGAACATACGATCCACCAGTGAGAAATATAATACTCGCACCCACTCTCTTAGTAGAGCTTAACTGTAAGGGCGCAATCGCAATATATGGGATCACAAAAATGGCAATATCCGCGACAAGACCAAGAACGGCAAGCGGGACGCTGACACCGAGTGCATATTTGGTCCAAGACTTATTTTCACGTGGATTGGCAACCACGAAGCCGAAGATGCCTAGCGCTCCATGAGACAGGACGACGAAGCCAAATCCGATCCAAGAGCTGATGCGAGCCCATCGTATGCGTCCAAAGATATGAAGGTAGAGAAGAAAAAATGTAGCCTTGAGGAAGAGATAAATCCAGGGTCCTAGGACAAATATGGTGTAGTAGTACTTCAAAGGCGTCAGCGAGTTTCAATGTACTCCACGCTAGAAGGATAAGGACATACGCGAGGGCCAGCAGGCGACATAAATTTCAGCATAGGAATATCGTATAGATGACGACCTAGCCACCCTTCTCGAACTCCTGGATTTAATGCGATCAGCTGAGAAAAAACAATTTGAAATATGAGCGTTGCTTACCGTAGGTCTTGAGGCCATAGTCTAAGATACCTAACATCTATATTCCTCAATTCATATTTCAATAAAATATCATACCATATTTGCTGCTTACAACTGAGAGCAAAAGGGTGACTATGAGCATGTTAGACTCAACAACTCCTTGACAAAGATGCCCTGGCCTTACCGTCATCCCAAGTCCAAGCCCTCATCAAACGCGCTTTTATGTAAACACGATTGAGATAGAATAATAAACTGATTACAAGAAGAGTCGAGGTCACCCAGAGCTGTAATGGCGCTCGGGAAGCAGGATTGGTGAAGTTGGAAGTGATTCCCGGAGGGGGGGATACCACTGGCGTGTTGGCAAGATATTGTTTTGCTTCGGGAGTTAATTGGTCTAAAGTTTTTCTATTAATATCCATTGCCACTCCGACGATGAATAGATGCTGTGAGAACGACTTGGACGTGAACTTCCGGGAAACAGGCATTGCTCTTATCTCGGCCTGCATCCTGCCGCACGGCGAGGAACTTATGAAACCCCACATTATCTCGAAACTTTCCGCACAGTTCTTCGCAATTCAGGCGTTCGGCCACGCATGCGGCGCTAGCTAGCGAAGGACGTGCAGATAAATAGACTGGGCGAAACAAGAGGGTCGCGCTAAAATGCCTTAGAATGTAGGTCGCATCCCGGCCAGAATCTCAGCAAATCGATCGTGAGGTTCGCTGGCCTAGCGTTCTCATCGGCAAGAATCCGAAAAAGGCATGAATCTACGTACACAAGTAGTAATTCACTAGGCAGACTTGAACACAGAATGACGTGCGCCCGCTGGTGACCAACGTGAAGCACAGTTTTGCGGCAATCACTGAAAGGGTCATACATTGCTGTGTTGCGGTCTCTGCCTGTGATCAAACAGCAAGCCCGCTAGTTGAGGAGAATGGCGACTGTCCTTAGTAGTGTTAATGCTTTATCCGTCCATGCTGCAGCTTCCGGCCGAGGTTGGGAAAAGAACACTGTCAATTACCAATTGACGGGAGGTGTAAGATTACTTTTAATATTGTATCTCTGGTACTTCACATAGGCGCGATGGCTTGGTCTTGCGCGAAGCAAACAGAAGTAGGGACATATGTAGATATTACGCATTGATGTACATGAGCAGAGGAGAGAGAAGCGACAGAGACAATTCATGTTGACTAACATTATTCTGGCAGATGGATATGGGTCCGCTTGTCGGTGAAACGAGCCGATAGTAATTTTTGACAGCGGGCGCCTAGCATGGTTGGCTCTCTCCCCAGGTACGCAATACATTTTCCATGTATTTGATTTTAAAGCTGGAATGTACTAGTAAAGTTTTCGTACGACGCAGAATTTTCATGTTTGTGTACTCTGCTATGTGTGAAAAAGTCCACAAGTCCTTGGGGTGCTCACCAGCATTATCACATGCCTCAGCTCTGTTGTGACAACACCTTAACCAACAAATTGCTAAGGGGGATGTACTCAGTCGCTTTTAAGGTTTCACCCACATGCAGGGCGATGGGACAGTTCGAAGCTAACTGAGGCGACACTAACTAGATCGGGGTTGATTTGGGCAGAACGCTCGAATGGAATATGGCTAAGCTTTAAAGGGCACATTTGGATGTTGCTAGGCTCCACTTCTTGGAACGATTCTACGATTAAAAGGCCGTTTATACATCCTGCGTGTCGGCCCCTCATTCACACCCTATAGCTTGCTTGGGTCATCACTAGAAGGGTGGTCGTCAGGTAGGCATGTGCCCAGGAGAGACATTCATGCAGATGGCGGAGTATTGCGAAGTGCGCACATCTTACCAATCTCAAGGGTAAGCCACAGCCAAAACTATGGGACCAGCACCAGCTTTGGCATGCGCGAAACCTTCATTATGATGGAACTGTATTTTTGTAAAGTTTCGCGATTCAAAATTGCGCCAGCAGCTAGCGGCCGAAGAAGTTCCACCTCCCACATTCTCAGCTACATTAATTCTGCCATTCATACCCGTCTCATGGCCAGGTCCAGTCCCCTTATCGTTGGGCTCCGTCCTCGCATCTACGATTCGCACAATGAGGCTTTTTAATATGACACAATTGGAAGTTTATGGTTTGATTGAGGTTTGTTGTAGATGGGAAATCAAAAGTAGTGTTTGCGTTGTGGCCCATCCATATATCAGACAATTATCTTCGTCACCACAATCAAATGAGACAAATGTGAGAGCCACAAACAACCTGTGAAGGAAACCTCGTATCAGCTACAATTCCTCGTCAATAGATCGAATGGCTTACATTCAAACGGGATTACTCCCAGTATCGGACCGAAAAGCATGGGGATATTAGAGGCTTTCGCGGACACGGGAAAGCAACCACCCCCGGAACATCTTCGATGCTGATCAACCATCTCGTTTCCGGCCTGAAGTCTAATACCAGAAGAGTGAGATGTATGCCAAAGCTGTTCGATCGGCGGACGAAAACTTGCCACCTGATTGTCCCGCTCCGTCATTCTAGTAGAGTAAAAACAGCTTTTACATACTGCTTTGGCATGCATGTGGTCTTTGTCATTCCCTTGTGGACGTTCCTGGCCCCTGGATACCGGTATCCGCAACGCAGAATAAGGTTGCTGCACGTCACCTTCCAGGGGTATTCCCTGATCACGCAATCTGCCAGTCCTCTCTTAGTTCGAAAGAGAATAAAATTGGGCTTCAGGGGCATTGGCCGTAATTGCTGGCTGACAAAGACAAATACCGCCAGAAAGATTCACTCTTGAAGTCATTTCAGTATTGATGAGCTATTATGTGGAAGTAGTTTCTAAAACTTCATGTGATGTGGGCTGCACTAGAGAAAGCCATGAATGCGTTACGATATGAACTCTATCAAACTCGCTAGTTCGGGGTAGAAAAAGCCCTCTTCTGTGATCCTCGAAGACATTAACTGAACTTGTGGAGCGGACGTCACGGGCGTCTTCTTCGTACGCCATAAGGTGTCCAACCGACGGGAAGACTCTTCTGAGTGATCCACGGTTGGTTGAAGCAACAAAAGTTCGATAACTGCGCCTGGAATCCCTATGGTAAGCTGAGCCGGCAGGCACTAAAGATTGTCTACTAGGTGCTCGGCAGATGAACAAGCAGGCATTCACGTCTACCTTCGGCCCAGGATATCACCCTACAATAACTTAACCACCCATCACGTGCAGCGGAAGAACTCAAAAGTAGTTACCCTGGAAAGCATTCCTAGCAGCTCCATCAAATTGCTGGCGACACGGTCCGTGGTGTCCCTGTCGACGGGCGAGACCACATAAGCTATATCGACTTCTATCAACCCACGAATAGGGGTTGGCGCAATTGTTCCGATATATGCCTGAATATTAGCCCATTATTAGGATGAAGCGCGCAATAAAGGACTGATCAATGTGCAGTTTGATCGTGAACAAGCTACCTGCCGTCACCAGACACAACAGCTGAGACGACTATTTCGAAGCTAGTAGCCAGCTGATATGTATCTTTAAGCACAATTCTATCCACAACTGAGAATAATCTCACAATTAAGCGATGCACTTATGGTGGAATTTACTGTATTATCAGTCGTCCCGCGATTTGGCAAGTTGTACCACTTCATAGGATCGCTCCTACTCAATTCCGGTCTTGAGATTCTCGGTGACTACACTGACAGCATTATGGAACAGCTCAGGTTAATCATTATGTCTTATTCTGGGATAAGCAAACGCTCCTGATAAACTCAGGCACTCTGTTTGACGGGCTATCTAGAAGGTGCCAAACCCAAACTTGGCGTCTACAACAAAACTTTCTTGCCCGCTTCCCCAATTTAGTCACCAGTGACATAGCGCTGGAAAGTTGCAGCTAGTTTCACAGAAAAAAAATCCGCTCAAGAAAATCGCAGAAAAGCTTTGTTGATAACACGAGATGATGCATCGAAATATTTGATCGGTGACGTTGTCTTCTTGCCTTCTGGCCCGGCTGCAATGCATTGTAGCCACGGTTAAAAGCTTTAATAAGTCTGGCCAATTCTTATTCAGTGTTATGCCTTGATGTTGCAAACGCGCTGTGACCTGGGGTACGGTGGGCTCACCTGCACGCTCACGTGCGCGCTGACGTGCGAGCTCACCCTTGAGATACACGTACTCATGTGCGCGCTCACGTGCAAGCTGATGGGCGAGCTCACGCAGGAGACACCTGTACAGGTAGACTCACGTGCGCGATCACGTGCGCGTACACGCTGCTCGCGCTCTTACCGTATACTGGCCCTTGTAATAGGCCGTGCTCAGCTCTCCCCTATAGAGCTGGTTCTCCTGAGCCTCCTAGATAATACAGTTGTCCACCTCATAGATCACCAGGGTAACTGTTGCCAAGCTCTCCCTTTTTTCCTCCACACTTGACTATATCTATTTTCTACTGAGAAGAAATGAGATTTCCAGGGTCTTATCTTGATAAGATGTTTAAATCAACAGTCGAGACCTGCTTTGAGTAAAATATTTAATGATTATTCGGCTGTTGAGTGAGCTAGTGATACGATTTTGATTTCTACGCTTACCTAGAACTTTGAAGTATCATCTAGCGTGATTAAGTACTTCAAAATGTGGAAATACTTTCATGGCCAAGGATATGTCTTACAACGGCTCGTTTTTAGATAACGTGAAAGCTATGAAGGTTCTCATGTATCTAAGCTGGCTCGCTATTCAACGGTTCTCTTTCTTGCTCTCATGTCTGCGAATATCTGCTTCAAACACCATCTTATTAACCACTCGCAAGCAAGCAATGCGTGAGCGAGAACTTGGGGCCATGCTAAAATTCATATTGATATCGGCATAATCCACATTTTTCCGTAACACTGTCATTTTACCAAACACTTCGCACTCTTTCAAGCTATCTATTGGGTCATTCAATCAATGCGACTGCAGTATAATAATGTTGAGCTATATGGTCACACAATGCTAACCCAAATCACAAGGTCACGTTCCACACCAGGAGAAGCGAGATTAAAAATGTCACTATGCGGCCAGTGCACTCACGGCAAGGTGAGGATTATCGGAACGTATTGCGAGTTAGTAGATCACGAAGAAGCACCTTGTCATGAGAGTTCTGACTATTAAGTTGACGCTGGACAAGTTTTCGATTCGGGACAACCGATATATCAGATTCAAAGTTATTAAAAATTAAGTGCATGGGGAACGATGTCTCAATAGAAGTAGAACAATAGCACTAGACGTTCATGAAGACAGGACTTAACAGAATCGAAGACAAGCTCCCACAGAGCCTTCAGCACGTTTGAATTACAACCCTGAATTTGGAATGCGGTTATTTTCTCTTAAGTATTTTAGGCTGACGACTAAACGTATTCATTTCGGACAAAGGACTTGCATGACTGAGAATGGCATTGATTGCGTAATTGGAATGGAGATAATTCGGTCGTATGACACCACACAGCGGAGGCCGAGTAGCTTTGTCTGAAGTGGATCAGCCACGAGGAGATCTGCATGCGCGGGAACTAAGGCAGTACTACGGAGAATATCTGCCGCCTTCCATTCTTCGCTTTTGCGAGGATCGCTCATACAAACTGTGTCGAGTTCCATGTCACGCAGTAATGAGACGTGCCTCGCATTGATCTCAGCCTATTTCATTTCGAAAAAAGTAAAATAACTATTTCGCCCGGCCGATGCCGTCTTCACGGCGATACTGCCGGCGTTTCTTGAAAGATCGTGAACCTATCGTAGTGGGTCTCATCCACGGCGAGAACCGGCGAGGAGCAAAACTTCATGGTATTACAATTCCCTGGATTACAAATGCTAGGCACGTAAAAAGTGTTATAATGGAGCTCATGCTAGACTGAAGCGTTGCATCAAGACAGCCAAAGCACTTCTAATAATTCATTTTGCGAACATACTGGAAGCATACCTCTCAACATGTCTTCGAATGCTACTAGCTCGAACTTCCAGGGTTGGGTAGCTCACGACCCTTCTGCGGCTGATGGGAACATGGAATGGGGCTCCTATGAGCCAAAGTCTTTTGCAGAAACAGATATTGAAATGGAGATCAGCCACTGCGGCGTCTGCGGCAGCGACATCCACACCCTCCGTTCTGGGTGGGGACCCTCCGACTACCCTCTTGTCGTTGGACATGAGATTATCGGTAAAGTTACTCGCGTAGGCAAAGACGTAAAGGATATAAAGATCGGTGACCGCGTTGGGGTTGGTGCGCAGAGTGAATGCTGCGAGTCATGTAGGCCATGCAAGATGCAGCAAGAGTCGAACTGCCACAGCCTGACTATGACATACAACGCCAAGTATGCAAGCGGCGAGAAAGCTTACGGTGGCTACGCGAAGTCATGGCGGGGACCGGCTTCGTTCGCGGTTCCTATCCCGGAAGGCCTTCCCTCGGAATTCGCTGCACCTCTCATGTGCGGAGGTGTAACGGTTTACAACCCTCTTGTCTCTCACGGCGCCGGTCCTGGGAAACGTATCGGTGTTGTCGGTGTAGGTGGTCTCGGTCACTTCGCCCTTCTCTTCGCAAAAGCCCTCAAATGCGACAAAGTCATAGCTATTTCGCGCTCGCGCAGCAAGAAAGCGGATGCTTTCGAACTTGGCGCCGATGAATTCATTGCTACTGACGAAGACACGCAATGGATGACTACCAATGCAAGTTCACTTGACCTCATCATCTCTACCATCTCTGGCGCCTTCCCTCTTGACCAATATCTCAACCTTTTAGATGTCAACGGCACCTTCGTGCAGCTGGGTGCTCCGGACGACCCGATACCTAGCTTCTCACCAATGGGATTGATCTTCAAAAACCTCAAGATTGCTGGAAGTTTGATTGGGACGAGGCAGCAGATTCGCGAAATGTTGGAGTTGGCAAAGAAGACAGATTTGCAAGCCTGGGTACAAATCCGGCCGATGGAGGATGCGAACCAGGTGATTATTGATTTTGAAAAGGGACTGCCGAGATATCGGTATGTCCTTAAAAATTAGGTTAGTTGGTATAGAACAGATAACTTTACGAAGTTCGATGTTATTCAGTTTTGTTGCGAACAACGCGCCGTGACCTATTGTACCGCGCTGCTCGCGTTCTGAGTACAAAAATAGATTTCCACGCTCAACTTCCAGCCTGTGCGCAGACCTTTGCGGTGGAATGTGCTCAATTAGTCTATATAGCTGGTTCCTACGAGCCTCCTGAATAGACAGTGGTCCGTCTAATAGATCACCTAGGCTACTGTTACCCAGCTCCTTGTTTTTTACCTCCACACAATTGGATGTGATCCAAAAGAACTGAGCCCATAAAGTGAATGGCAGATAAAACGTGTCCCAGGGTAGCCCCTGTGCACAATTATAATCTTCTAATGCTATTTCTTGCGCTTTGGTGTCTCTTATGGCTATTATTTTGTCTGAGGCCATTGCCGCCTGGATTTCTACAAGGACGGCATGGTAAAATCATCCATTACTGAATCCCAGATCCAATCATCGAAATCATTCTGCTGTGTTGAGAAAGATGCAGGTAGCATGACACCATCGAAGTTCAGCGAGTCAAAATTCATGAGGTTCGCAAACGGTAGCGTACTCTGAACAGTTGGATGTGTGATATGATCGTTGGGCCACGCATGTGATTTGTTGGATGTTGCGGCGGCGTTGGGCACGAGTTTTGCCGAAGATTCGACATTAGTCTTCTTTGAGCCTTTGTACTTCCCGCTGTGGTCATGTGATTTATGGGCTTTATCGAATGACGCAAGTCTTTGGATTCGCTTTGTGAAGCCGTGGAGCATGGTGTGCTGAATGCAAGCAATCGCATGAAGTGAGTCTCGCTTATCTCTGGCCAACGTCCAAGGAATACATTCAGGTGGAAGTGTGAAGCTTAGTAGGTCCATAAATCGATCAAAGAGTTGTTGAATATTGTACTCTCGAGCGACAGAGAGCGGAGACCAGCCTGAGGTTCCGTTGGGACCAATAGGTTCAGGAGGTTCAGCTTGAACATGGCCTGGCTCAAGATTCTGTGGAATAATGCCATCTATCTCTTGAGGTATGGCATCGAACTGTGTGTGGCCAAGGCGCTCGTTATCTTCAAGGAACACAATCTTGCAAGTGACAATGACCGCGTAGAACCAGCCAGCCCAACATTGGAACGCCATCTGGTAAAGCAGTGCTTGTGGCAGCTGAAGAAGGGTTTCCAGATACTTTGTTGAGGCCTTCAAAGTAGAACGGAGCATCTTAAGCCGAACTAAAGACGGTGGTATTGGGCCAGGTTCGGATAAGGCCTGCCATAGCAAGCTGTGGAGGCAGCATTCATGTATCCAGATATCAAGTAGGCAAAGCATCAAATTCACAGTTACTGGAGGTATGATCAGTCGCATTTAAGCATTTAAAAACTTGTATGAGAACCGCACCATTTTCTTTAGTCGCTGGAAGTCTGGATGTCGTCTCTTTCAAAAGCGTTACTTCCCTGCGAAAGTTACCTGTCGACATCTCAAGCATTAAATCCCCATTGATGTCTGAATTTTCAATATCATCATACGAGAAGTAATTGTTAACCCGGGAGGTAAGTTCGCATATCTTGATCAAAGGTGAGATGAGTGCGTCTGTGGTTATTATCGATTGAGCGAACGAGTCACAACATTTGGCCATGAAGGGGGTATAGGGTAGCGAAGTACGCTTTCTCCATGCTTGTGCGAATCTTCTTCAGTCAGTACATATTATTATAGTTTCAAAATAGTGAAGAGACTTACACTACCGTTAGAAAATATGTCCCGAGAAAAGCCCGCTTACCTGCAACAGGGTCTGCCTTTGCAGATTTTCCACATGAAAATAAAGATATTGAACGGCACTTTTCCGTTTGGTTCCTGGAGAGCCCGAGGTCTTGTACAAGGGCAACACAAACTTGAATTACGATCGCCAGTTGTTGAGTGACAGGATGGTAGAACGAATGGTACCAAGCGGCATACACAAGAAGACCCTGAAGCATGTCCATGGTCTTGTAAGAATGCTCTAACATACGGTAAGTTTGACGTTTCAACTCATCCGCAAGTAGGCACTGAATTCGTGGTGTCTTATATGCAGTTACGGCTAGGATGGCATGAAAGAGGAACGGTTGCTCTCTACGAAGTGTTGGGACATCAACATCCACAACCACGAATGGAAAAGACATGATGAAGGACGACTTGAATTCAGCCAGAAGGCAAATCGCATGCTCTTCATCAATGAGACCGCTGCCTATCGGGTCATAAGCCTTATATGCAGAGAACCCGTCCATATAGCCAGTTGGTGGATCTTTCGGTGTACCAGAATGTTCTATTGGCGTACACGACTCTGGAGTCGACAATTGTAAGGGATTGGAATGGGAGGCCATCCTATGAGGTGGCCCGTCCCTTCCGGTGTCGTCAACGGCATTTTTGGCAGATATCAAGTCGATGAGGCTTTCAACACGCTGCTCCAGCTGTTTCACACGCCTGTTCTCTAAATCAGCAGAGTTTACTCAAAAGTGTTCTCACAAGACACTAAAAAAACATGCAAGCTTGAATTAGAATGAGACTCAGAGTGCTCGTTGTAGGGTAACGATCCCGTGCACCCGTTGCGAGTTTTTTCGAAGTTTTTACAAAGCCCTCCAGAGTGGCATACTTACGAGCGTGACTTCGGACCTGACTTTATTACGTTATTTTCAAGGAAAATGCATTGCTTGCTCAGTCGATGACATCGATGACAATCCGGTCCGTGTTCGGTTGAAGCGCATTTTGCTTTAGCCCGAGTGCAGGCCAGGCACGCCTTGCGCTTCTTCACGCCAGGCTCAGTTGGAAGCATCATGAATGGGATGCGATGAAATAGTTGTCAATTATCTCGCCGCTTCCGACGGGAGTTTAAGTAATGGCACTACGGAATGACTTCGAGCGGAGCTTGTAGGTAAGTAATCGGAGAACGAATGGTCGTGCCTTCTCCGTGTGCACGGGCCGTGCGAACGGAAAGCGGGGACTTTTGTCAATACTTGACCCGTCTCCGTTCCAAATTCTCGAACTTCTCTCCACCTAATCAGCCATGCAGCGGCTTATGACGCTGATATATTCACGGTTGTAACAATTATGCGCTTCCGGATGGTTCAGCCCATCCAAGATTCTCAAGGATAAATGGACAAAATGAATCAGGTTGCGCAATACTTAAAGGAAGATGTACGCACGAAGCCTCACCAACGCGGCTACCGGCGACATCGATCTCCTTTCTTCCATCTTCAACATCCTCTGATCTAATATCTCCCTCATTCTGTATTGAAGTTCAATATGCATCCATTGGCTGCGGAAAAAACTGTAGCGCAGGAGAAGCCATTTGATGGTGCAAGCAACACCTCATCCGCAACGACGTCTTCTGAGGACCATCACCAAACGCAGATAGTGGACTACTCTCTTCGTGGAGCAAAGCTACACGTTCTAATTTTTGGTCTAGGACTTGCTGTATTTTTGATGGCACTGGATATGTCGATTCTCGTCACTGCTATCCCATTGATCACAGAGAAGTTCCAGTCTACGGCAGACATTGGCTGGTATATGAGTGCATATTCGCTCTCCTTGTAAGTTCGGCCGCTTTTGTTCGAAAACTTTAATTACCGGCTGATGAGTGGACAGATGTGCATTACAACCACTGAGCGGAAAGCTCTATGCAAACTTCTCTTTGAAGGTCGGTTCGAGTTCGCATACTCAATCGTGGCAGAAAGCTCACTTTTTGTAGTGGACCTTCTTGATTCTGTTTCTCATTTTCGAAATTGGCTCAGCAATTTCCGGTGCTGCAACATCTTCCAAGATGCTTATCGTTGGCCGAGCTATCGCGGGTGCTGGCGCAGCGGGACTTATGTCTGGTACACTCTCCATAGTCGCCGTTGTGGTCACACTCCGCCTTCGTGCTTTATACACCGGAATTCTCTCGTCGATGTTTGGTATCGCGCTTATTTGTGGGCCACTTCTCGGCGGAGTGTTTACACAACATGTTTCGTGGAGATGGGTCTTTTATATCAACCTTCCGTTGGGTGTTGTGACTATTGGTGCCATGATTTTCTTTTTTAACCCGCCAAGCCGACCAGTAGAGAACGATACGACTATGGAGCGGATGAAGCGTCTTGACCTGATTGGAGTGAGTATCTTTGTACCAGCAATCTTCATGATCCTGCTAGCTCTTCAATGGGGAGGGATCAAATACGCGTGGAACACTGGGCGAATTATCGGACTGTTTGTTGGCGGAGTTGCCGCATTGATCGGCTTCGCTATTTACCAGTCGCGCAAAGGCAACATGGCCATGATTCCACCATCTATATTGACCGAGCGGACGGTATTACTGGCCAGCTTTGCCGCAATGTGGGGCATGCCTGCTTCGACTATCCTGGGCTTATGGATGCCAGAGTGGTTCCAGGTAAGCTAATCTGCCCAGTGATCAATTTTTCCGAACCTAAATTTACGAAGGTCATCAAAGGGAATTCGCCAGTTCAATCCGGCGTCAATCTCTTGCCAGCTATGCTTGCCCAGACCGTCTCCACAATCATTGCTGGAGGAATGACAACAGTTCTCGGCTACTATAACCCCTGGTTACTGGCTGGAACGGCATTCATGTCTATTGGATGCGGTTTGTTTACAACTTTCGAGGTCACCACCAGCAGTGCTACGTGGATTGGCTATCAAGTCATATTTGGACTTGGAGCTGGCATGTACATCACCTCACCCCTCATTGCTGTTCAATCTGTTCTCAGTCCAACAGATACTCCAATCGGTATTGCGACTGTCAGTTTCTTCCAGATGTTCGGGGGCTCACTCTTCGCCGCTCTTTCGCAGACTATCTTCAATGAACAGTTACTGAAGCAATTGATGGAGAATGTGCCGAGCATCGACGTCCAAGCACTGCTCGCTGCGGGAACTATCGGTGTGCATAAAATGACATCGCCCGAGCAGCTGCCAGGTGTTATGCAATCATATAATGTAGCACTTATGGATACGTTCTATCTTGCCGCTGCAACTTCGGCTGTTGGATTTTGTTTCGCCCTTTGGCTGCCATGGATCAGTGTAAAGGGAAAGAATCTTGCGGCGGGAGCAGCTTGAAACGCACTACCTCAACCAAGATCAGACCTTTTTTTGAGCATCAAAGAGAGTTATTTCAAAAGGGATATACGAAATTGGGTTTTGTTGGTGGGTTTGAGGGTGTGATTTAACCAGGAAGCCTGAATTATTCGAACCTTAGGGGTGTATTTGAAGCATGGGAGGCATGTTCAGTCCTTGTGGACTTCAATTATCTTCATTTATCAGGATGTGTCAATAACGTTTAAAATAACCCTGTAATTGTTTATATTTTTCAAGATATCAAAGCATATCACTACCGCATGATAAACTTTAATATCCAAATTCTGAATCGTGAATCTCCGGTTGCGGACCTATTTTGGCTTCCCAACACCGAGCGGCCCTTTCTGAGTCTAGCCTGCATGCCAGAATCTCCTGACTTAGGTAACTTCTGAAGAACGTCTGCTGCTAATCGGCGTGATAGTTTGTGTTGACCTGAATGACAATACCGATCACTGCAGCGGCGTTTCTGCGAGCATCCCGAACTCGAACAGCACAAAAGAAATTTATGTTACCATTTTTAATGAAATTCCGACTGATAGCGCGATATCTATATTGTTATTAGTGGTGACTATGGCCCAGCCGGTTCAATAACATGCATATGGTCATAGACGCCCAAGGTCTTCCTTAGTTGTTACTCGTTCTCTTACATGCGCGTTTCGTCTAGGTCTCGAGGTCTCATCAGTGAATTGAACTCAATCAAACCAATTAATTCTCAGAGTGGATAATTACCGTTTCAGTGGGTTTTGTTTGACCTCATTTTGTATTGGGTGGTCCGAACTGCACAATTATGGGCTTTCATTTTTGCCTTGTCGTGAATTCTTTTACAAACTCTAAAGCATGCATACAAGAATAATCTAATCACCCATTAAATCAAACAGTAATTTCTCCCAAATATACACAGTCCTGTTCCAGGAAGCCTAAACGTCCTCTCAAGAACTAGACTTTTTTCGGATTATTCTGCAATTTCGAATGTCAATTGCAGAGCTTAATACGCTAGCAAAGTCTTAGTTTCAAACAAGATGCATAAGTTATTAGAATCCGTGCTCGCTCTGGCGCTGGCGCTAGCATTAAAGCCTTGATTTCGAGATACTTTACAAGATCCTTAATCCTTGAACACCAAATTTTCACCTTCACCCTATTTATGCTGCAACAATGTCTTGGTCCAAATCTTGGAAATTTCCGCCAATCGGGGTTCTTCGTCCACAGGTCCAGCGGAAAAGAGCAAGCATCATCGCGATTATTCTTGCCGATCGAGTACGAATATTACAACGGGGAATTGATTAAACAAAGACTCCAGACTTCTTTCTCAGTCCAAAGCGTACCTTCTTTGCCCTCCGATGTATTCATGGCAAGCAAATTTTAGAAATGCTGACAGCATGTCGCATCTTCTACGCGTAAAGTACACCAACGCTTCACCCGCGCCAATCCCTTCCAACTACTAAATTGAGATTGAATCTTAAGACAATCTAGGCGATCTACGGAGGTTCAACTTAGTCGTTCTTCTATAACGACAATTTGGGCTGGCTTGGTTGGTCAGTTTAGACGACTCTATGAGGCCCGCATTAATCAGGCGTGAACCATGGTGATCAGCGTGGAAATATCTTCGTGTGAAGATCATCTAAACTAGCTAGAGAAAATTCCCCCTCGCCTATCTGGTAAGATCGAACAAAGTGCAGGTGGTGGTGTGTGCGTGCCTGAGTTAGCGCGTCCCCGAATTACATATCGCTTCATGATGTATTGGTGAAAGCTGAACTGCACCAAAAACACAGCAACGAGCCTTATAGTCTATCAAATTCATTTCCAAATGTTATGTTTACGATTGGTTTCGCCATTTAAGGGCTTTTCGCCATTTTAGGGCTATCGGTGTTCTTGAATCATTCGTAAACCCAGGACGTTCGCATGACATCGATGATTGCATAATGACATCAAGAATATCGCCAAAGACTAGTGAGAACCATGGAAATCTCAGATTTCAATGACAATCATTGTTCTTTATATTTAAATTACCCCTTCTTGTGGCTTGAACTGAAGGGATCTGCCAAATCTGTATATGATTACATCATAGACGTTCTTGGACCTCACCGCGGTCTTTCTCTGCGCGTCAGGACTTCGTGCTCAGCGAGACAGGCGAAGATAAGCTTGCGTATTGCCGTAATATACTGACGTTTATTAAACTAGCTAGCCTACGCAATACTGAAGTATAAAAACCATGTAGTTTTCTGCTCATCCATCAACTTAAACTATCACAATCATCCAATCTCATTTAATCGACAGCAAGCTCAACATAATCAAACTTGATCATTATGTCTGACACATACAAGCCTACTGGTAAGAACACCACCATGCCACATGCGATATGGGCTCACCCCCAACCAGATCACGACGGCCTGAAGCAGGATGGCACCCCCGACAAGAGGGTCGGCACTGGTGGTATGTTATGACGCTGTGATCCTAATAGCATAAGTTCGCCCTTTTGACATTTTCAGAATTTGCCCAGGGTAAGGTCGATCCGCATGAGGCCGGGAAACAGGGCGGGCAAACTACGGGCTCTGGTAATGATACCTCGGAGCAGTCTTCATCAGGTGGCAGCGGGAAAGGCCGTAGGTTTTGTGTCTCTATTCGTTTGATTGCGCTCACACTGCAGCAGAGTTTGCTCATGGCAAGGTCGACCCACATGAGGCGGGAAGGAAAGGCGGTAATTCCTAAATTCGATGTCACATCGACAAATTTAGAAGCCCTTTGCCAAAGCTTCACAAGGTCTATGTACTAAGGCTAGGTAGTCTATCCTAGATAAGGATGGCATTTTTATACAATAGATCAGACCAATAGCTGTGTACCATGCTGAGCACGAGAGTTTTCCTGTCTGAAATGACTTATGCTACAATACCAACTGGCCATCTAAGCTAGGGCAGAGTTTTGCTCAAAAGTTAAAAGAAATAATTGTTTAGTGGCCTCCAGAGGCAGATACACGTAAAAAACAACACCTTAAATGAGGGCGTCTGGCTCTTGGACCAACACACATACGTTACTAATTCTACGTTCATTTTATTGAGCGATGAATAGATATATTGGTTAAAAACGAGGTTCCTGAATGATGATGAGTCTTCGGGAAATGGCTCAGAGAGGGTCGACCAATGTCGCCATGGACATCCAGGAAGCATGGGCCCAGACTCTACTAGTGACTCACCCTAACCACTTTTGATCTACTCAAGCCTGCGCTGGGGGTTCCAATTACTCAGCTTTCCGATATCCCTGCAGTATCAACATTTTATGACCCGTTCTTGGAGTTCTGTGTCATCATCGGCCGGTGCATCGAATTTAAGCATTATTCAAGTTTGTTTTGCAATTTTCGATAATTATATCAAATTAGAAACAAAACGGATGGAAGATAGACATCCATTTTGGTCTGCAATTGCTAATTGTGGTGCGTATATTGACGTTCAACATTGCTAGAGCTCAATACATGAATAGGGATAACTACTAGAGCCTCCCATACACATAGAACATTCAAGAACCCCAGTTCGGTCGATTACCATAAACACCACGGAACCTGTCAATCAAACGCACTCCAGTTGTCCAAATCCGGAAAGAGAATTAAGCAATTCTTCAATACTATGTGTCGTTCGTTCAAATACGACCCTCTACTCAAGCGGCGAAGTATTTGAGTTCTCAAGCAACATCCGGGGAATTGGAACAGCATTATTCGCTCCTCGTTGTCCATTATAGACCTTGATACCCCAGGCAGTTTGGATCATCCGTATGAGGCGATATCGTACATGTGAGGAGACCCATATAATATCACTGAAATATCTTGCAATAGCGCACCATTTGCAATCACCAACTCTCTACATGACGCATTGCCGGTATTTCGCCAGAGGTTGATGGCAGATAGCCGTGCACGCTTTCTTTGGGCAGACAGTATTCGCATTGGCCAAGCAAATTTAGTGGAAAGAATCCACCAACTTCAGCTAATGAGGCGCATTTTTACAGCTGCCTCTAAAGTCCTCATATGGTTCGGACACCTCGATCTCAAGAAAACCATGGTAGGCTTGGATCTCGTATGCCGGATTGCCGCCAAGGAGATCTCGGATCGACCAGTCGAATCACGCTCCCAAATAGGGTTTGCCATTCAAGTCGATATCAAGTCACAGTTCCTGTGCCATGATCGTGCTATCCATAAGCCTGTTGTAGTATTCCCATCGCAGCCCACATTTGGCTCTCATCAACCGCAGCCACTATACGATAAAGTTGACTGTAAATGGTTCACGCGACTCTGGTTCATTCAAGAACTTGATCTATCGTGCGCTGCTGAGGTCTTCTTGGGCCTTGGAATTACCGACTTTCATCCCATGGGCTAGCTGCAGCTCATGTACTTAATCATTACAAGTCTAATTTTCTGCAGTATCTAGCTATTAAGGGGCTCAAAAAATGCTATACTTTCTACAGTATATTGACTAAGAAGTGTGAAATAGTATCGTTCTTTGATATGCTTTGGGTTGCACGGGAATTTGATGCAATGGATCCCTGAGTAGGCCTTTCAACAAGTGACTCGAATCCAGACCTTGAGCTCTTCATAGAGCCGGACCATACCATTCCAAAAGCCGATGTATGTAGGTCTGCTGCAAGACAGATCCTTGTTGACCAGAAAGAGGTGGATCTTCTCGCCATGGAACAACACGGCCAATCCGTCTTAGCAGTCTTGGACGGCCGGACATCCTGGGTACCGGAGTGGGCTTTCAAGCGGGTCAACTACTATACGCCGGAGACCAGAAGAGAAGTGGCGGCTCCCAAGCAGCCGTCATCAACGCGGAAGGTTCACTTTGCAGAGAGCACAAATGTAGCTCAGCGTCTGTCCATGGTGCCGTCGTAAGTCGCGGTGAATCGCTTGCTGGGAACAGCTTCGACAAAGACTCAGACAGGTGCCATCCAGGGACGATACACGCTCTCAAAACACGTCTAGACATATATCGACGCACATACGACAATGAAGTAGTGGCTAAAACCCTGAACCTAGGTTTGGGCCAGACAAATACCTCTTCAAGGATAGCAATGCATATATGGCCGAGTATAATGCCTTTGTGGAACGAGAGTTTACAAAGCAAGAAATATTTGATAAACACTATTTCAGCGCCGTCAGAAGATCACAGTGACCGGTTCTTCGCGAATGCAGGTTCTACTGCCTTAGGAAGACAAAACGTAGGATTGGGCATTAGGCTTTGGAACTTTGGCCATCGTAAAAGGAGGTATTGTAGCCGTCCTCTTTGGCGGCACGGTTTATATTGTGCTTTGACCCAGTGCAGATGATCAGCATTACTAACTTCTAGGAGATTGATATATACACGATGTTATTGGCGGACAACTGGTAGAAGAGTGGCGTAATAGCGGCGAATCGGCGGCTGATGTCCACACGTTCTGAAAACCACATTATACTAAACTTGGATTATACGGTTGACTTGATGTTTGCGAACAATCTATGAGGTGCATATCATCAGATCACCAAACAGAAGAGCAGCTTCTAGAGTATCTGTTATAGATTAGTAGTCAATTAAAAGCTATGCATTCGAACGTTTTCTCGAAAGAGATGGAGCTTAATTATCGAATTATGAATGTTAAATATGGATGACGTGAAACATACTATTAGAATCCATCATACATTCATACATAAGTACATGGGAGTACATAAATGTTTCATTATTGAGTTCTATTATACAGGACAGCTTCTTCTCAACCATGAGCTCGTAACATCATGATCTTCTTTGACCCGTTCAATTATTTCTGAAAATCTACTGCTTCCGGTGTAGGCCGCCCTGGTCGCCAGTGTCGTGGAGGGCGTTGGGAACAGCGCGCTCGATCGACTCGGGCAACTTCTCCTGAAGCTTCTGGGGAACAATGGATTCGGCACCTCCACCCTTCGCGTGGCTTACGTTGGTCTGGGGACCGTGCTCTGAGCTGCCGGTGTCGTGAACCTGGTTAGGAGTTAGCTGGGTTCACAGGATAATAAGATCAAATATGAGAGCAAACGCACAGAATTGGGGAGGTTCTTCTCAAGACCAGCGGGCGCTTGCTCCTGGACCTTGTGTGGGACTTTGCTGTCACCAGCTGCATGGGAAACCCCTTGCCCGTGTTCGTTCTGCATTTTGATCTCGTAGTAGTGATGCTGATTTTTGACGGTAAGGTAAAGCTTTGCTTGTTTGCTTGTCAATAGACGCTTAAGCTTCAAGCTCTGGCTTACTTTATATCTTCTACTAGAATACATGTTCTCAATTTTGCGTCATTCAAATCTTCAGTTGCCTCTGACGCCTACAGCTCTTCACGACCCATGCTCATGCACGATGTTTCTGCTCTAACGTCATTAACAGCAATAAACGAGAGCGGCGGAGCGCATTAAACCAGACATATTTCGAGTTTACAGTACTTGTAAACCATCAATCTCACTAATTGTGGGGAGGCAGTGTATTCGCTGCGTACGCATTACATCATGACTTTAAATCAATAGATAGTTTCCAGATTCGGCCTGTCATGACTTCAAGGGTCTTATTTCTCATTGGCTTCATTGTATGAATATATTATAAGCCATGGCTTGATACCCTGCAAGATCATAGATCTTACCGAGATGCGAATTGGACATGATTATTGTGATCTGGAGGTATGACGTGAACACTGGGTCCCGCGGAACAGGTCTGGTGACCCATTGGTCAATACAACTTAGCTGCTGCAAGTCGGGTTTGGGGCGCGTAGAGCAATATGTCGGTCATTGGCGCTCGGTTGAGATGAGGATCGGGGTTGTCGTAGTTGCAGTGTAAGCCTAAGTGGAGCCGGAGAACCCACTGCAAAGCCAAGCCTTCGATCAACCATCCTACACGGTCCTCATCACCTTGACTCCTGTAGCTTCGGCGAGGTTGTATATAGCCTCTACCACACGATCAACATCCTTACTTTTAAGAGGTATTCGATGCGCTCCCTCCCATTGAACAAGTGTTGTAGAACCTTCCTCACAGTAATCGTGCAGCAACTTTCGATGGAGATGTAGCCCTCCATCCGCCATACCGTGCACATGAAGAGTCGGCTTGGTCAGCAAAGCTTCTTTCTCTACTTTTTGACAAAATTCAAACCCTTCCGAAAGGTTGCCTGCGCTTACAAGCGACTCGCTCATGAGAATTTTGGGGTTTAAATTACTCAGCGGCGCTCTGCCCGCAAGCAGAATGCCAAATCTCCAATTCAGTCCTGGTATTTCCGTGAGGCCAGGCTCAATCTTGCGTGCTTCTCGTTGCGCCTTTTCTTCTCTCGCCTGCTGCTCGAGCAACAAGCTCGCAGCTAGTTTCGCACCCTGGCTGAATCCCATCAAACCAACCCACTCGCCTGTAGCGCCCTCTCGATCATCGTCTTCCATCGCGGTCCGTATCGCATATCCGATTTCCTCAATGCAACTATCGGCATCGATCTCAGCGTGTTGTGGGAGCCATCTCAGCCAACGGCGAAATGGCGCATACGAGCCATAAACGCTGATGACGTCGGGATGCGGATCACAGAAAAAGGGCGCGTCGACCCATACCAGGCGAAATGAATGCTGAAGATGGCGAATGAGCGATCGTGATTGCGCTTTGAAAATTGCGGCATTCACACCGCCGCCGTGAAGGCAGAGTATTCGTGGGAGACTCTCCGTGTCGAGAATTGTAGAAGGGAATCTAGAGACTGGTGCAGAGGGCGCGGAGGGCATCTTAACACGCCCGCCACCATGTATCTGGTAATAATCGATTTCAACCCCAGTCAATTTGTGTGAAGCTATGAGGATAGGATGAACTGAAGATAAGTGCTGAGTATCTATAAAATGGAACAATATAGCAACTGTAGAACGAAATGGGCCGATGCGAAAGACGTCTAAAATAAGCACCAGTGGGTCCATGTGAAGTCTTCCGCGTTCCCAAGTTCCGGAGTCCGATTCAATCCCCCGAAGTAGACGCCCAGTATTTCAGAGCTTGGTTGACCGACACCGCCAAACCCATAAACTTCATCGCAAACATGTGTGAACTTGGTACTCTTATCATACATTAATCAAGGGTTCATGTGGATAATTATATCGCGTACTGATAGAGTCGTCAGTGAGAAGGTGGTTCTATAACGTTTACCGTGGAGGTGCGGGGCCGTCCGAAGTGCGCCTTGGCGCACTACCCTACCGCAGGCTACCTTTTGAACTAGAGCGCCCCCAGTTCTCCTCTCCCCTACCGCAATTCTAGAACAAAAATTTTGATGCTCAAGCCTATAGAAGAACTATCATCGTTAGGTTCTCTACATAATAGTAGAGTTGGCGAATCTTATCGGCTTGAAGTTTGTGCGGCTTATCTAAACTAAAGAGATCTTCTACATTGGATTGGGCTTTGTCTCTATATGTACTAGGTGCGTGTTTTCGTAGTGGTAGGAAATAATTGTATCAACTGAAGTAGCCAGGCGTTCCAACCAGTCACCTAGCCCTCGATCCATCAATTTTTTACTTTTGATCCGCGCAAGCAATTATAATGTAGATCTTGGGAAACTGACAGCATCCCAAATCTCGGAGCGGAGCATTATCCGGGAACAGTAGGAACAAGAAGAAACAGCCTCGTAGTGGCTAGCTCGAGTGTTGCTAAACACGGTGCAGCCGTTTCCAGACGATACCATCTGCAGTATGAATTGAACTCTTTCTGCATTGGCTGGTGTTCATGGAATTTAAGACAGCAATGTGTGCTACCTCCAGGTCTGTAATTTATTGTGCTTTGATGTCGCCATAGCTCTTTTGATAAACTGCCTCCATGTGAACATCGGCATCTTTCAGCCTCGTCCTCGCAGCATTTGAATGAAAACAGATCACCCCACGAAAGGCCAACGGTATTTCTGTATCGGTTGGAAATTAAGAATAATTCTTATGATATCTACCACTGGTCAGCTAAACGGGATCTTTCACTATCTACCGATGTGATTGCATCGCATTTATCAGCGTTAATACACTTCACGCTCCAACCGACACAAAATCTCATATTGCGATTACAGTATCCTTGAACTTATCCACCTCACATACGATGCTGTACGTCCCTTCGAGCCTTTCATATCCCTTTTGCTTCTAGATATAGACCTAATCTCCTTAATTTGCCATCAAGGTATTCAATTGTCTTGTTTGAGTCATTGAGCACGTGAAGCTGGATGAAAAGGATCGCTAGTAGTGGTAGCAGGGTTGTCCGCATACTACGCGCCGCTGCTCACAAATCTAAAAGTCGAGGCTGCCAACTGAGTTTGAGGCAGCTCTGGATGACACGGTTCACAGGAACACCAAGTATCAATCAAGAAGCTTTGAAACATTCGTTGAAGAGAACGCAGTGATATGAGGGAAACAATATTGGTTCAACGGAAAGAACTATGAAGTGCATGATGCTCCATTTGCCCACTACAAATATGACAATTGAAGCCAGCTAGGAAATAAGCTCTAATTTCATTTCAAAGCTTGACCGAGAATTATCACGGTATTGGTTGTAGTCAATTGCCACTTTGTATCTTTCTGCTTTGTTTGAAAGCGCTCGAGCGTGAGCAATAGCCATAACTCAGCCGCCTTCGTATCAGGGTGACTCATTCTCCTTGGGAATATGCGCGTGCTCCCTGCCGAAAACATCTTTTTTCGCATCATCCACAATTCGGCACTCATACTGCGTGAACCTTCGCGCAGCCACCCCAACCTCAAATAATTCATCAAGTTCCTCGAGCGACCGTGCTTTTGTCTCTGGAAGGAAGAAGTAGAACCAAAGCACGCATAAGAAGTTCGAGGCAGCCCAGATATATGAGTACTGGGGTCCCTGTTTCACGATCAGTCATAGAATGGAGAAGTTAGCGAAAAGTAAACCCACCCAGTTAAGATCCTGAGGATTAATGAAATACGGCGAGCAAAACCCAACTAACCAGGCAAGAAAGTATCCCAGGGCATTCGCACTGCCGACTGTCCACGCACGGAGTCTTGAACTGACTAGTTCGGTCGCTAATGGACTACTCGCAGCACCAACGCCTGCGTTATAGCAAAACATAAACAGCGCGGTAAAAGCTACCAGAACATTACCGGTCGCTTTCGATGTAGGCTCAACGCTTGAAGCGATACCGCAAGCCAGCTCGCACAATCCGCATGTTATCGCTCCGAGGATCATTACTGTCCTCCGGCCGAACAGCTTTTTCAGCGCGAACAGGCCAAAATGTACACCAATAAAGCCTACGCAGCCGTTCATGATAGTGTATTCAAAAGCTTTAGTAATACCAGCCAGAGTCAGGAAGTACGTCTGGTAGCCGATGAAGAACCACACTCCAGAAGCGGATTGAGCAGCTATTGTACCATAGCAGAGCAGTGTTCGTCGAAGGTCGTGGCCCTTGAACATGTCCACGAAGGGCGTACCCCTGGCCATTCGCTTTTCTTCAGCCACTCCACGGACCATTTCAGCCCACTCCAATTCTAGGGAGTCGCCGTGATCGAAGCGTAGTGCCTCCAGAGATTTGCGAGCTGCGTCTGCTTGATCGTGATGCAACAGCCATCGTGGACTTTCCGGGACGAAATATAATGAGATAGTGAGTAGTATTGGCACAATGAACATACAACCCAAGGGAATTCGGTAGCTTATTTTGCTCATGTGATGTTTGGTGTAGTTGTCGATGACGGACCCTACAATGCTGCCAATATTGACATAATATGAGAAAAGGCCAACCATTATCCTGAAATTATCAGTACCGAGGCTAGCGAATGTTCAAAAGCAAAGATACGTACTCTCGAAGGTGTGCTGGTGCTGCTTCACTGCAATACACGGTCGAAAACACGACAAGAAACCCATTGGAGAAGCCGAGAAAGAAGCGCCCAACATAAAGCCCGGCCGGAGATGTCGAACCAATCTGCAAGGCAACCGCTGCTAGACAGACGATACATGCGAGCCATAGTGCAGGTCTGCGACCAAAGTATGATCCAAAAATTCCGGCCGCGATTGCGGAAACGCAAGCTCCAAGATTCATGAGTGAGGTCATTAGCTGCTGAACCGTGGACTATTGATTGAATCAGCTTTAATCATACTCTAACAGCGGCAAATTTCTTTGAGTACTTACATCAATTCCATAACCTAGGGGGCTTGTTGGATCCTCATATCCGAACACCATCAAGAAGCCGGGCATAGCTTGCAGGCCTCCGACAGCAGCAGTGTCAATGCCATACTGCATACTTGCGATAGCAACGGCAGAACAAATGAGTAGACATTTACGATTAGCCCAGAGAGTCGACTGATTGAGAGGCGCCATTGTGTTCTTGCCCACTTCAACACCTATCAATGTACTAGTAGCCTTTCGGTTTGTAATCCTGACCGTTTAACTTGAGTGAAGGTTCTTGTAAACTAAAAGGCAAAATTGAAAGAAGAAATTAGAGTCAATCGAGTGGTCTTTCAGACATAGCAGGAACAATCCACCTCTAACCGATCTGGCGGCGGCCCCACAGACGCAACTGGACTGACAGCCGATCGCCCCATGTTATTCGGTGGGGTTACGTCCATCGGCCTTTCTTGGATGAAGATCAGCGTATCATGTTCTCCGCGTTGCAAGATTGCATGGGGCGGTAAAAAGGGAACGCCCGAAGCTTACCGCGTTTGGTAGTGATGGGCACGACAGCATGGAGGTTCGGGCTGGTAAAACTGCGCAACCACGTCGGAACCTGGCAATACATCGCGAGATCCGAGGCGCGACGGGGAATCTTTTCTTATCAGCATTTGTGCTGACGACCAAGCCGACATTCTCGTTGTGGTTTTTGAATTCGCTGCCATATTAGCTTTACATGTGGTCAAAGTTGCTCATCAGAGCAGAGCTTTACCAAGATGAATATTTCGTACAAAAAAATGACGCAGGTGAAACCATGGGTTGAATTGAGGGCACTTATAAGAAGACCTGTGGAAATACTACATAGTACGTAAAAAGACAAAACAATTTGAACTACCATGAACCAGGGGGGAATATGGCAGCAGCGCAATTGATTGAACTAGGTAGAACAAGTCGCTTAAGAAAGCTCTAAAACTGACTTCCAGTTTGCCAAAGCCAGCAGGACTAGCATATATCTTTAGCACGGGAAGCTATCCCTGGCCCATTGGATAATATTCTGAGACTCATCCCCATACCCGAAGCGCGGATGCGAGCTAAATCGTTTAGACCCCATCAACTGGTACGGGAGCACAGGTGACGGGCTCACCCTATTTTGTGGCTCGGAAACATTGCGACCCTATGTTCTAGCTCAAAGCAGTCTATCTGGTCAGTAACCAAGGAGCAAAGTGTTGTCGGTAACTAAGGGTACTGTATGAGAAGAATTACTTAGCAAGGCAGCCGTTTAGTAGAATACCGCATCCACATCCTCTTCTTCGCTGGCCGCTTCCTTATTTAGGTTATTTCTAATTGCGACTTGCATACTGTTATCCTCGCTCTCTTCGTCTTCGCTATTGCGTATATCGATTGGACGGATATGCAGTTCGCGGGTCGCATTCAGACGAGAATTATCCACTTTGTTTCACCCCCCAATCCAGAATCATGCGCAGAATCTTCGAGGGCACCCAACCCCAATTTGATGCGTGTACAGCGGATGCATTCTCAGCTACGTGGTTTGTCGCATGTGTGGCAAGCCGTAGTGCGGGCTTTGTTCAGACGCATGCACTGCGTATCCGGCAATTGCATTTTTTGGTTTGCGTAGAGTCGAGAAGTTTCCAATTTGTCTTGATTAAAACAGGGACGCGTAACAATCCATAGTGTTTTGGTTGCCAATGGTGGCTTCAAAGAGATCGATAATGTGTTCCAACATGGTGCATCCGGATCAATACCGCGGTAGGCGGATACGAGCATATTAGACCAGAGGCAAGTAATAGTAAGGCCGATCATGGTATGAAGAAAGGTGAGAGTAGGTCGAGCAGAAAAGACTGCCCACAAAGTGGATTAGCGAATGACACACCCAGAGGTATCTAGGACAGTCAATGTAACAGAGTCAAGAACGGAGACAAGGGAGCCAGTAACGGAATGATCGAGGACAATAATGAACTTGAATTTGGTCTGCATTTTTAGAAGTAGCGTTAATCGCGGCGGTGTATAACCAAGAAATGACCGAATGCTATGTATGGTCCTGGATCAGGAAGGCTAAGGTCGTCACTCTGTTCAAGGATGAGAAAGGCCCAAAGCATAGCCATCAGGACTTAAGGTAGCGAAGCGCAAGCTCTCCTACATATCGCCGACCAGGACTAGATCCTCGAATCCATTCCTCAGGCGTGAAAAGACTGAATATGTCTACATTCAAGGTTATTCACTTTTGTCAAGCCAACCTGGCTCGTACTCACTAGCTCTCTTCAAAACCGGCAGACTTGCTGCCAGCATGTCTTCTAGTTCAATCTTCCGTTCGTGATCAATTTTGGGCCGGGTCATGAGCTCGTCATAGTGTATGATGTTGATGATGAGTGTGCCAATAGTACCGGTCTGGACCCGCTGGCCATCTGGAAGTGTGACAACAGGCATGGCAATTCCCATGGCCGCACTGTTAAGGGCAGCCAGCCTATCACCTGAGCTGCTGTCTGTAGCCATTATACAGCGAGATAATTATCGTCCAAGGTCGCGTGTGGCAATGAATGGCACTGAGACGTGTGAAGGACGAACGGTGATGTGCGAGTGCTGTCCAGCAGAAGGCCGGAAGAACTAGCCACATACTCATATATCTATATCAGGACTTTGAGCGACGCTGACATCGGAATCGGGTGGGACAGCCATCTCCGAGTATACAGGTGAAACGGCCTCGGGGTATCGGACTTCGAAGTGCGCAAAGCTGGTGCTTGGTGCAGGGACGGGCACGGTTGGCCATTTGAGAATGACGTAATACGGCTCGCGGAAGCAGTGCCTTTTCGATCCTAGCTTCAGCGTGTCGCGTCCAGCTCAACGCCCTCATGAGCCGCTGCGTGCTAAGCCAGCCAATATATTCAGGATGCTCGAGACATCAATTCGCCTTGCCACTCACCTGCATTGGTTTGCAGGCAGTCGCGATTATCATGTCCGCCATACAGAGCGCTGAGGCTAACGATGTTGCTCCCAACGGCTCACATGGAGTCAAGCGTGAGGACCCTCGTTACGAAACATAACGTTGCCATTCCAGGCGCTGACCATACTATAGGGCGTAGAGGATCTACAATCCTCAACCCAAAATCCTACTTGAAAGAGGAACTCTGGCGACAAGCACCAGTTTTGACAGGCAGCACCAAATTTGAGCCATTAGCAGATGCGAAGGGCATTCTCATCACAGGGGGGGCCGGGTTCATGTGCGAACATTGCCCGATATTTTGTGAAGCCGCAATAGCTGACCTACACTTAGAGCATGCTGGTTCGTACGCCATCTCGTCCTCAAATACCCTCACTACAACATCGTCTCCTTCGACAAACTCGACTACTGCGCAACCCTCAATAACACACGTATACTTGATGGCCGACCGAACTTCACTTTTGAACAAGGAGATATCACCTCCCCCACGGATGTGAAGCGTGTTCTTCGTAAGCACAAAATTGATACCATCTTCCACTTCGCAGCCCAGTCGCATGTCGACCTCAGCTTCGGCAACTCCTATCAGTTCACAAACACAAATGTGTATGGAACACACGTGCTGCTGGAGAGGGCCCGAGAGCATGGTATTAATCGGTTCATACACATATCGACTGATGAGGTGTATGGCGATGTACCGGTTGGAGCAGCAGATTTGAGTGAGACAAGCATACTCGCACCCACCAATCCATACTCAGCGAGCAAAGCCGCGGCAGAGATGATGGTCAGCGCGTATAGGAGCAGCTTCAAGTTGCCCCTTATAACTGTGAGAGCGAACAATGTCTATGGACCACACCAATTTCCTGAGAGTATGTGTGTCATTGAACCGTGTGATTCGAACCTAATAATAATCCAGAAATAATACCCAAGTTTATTATGCTTCTCCAACGGCACCAGAAACTCTTGCTTCATGGCGACGGTTCGCCAACGCGGCGCTATCTCTACGCAGGAGACATTGTCGATGCGCTAGACACCATCTTTCACAAGGGCGACATCGGTCAGATCTACAACATCGCATCGAAAGACGAGATATCCAATATTGATATTTGCCATAGGCTATTGGATATTTTCAAATTATCACATGCAACGCCAGAGAAACTGAGTCAATGGGTACAGCATACGGAAGATCGACCGTTCAATGATCAACGATACGCTACGGACGGCTCAAAGCTCGCTGCCCTTGGCTGGCAACCTCAAATAAGCTTTGATGATGGCCTGAGAATAACGGTTGAATGGTATCGTAGGTTTGGTGAAATCTGGTGGGGAGACATCAGCAGGGTGCTCACATCGTTCCCCGTAGTTGCGGGCAACGAGATATGGACGCAAGAGGAACACGATGATTTACCCTCTTCAGATGGAGAGTTTTTGCCTGACGAAGACGCCGTGAAATAGATGAAGAAGACACAGAATCGGCACAAAGGGCAAAGGGGAAGGGGTAGCGGCGAGATCTTTGGTTTGATACGCCATTCATCGCTCCACATGGAAGCATTATCTTTGAATAGCTAGTTTGGGCAGGCATTCAGGATGCCCAGACAACAGCATAGAATATTTTCTGCAAGAAGCAGAGTCTGGCTTCGAGGCTGACCTTCATTGTGCATAAACGGTATAAACAGCATACCGTAGCGATATGCAGGGCCTACACGCCGCCCAACTCCAGGTAGTAAATGCGACATTGCGAAGTCATATTTCAGTGCGCGTAGAAGAATCATCTTTCCCACAGCCTTTGAATCCATGATCGAGTATTTTCCATCCTCGCACATATTGCTCAAGTTTATAGCAATCGATTGTCAGTTCAGCCACCTTGAAGTGGCGGCCTGAACTCAGCCTTCGTGCAGCGTCAGCGATTCAGCTCTGGGCAGCATTGCGGTGCGAAACACCTAATGCTCCGCAGATCCACCCCTCAAACACTCGTCCAATTCTTCCAATCTCCTTTGGACTTGAGTATCTCATTCAGCCTCTATTTTTTTCCAACAGCAGACATTATTTTGACCTTTACCTACGCTTCAAACTTTTGATATTCTAAGCCACGATCGCAATCGATAAGCTGAGCCCCACATTTCAGCTGTGTACACGACTGCCGCCTTTCACATACAATTGACGCACAACAAACCACGCGATCATGGGTTTTCTGAGCAAGAAGAAAGACGAGGGAGAGGACAGCAACCGCTCTGCTCTCTTTGGTAGCAGGAAGAAAGAAAAGGGCAGCCCCGCTGCTCAAAACCCATACGCCGCTCCCCCAGCGAACGACCCCTATGCCCAAGCGCCACCGTCATACTCGGGTGGCAACGATTCGTACAGACAGGAAAAGACGCCCGCCGTGACAGGCGCCGGCCAGAGCTATGGACAACGAGCTGGCGGCTACGGAGCTCAAGGAGGAAGCTATGGAGGACAATCAGGATACGGGAATGACCGCTACGGTGGAGGCGCGCCACCTCAACGCCCTGGAGGCTATGGTGGCCTCGGAAGGACGGAGTCAAATGACACAATGAGCACTGATGCGGGCCGCAACGAGCTCTTCGGTAATGCAGCGCAGCGCCAGCAATCACAGCAGAGGCCCGGCGGCTACGGCCAGAGTGGTGCCTACGGTGATAACAGCCAAGGCGGCGGCGGATACGGCGCTGCACCTGGTGGCTACGGCCAGGCACCTGGTGGTTATGGGGCCTATGGAGATCGTGAGCTCACAGCTGAAGAGCAGGAGGAGGAGGATATCAATGCATCGAAGAATGAGATCAAGTTTATGAAGCAGCAGGACGTGTCAAGCACGAGGAATGCGCTGAGATTGGCACAGCAGGCTGAGGAGACCGGGCGAGACACTTTGGCGAGACTTGGGGCGCAGGGTGAGCGCATTCATAAGTACGTTTTCTCCTTCCGAGCGATGTGTGAAGGCTTGATGCTAATACTGTTGCAGCACTGAACGCAACCTTGATCTGGCAAGCACTCAGAACAGAATCGCCGAAGAGAAGGCACGCGAGCTGAAGAGTGAGCGCCCCCTTTGTGACATTCCCAGGCAGATACTAACATCGTTGCAGCTCTAAACAAGTCCATGTTTGCAGTGCACGTCGCAAACCCCTTCACCGCCTCTTCCCGCCGGGAGGATCGTGACAGGAAGATTATGGAAAACCACCACAAGGACCGCGAACAGCGTGACGCCACCCGCAAGGCCGCTTGGGAAACCAATGCCCGCGCTGATGGCGTGAACCGCTCGATGCAAGGCATGGGCGGCGCAAAGGGCAAGTCTAGTCTAGCCGATCGCGCGAAGTATCAATTCGAGGCGGATTCTGAGGATGATGAGATGGAGAATGAGATTGATTCCAACCTTGGTATGTTGTTACCTTCTTTTTTTTTTTTTCAATGGCGGGATATGTTGCTAACATGTCGTTATAGATGCCCTTCATGGTGCGGCTAAGCGACTCAACCAACTCGGTCGCGCAATGGGAGATGAGGTTGATACGCAGAATAAGCATATCGAGCGTATCATCGGTAAGACAGACAAGGTGGATGATCAGATTGCTATGAATCGCGCGAGATTGGACCGCATCAAATGATCAAGCATGCTAGTTACGTACCAAGACTGTAATTGGCTTGCTTCTTGCCCATATGCTGTGGATAGAACTGGATGAGTATAGTAGTATTACGCGCCCAAATAAGATGAGCATTGTATAGGCGTTCGCGTAGTCAATTGTTTGGTATAAGTTCGAACATGGAACACTTCTTATCACGCTTTTTATGAGCCTTTGTAACTGAGTCGCACTGTGAGTCTGTGCCACGTGAGAGTGAGGAGGTTCAGTTCTACTTCGCCGTTACAGGGCAGCGTCCTGCCGGTAAACACTATTTAAAGCTAGCCCATGAACCATGATCCATTACCTTGATCATGGTGGGTCAGAAAATATCAGATTTGAGTTCATTCACTCGGCCAATTTACATCACACAGAGCCCACCTTCACGTTTGCACAGCATGATGTCTTTGCTCACACCTTCCTGGAGAAGATGCTGAGCGCTCTACTCTCATCTCAGCCTGGCTCGATGATGCAGTACATCTTGGACAGAATGCATTGCATGACAATGTCGCACAGCATCGAGCTGAACCATTCCAATCTATTCAAAGGTCATGTAGTCTTGAATTCAAGGCCCCGCATACACGTAAGGATTCACAAATGCGGCGAATGACCATGTCACAGAGATGCTTTCTTGATGAAGATGGTGTCGGAACGAGCGGCATGCACACGCACACGTTGCCCAGAGTGGATACAGATGATAACAATATGAGAGCTTGGACGGATTCGCCAAGATGCGGGGAGAGCTCAAGCTCGAGCTCGAATCATGGGACAGCTCATGCAAGGTACAAGAGCCGCGTGTCTCCGCAGCTGACCGATTGAACAACTCTATATACACGCCGCCCGACAGCTTCTTACAGCTTCAAACATGGGCGGAGAAGCAAATCGCATCATGCCTGTGTCTAAGGACTACCCGCAGCTGGCGGCTGGACCCGTCGGCAAGCAGATCCACCGCATTTACCAGGACCGCTTACGGCAGTTTGTCGATGGCGGACAGTACAGAGAGCAGGGTCTTATTGGGTGAGCTTCCTAGAGCTTCACAATACCAGCCACCTTCATTCACCCTCATATCATTCTGATACAGTGCCCAGCAAGCTCAACGAAGGCCGCGCATCCGGCACCGACTACATCAAGCTGTCCGTCTACTCACCCCCAAATCTATCCCGCCCACTCTTCAAAGAAGCAACCTCGCACGCCTTTCATCCTACCAAGGTTGGGGAATCGTTTGGCCCTAGCTGGTCGACACACTGGTTCAAGGTGCAGCTCACCGTCCCCAAAGACTTGCTGAAGAAGGAACATCTCGAGTTCGTCTGGGATGCAAACAACGAGGGCTTGATCTGGACTGAAGATGGCCATACTGTACACGGCCTGACAGGAGGTGGCGAGCGAACACAATGGATACTTCCCAAGGCATTCCGAGACGGGAAGGAGCATACTTTCTACATTGAAATGGCGTGCAACGGCATGTTTGGCAATGCACCGGGTGGAGACTCGATCCAGCCGCCGGATCCGAATAGATACTTTCAGCTGCACACTGCAGAGATTGTAGCCGTCAACCTGGAGGCGAGAGGACTGTACTTTGACTTCTGGGAGATCTCAGGTGAGCATGATCAGAACGCTTAGGGCTGTCACAGATACTGATGGACAGCAGACGCCGCTCGCGAGTTCCCCGGGGATTCAATCGAAGCTCACGACGCCCAGCAGATTGCTAACCGCATCATTGAAACTTTCATTGCTGGCAATGGAAGCAAAGACAGCATTATCGCCGCCCGTAAGATTGCGCGCGAGTACGTTGGAGACGCAGACTCACACAACGTCTACAACAGCGACAAGGAAGCCATCGTAACCGGCATCGGATACTGCCACATTGACACATGCTGGCTGTGGCCGTTCGCAGAGACAAAGCGTAAGGTCAACCGTTCGTGGTCGAGCCAGTGCGATCTCATCGATCGATACCCAGAGTTGCGCTTCTGCTGCTCTCAGGCACAACAATACAAGTGGCTCGAGCAAGATTACCCATCCACTTTTGACCGAGTCAAGAAGAAGGTGAAGGAAGGCAGCTTTCAGCCCATTGGTGGCAGCTGGGTCGAGCATGACACCAATCTGCCGGGCGGAGAATCTTTGATCAGGCAATTCCTCTACGGTCAACGCTACTTCGAGAGCAGGTTCGGCCAACGATGTCGCACTTTCTGGCTCCCAGACACCTTTGGCTACTCTACCCAACTCCCCCAAGTCTGCCGTATCTCAGGCATGACGAGGTTCTTGACTCAGAAATTGAGCTGGAACAACATCAACAACTTCCCACATACCACGTTCAATTGGGTCGCGCTGGATAACAGCCAGGTCATCTGCCACATGCCGCCCTCGGAAACATATACCGCCGAAGCAAACTTCGGTGACGTGCGGAGGAGCGTCACACAACACAAGTCACTTGATCAAGACAAGTCATCTCTACTTGTCTTCGGAAAGGGCGACGGCGGTGGCGGACCGACCTGGCAGCACCTTGAGAAGCTCAGACGATGCCGTGGCATCAGTGACAAGAGCGGACTCCTGCCGCGCCTCAAGCTGGGCGACTCAGCCGACGACTTTTTCGACCGACTGGAAAAGAAGGTGGAGCATGGTACAGAGCTCGTAACTTGGTATGGCGAGCTCTACTTTGAGCTGCATCGTGGAACATACACCACCCAATCGAACAATAAGCGCAACAACCGGAAGTCGGAGATTATGTTGCGGGACATTGAGTACCTAGCAACCTTGGCCACCATCAAGAATGGCTTTGGAAAGCGGAGCTCATACAAATATCCCAAGAAGGATATCGATGATATGTGGGAGAATGTCCTACTGTGCCAGTTTCACGACTGCTTACCAGGAAGCTCCATCGAGATGTGCTACGATGATTCCGATAAAGTAAGTGCAAAATCGACCACTTTGCGGGGGATTTCCACTAACCGACATAGATATACGCTGAGGTATTTGGCACTGGCGAGAGATTGCTTGCTGAAGCATTATCTGAACTTGGATTTGATGGTCAGCCAAACTTGACTTCGAACACCAAGCTTGTCGCGTTAAACACTCTCCCCTGGCAGCGCAGCGAGATCGTCAAGCTGCCCAGTGGTATAAGCCAGGCCTCCTATGGCCTTGCTCACGGCTATGGACTAAGTGCCATAAATGTCCGGCCCCTCGCCTCGCCCTACTTAGCAAGCGTCGCATCTGTCAAAGAAATTCGACCAAACGTTTTTGAGCTACGCAACACTCAATTCATCGTCGAGGTCTCCAATGGTGCCATCACTTCACTCTACGATATTGGGGCTGACCGCGAGCTTATTCCCAAGGGCCAAAAGGCCGCCCAACTTGTCATATTTGACGATAAGCCACTCTACTGGCAGGCCTGGGACGTTGAAGTATACCATCTCAACTCTCGACAAGAGCTTTCTCCATCGAAGGTTACTATCTCAGAGGATAGCATTCACTGCGTATCGCTGGATATTGAAACCAAAATCTCAGACAAGTCGTGGGTCAAGACGACCATATCTCTCCCTGCCGCCATTGGCAACGCACCAACAGCCATTGAAATCTCCGCCGAAATAGAATGGCACGAAACCATGAAGTTTCTCAAGGTCGAATTCCCAGTCGACATTGTAAACACTGAGGCAAGCTACGAAACGCAATTCGGAATTGTTCGCCGGCCCACGCACTACAACACCACATGGGATATGGCCAAATTCGAAGTCTGCGTGCACAAATGGGCTGATCTAAGTGAAGCCACGTATGGTGTGTCCATTCTCAACGATAGCAAATATGGCTTCGCGGTCGCAGGAAACGTGATGCGTCTCTCGCTCCTCCGCGCCCCCAAAGCACCAGACGGCCATGCAGACATGGGTCACCACAAAACCCGCTACGCCATTTTCCCACACTCGGGGCCCCTCAACGAGGCTACAGTCCGCAAAGCCTTTGAATTTAACAACCCACTCAAGATTGTAGGCCACAGGGCTGACTCCTCAGCCCCATCATTGTTGAACTCTTTCCACATCCACAGCGCGCAGAATTTGGTCATCGACACGATCAAGCGTGGCGAAGACGACGAGGACGTATCGAGAGGTGAACTCCCCGTTAACAAGGGCCACAGCGTTATCTTACGTATATATGACGCACTAGGTGGGAAGAGTAAAGGCGTGCTTACTTGGGGTGATGTCCCTGTCAAGAAGGTGGTAAAGGTCAATGCGCTAGAAGACGAGCTGGAGGATCTGAGCGCGAGGATCGTGCAGATGGGCGATATGGAGGTACTAGATGGTGATGGCAAGGGCAGCGAGGGTGTTAAGATTGAACTAAGGGCGTTCGAAATCGCAACGTTTAAACTTGTTCTTGCGAAGTAGGAGATGTCTCTTATGGAGTTTAGAGGGAGAGGGTATGTGTGTATTTATATCGGAACTTACAATTAGCACAGTATGGCATAACAACATGATCAACGCCCTATATGCTAGTTTTTGTCACCAATCAACAAAGTGGGAACACGCACACACAGTATTTTCGCATAAGCGAATAAATATTCCATTCTTATTCCATCCAATATTTCCTTGCTCCACACCACAAAATTTATTCAGCTATACAAAAAACCACGAACCTTTCCCCCCACGACGAAGATTTTCCACTACCGCCGCATCAACCAAGAAAGCCCAACAAAAGAAAAAGCAGACCGGAAAAAAAGTCCAAAAGTTCCAATTTTTGCAATATTGCAACGGGACGCACACAGCAGTCTGGAAGTGTGGAAGCGCAAGAGTGAGTGAGTGAGCGAGCGAATGGCGGGTATATAACGAATGACGAAAAGTGGTGCCAATTTAGCACATGGGCAATTTCTCAAAAAAGGAAGAAGCCCCCTTGCCATAACTGTCAAAGGGTGCGAGTACACAAAAAAAAGGAGAGAAAGTTCAGTCAAAGTATATGTAACAAGAGAGTAGAAAGAGAAGAAGTAGCAACAAGAGAAAGGAGTAGGCGCTCCAGAATTGATGTACCATCCAAAACATGACACGACGAACAAGCAAGAGTAGCAGAGACCGAAAAACTGACTCTTGCAAATGCCCAACGAAATGCCAAGAATGGGTTTGTTTCACCGCAAATGCAGCGCCTGGTAAATGCCTGAACATACAATTGCAAAAGTGGAAAAAGGCAGTAAAAGCCAATATTGAGAGAACAAGACTGAAAAAAAAACAAGGCTTAAGAAGGACAACAAAGAACAAAACGCCACAAATCTCAGATTATTTCACCAAACCTGTTTCACGGTGCACTACCATTAGAAACACCACCAACACCATGCTCTCTTCCAGAAAGATTTATACTCAAATTTCGAAACTTTCAAAAACAAAACAATTCGCCAGAAAAGGTGTAAACGAAGAGGCGCACCACTATCCTATGCACCCCCTGTGCTTGCTCGCGGTGTAGGGTCCAAGTCTGGAGTGGTCGCATCGTTCGCTTTGGGCGTCTCCATCGCAAACTCGGCTACTGCGTCGCCTGGGATGGCGGGGAAGATCTCTGGCGGTGTGTGCAGCGCCATATGGGGAACTCCGGGAGTAGCAAGGCTACCCTCGCGTTCTTCCGCGAGTCGGTCTTCAGTGATCATAGGAGGTGGAGAAGAAGGCAGCGTGGAGTCAGGGTGACTAATGTCCTCGACGGAGATGACGCTGCCTCTACTGTTGGTGCGCATCATCTCGATACCCAGCTTGGAAGTTGACTTGGGCCGCGATTTTGGGCTCCTGGTGCGGACACCGATGTGACCCAATTCGTCATCTTCATCGTCGCCAGATTCTGCCGACTCATGTCTCCGCGTCTCGAGTATGCGACGCTTAGCACCAACCTGCTCAGCAGATCGTTGTCGTCGGATAGTTGCTTCCTCAAGAACAGCCGGGGCAGAAGTTTCGTGGGGTAGGTCAGGTGGACCGGCTCGCTTCTGCACGATGGCCTTTGGATCGACGCTCACTGCATCATCCGTGATCCCCAGACCACTCATAGCGCGAGCTATATCCCGCTCGCGCCAATCATCTGCATTGTGACGAGCGATAATGACAGGCAAATCCTCGCTTGCACGGCTGTCATTGTCACCAAAGAAGCTTGAGCTGATGGAATCTTCGCGGCTGGACCCCCGATAGCTGCCAGAAGGCACTGGTGGGAAGCCGGAGGAATTCGAAGTCGGGCTATCTTCCTGGCGTGTTGACTCCTGTCGTAGTCCTGATGGCATTATCGATGGGTACATTTGACTTGGCGTCCAATTTGGCGGAGGTGCTTTCCACTGGCATAATCTCCCCAAGGTATCCGTGAGCTTGGCGATAGTAGGTGGCTTCTCAATGAGCGCGTCGAAATAATGCGGTGCTTGAAGCTCTTTCAGATACCCCGTGACTGCGACGATCGGCGTATGCGTGTTGGCGTTCTTTGTATCACGGATCATACGAGCGACATCCGCACCATTGACTTGCGGTAACCTGAACTCCATCATGATCACATCGAACTTGACCTCACCCATGGCATAGCGTATAGCTTCTGACCCATTGGTGACTGTCAAGGTACGACAGCGAAGTTTTTCTAACAACTTTTCCATGACAAGTCGTGAAACAGGGTGATCTTCGCATATCAATACATCCAACGGGCGGAAAAAGGGACCGTCGCCAAAACTGATTTGTGAAAGCCTACGTGAGCTTTGTCTCCGCCGTTGCACACGAAGAAGCGCCTTGGCTCGAGAATCTTCTGTATCTGATGAGGATGGTGACACATCAAGAACTTGACTACGTCGCTTGTAATGGCCGGGCAGCAGATCGCGTACAACGTCGTCTTCTTGAGAGCCAAGAGTCTGAGATCTGGCACGTGGCGAGGAAGCGCTGGCCTGACTTATGGATGGCTGGCGCTGGCCCGGTACAAGCCTCTCAGGAAATGTTCCGGAGGGTGCGGATGGCGTCTTTGAAAGCTTGATCGGCGAGACAGCCTCTGGGGATGGCCTTAGACTCGAGAGACGGGATGGATCGAAGAAGCTACCGGGCTGAAGGGAAGAAGGGTTACTGGTTGAGTGCGATAAGGTTGATGAGCTGCTCGATGTCTTTCGTCGTTCATGGTGCTGACCTGTGCTGAATTGTACAAGCAAGGGCGATGACGGTTGAGAACCGCGACTGGGCGAAGAATGAGGCCCACTGATCGATGGTGATGATGGTCGCCCAGTGGCCTTGTTCGTTGACAAGGTACGCTTTAATGGACCAGGAAGCATGGGGCTGTTCTCCAGTGACGGCGAGGGTGATGTGACGCTTGGAGATTGAATCGCAGGCCCGGGCTTATTCTGCGGAAGCATGGCCTCTGCTCGAAGCTTCTGAATGACATCCTTGTTCGCTTTCTCGAGGACGGGCAGATTCTTATAGCTAAAGTTACCAAAATCGTCTGCGGCCATAGGCTCACTAAGTCTTCTTGTTCGACCCTCACGCACATGAGCTGGGATGTGAAGCGGAATGAGACCTCGCTTCATGGTCGACACAGTAATCTGTGAACGCACTCTAGACAGAGCATCATGTGGTCGATCAGGGTAATCGGCGCTAGGTGTTCCGGCAGAAGATGTTCCTTGATCTTCAAACTCAGGACTGAAGTTGGCCATTGCAGCTCCTCGGGCGTCAAAATACTCGGTATCCTCCGGGTTCTCAGGAGCGGGAATGAATGAAGCCTCATCATCTCGCAACGTTTCCCAGTTCAGATCTGCAAACCAGGGATGCTTTCGGATCTCTTCGCCACCGCTGGCGTACTTGTCGTCCTTATTGGAGCCTAGGCGTTGCGCAGGATCGGAACACAGTAATTGGTTCATCAAGTCCTTTGCTTCATCTGAGATATCGTAGATATCATCATCGTCTTCAGGCCAATCAATCCTCCGCGCGAGGATGTTCTGGAACACCTCGTCTGGCGAGTCCGCGTGGAACGGCGGATAGCCGTATAAGCACTCGAACAATATACATCCTAAAGACCACCAATCGCTTCGCTCATCCTGGCCATTTCCAGCAATTGTCTCGGGCGCCAGATAATCAGGGGTGCCAACAAATTTCCTATTACTATCTTCGGGATCGAACAACGCCATTGGCGGAGGGGGCATAGTGGAAGTGGCTGGCGGGGTGTTGTTGTGGAGTAGACCGGATTGGCTCATGGAAGGAACGGAGTAAAGATCGGGCGAGCCCTCATCGCTATATGCCTCCTCCTCTATGGGCGAACGTGCTCGAGGTTGACCGAATGACTCGTCAACAATCGAGAAGCGACGAAACATGGCTTGTAAGGCATCACTGTCCTGACTATCACTTCGATTGCCCGAGGTCCTTCTTGAGGGATCACGGCCTTGGGAGCTCTCTCGATTCAGACTGAAGTACGATGGTTGACCGAGATCCCCACCGAAGGCTGGTACCATGGAAGGTGTGTGGGTGGGGGACGGATTGAGATCGAACGATGCGGATCGAGAGGAGCCTACTGATGTTGCGCGATGGAACGGGCCAGACTTGAGCAAATCTGGAGCTTGCTCTGCAGACTTGAGAGCACGCTTTTGACGACCAATCATGCCCATGCGAGATAGGCCAAAGTCAGTCAGTTTGAGATGCCCTTTGCCGTCAATGAGTAAGTTATCCGGTTTCAGATCGCGGTGAACAATGCTACGACTATGTAGATGTTCCACACCAAGAACGACTTCAGCCAGATACTTCTTGGCCCAGTCTTCGGGTAATGTGCCAAGCACCTTGATCAGCGAAGCACAATCACCGCCATTCAGATACTCCATAACCAAGTAGAGGTAATCTTTGCTCGAAAAAGTCCAATATAGCTTAGCAACGAAATCACTCTCGCCTTGCCACATCATGATTGCACGCTCAGCCTTGACATTGGTGACCTGATTCTTCGCAACCATGTCCGCCTTCTTCAGCACTTTAATGGCGTAATACTCGCCAGTCGACTTCTTCTTGGCAAGGTAAACGCTGCCAAAGGCACCTTTACTGATAGGTTTGATGATCTCGAAGTCCTTGATTGATGGCGGAACTGCACGTGGCTGCGGTTGGGTAGTGGGTATTAAGCGAGGCGATACAGGTCTCGGACCGTCCGATCCCGCTGTGGATGATTGCCTGCGATGGTGATTGAGGGCATGCATCATCGCTGGCGATGAGAATTCAGTGTGAGTCAAAACTGGTGATGTGATAGGTGATTGCAGGCCTTCAATGCCACTGGGCAGGCGCGGTTTGGTTGTCCTTAGAGGGGAAGATGGCGGGATCATAGAGCGGGCAGGAGACTGTTGCCGGCTAGACAACACACTGGGGAGGATGAGACTCTTGCGCTTCCGCTCTCGTGAGCTTGCTACTCTGCCTAGACTAGGGTCAGGCGCCGCTGGCGAGTCAGCTCGTCGCGGGCCAGACAACACCGACGAACGCACACTGCTATCACTTTCGGCTCCAGCATCACTTTCAAAAGCCATTGAGTGCCGCTTGTTCTGGGAGGCTATACTGATGGCACCTGCGTGCGATCGTGGTGTTTGGCATCCTCCCCGGGGGCTGTCAGAACGGTTCGAACCAGCAACAGACGACTCTCGACGTCCCACTCGCGCGGGTAATGAAATGTCGGAGGCGTTGCGCAAGGCTTGTGCCATAGCAGATGGTGCATCGAATGAACCTGGGAAGATGCCTTCTTCGCCTGTAGGCATGTCATTGAGATCTGATGGCGTCTCAGCTTCGAGCTCCTCATCGTCCGAAGAACTGTCCTCTCCAGCGGCGATACGGGCAGCTTTTATCATGGCCGCCTCGATACATTCCTGAACCAAAATATCGAACTCTATACGAAGGCGTTCAGAGTACTCGAGCACCCGCCTGTGCCGCGTAACAGCATCAATCTTGGCCTTTGCTAATTTGCTGGTGTCTGCGCAGAGCAGCTTCAGTCCCTCGCTATGATCCGACAAGCCTGTTGTCGGGGACTGCCATTGTAGGACTTGTGAAATGCGATTCTCGGATTGCGGTGATTGCGTGCGAATCTCTGAACCCGACTGGCCGCGAGCGCTATCCTTGATGGCAGGCGTGTTAATTTCAAGAGCCGTATCACACAGATCGAGGACCAGTTCAACGATACGAGCGAGAGGTCTTCGAACGGCAAAGGATCGCGCACGATGATGGCCGAATCCAGTGGAACGCTCTGACCGTTCTCGCGATCGAGAAGGAGGCGAGGCGGGAGAGTTCCGACCTGACGGAGTTCCTGACGACGGAGTCGATGTTGAGTGGATAATCAAGCCTTTATACTCTGCAGGTTGAATTGGTTGTACTGGATCTACGGATGCAGCTCGCGATCGTTGACTGTGGGACTCGAGCGTGTCCAACACCTTTACAATGGCATTGCGATGTTCAGCAAGGGTTTCCTGGGCCAACTGAACGTCCATCTCAGCGCGATGCTCCTGAAGACAGAGCTCGGAATGCTTTTCGAACCACCAAGGCGTGATTTGTCGCTCGCATATTCGGCAAAGTACGGGGAGCGGAGGAGGGTGGTTTCGAGGATCGTTGGCGCCCTGCTCGGCAAGACCAGTCAGATAATGGGCCAGGACTTCTGCGCCCACACCAAGCGATTCCACAAGCATCTCGGGAAGATCGATAGTCACTTCGCGGATTACCGACGGCCGAACCATCCACATAGTCTAGCACGATTAGCAGGATCCCGATGAGGAGAGGTTTCAAACCCACATGACTTTCTTCGCCAGTTGTCCGGTCATAGACCATGATACCCTGAGCTTCAAGATTCAAGAACTGTTCTTCTTCCTCGGCTACTTCGGTTGGTGAGAGCGGCGTTGCATCCTGCCCATCTATGGCCGATGGCTTTGACTTCCTCTTTTGCATAATCGAATGGGGGCCCAGGCGTACAGAAAAGCGGGCAATGTGGCTTCTCGAGTCGTATTTCCTGACGGACTCGATGGTCTCAGCAAAGGTATCGGCACCACTGTGTATGATGTCTAGGACGGGCTTGCCAATGACTTCCTCAGGCAGGGAGCCAATGACGTCCTTCCACGAGGGGGTAACATAGCGGATCTTGCCCTCCAGGTCCACGTCCATGATGATGTTTAGGCTGTGCTCGGCGGCCTCTTTGAGGTCTTCGCGCTCCTCGCGCATATCTTGGCTGACGGTGCGCTCCATGCTCACTCGGGGACCATTGGAGACAGCGGCTTCCTGCTTCAGGGCGGCGACTGCTGGCGGCACCAGCATCGTCGGCTTTGTCTCGTCAGCCATTGCTGATGTGGGTCGGTGCCGCTATGAAATTCGGGTCGAGGGTCGAGGGTCGAGGGGCGGGAATAAGAGCTTCCGCCCGAGGGCCGGTAACTGTTGGCTATATGCAGACAATGCCCAAGACCATGGTGAAGGTGAATGGCAGTCCGGAAGAGTCGAGCGGGGGTGCGCGTAAACACTCTTCGCAGGGGCAGCGGCGATGGTGGGCACAATGAGGATGGAAGGCCTCGGAGCGCACACGATGGGCGTAGCCGCCGCGGACAAGCCTAAAGCTGCAGCATTGCTAGACTGACGGAGCGATTGAGGGGTGATTGAGGGGTGTAATGAGCGTAGGGCGTCGTGGGCAGGAGAGTGCTGGTGAACGGCGAGACTGGCGATAGAAATTTTGGCGTCAAAGAGGGTGAATGGGTAGTAGAGAGGGGCACAAATGCAAGCGCGAATGGTGGACGTCTCAGCCGGCACAAGGACAGCAAGGAGAAAGAAACGCCAGCGTGACCACAGCCCGCGTTCTGCAGGACGGAAGCTGCGTCTTCGGCACGCTATGCAACTGGCAGAATCCCCACACGCGTCGAGCGAGAGTCACACGGAAAACAGCCGTGCAAAGCGGCCGCCGGTGGATGGATGATGCTGCCTCTAAACGTTGCGGCGGGCTCGACTGCTGCACCGAGCGCCCGATTGATGACTGCACACGCCCGCCGCCAAAACAACGGCGGCCCTCATTCCTACGTGTTTCATCCCACACGGCCATGGTCGTGTATAGATGGCAGTGCAGCACGCAATCAATCGCCATGTTGGCCTGCTGCCTTCTGCGTGCCCCTTCCCGTATCGTCGAGCTGCCTGTGTCGTCGCTGCCGAACGCTGACCGCTTCGACGCTGCATGGCTCCCGACGTATCCCTGGCACACATTACATGACATCGTTCTTGCGCGCTGCCCTTGCCCGCTGTCCAACCCCCATGTCTCTTGTCAGCTTGGACGACAGGAGACGAACCGCAGGCGCGGGTTTGGAGCTGCTCAGCGCCATGAAACCACGGCTACCAGAAGACGACGCTTACCGTCAGCTTGTCGCTACCAGAAGACTCGCTGTGCAGAGCACCGCTCCAGACACACCACTGGAATTTGCTCCATAACACGCACTGATGGCGCTGCCGCTTTGGCAGCCGCATCTTCACGCCACCGTCAGGCGAGCAATGCCATGGTCACGGTTGCCCCTCGTACACCAAACTGTTGAACGTTGCACGACAATTCTCCGTTATTGCTCTCACAACAAACAATGTGCTCTTGGCGCTAGGACCTGCACTGTCGACTAGACTCTCCTGCGCAGAGCACAACCTCACAGCGACGTGCAGATCGCTCCTGCCTTGGCCCAATCGCAGCCCCCGCCCATGCAGCGTCGCTCCTTCCTCGCACTCTCTCCAAGAGCCCAGACCCGCTTACAGCTGCACCTAAGACGGGCTTGTCTGCGCTCATCCTATCTCACCGTTCCGCCGTGTGGGGCTGCACCATCTTCAGCTAGCTAGCCCCGGACCATTCCCATTCGATGCCAATGCTGGGGAACACCTCGCGCATCCGCTTGCAACACCAGTCCAAGTCTGCCGGTACTCCCTCCCCTGCCCAGCCTCGTCATTGCCTTCTTTGCCATGCTTTTCATCTCAAGCCCGATGGCCTCGTCCGCATGCAATTGCCCGTCAACATTTGGGAGCTCCGTCTGGCTCCCCTTTGTGCAGCCGCTGCCATGCTGCCCAGAAGAGTAGGTTCACCAAGGCAGCAAAGACTATGCTGTGCCTAGCGCTGGGCCACGCATCGTATAGCCGGATACGGATCTGCCTCCATCATCAGACGACCAGCCCTGCCTTAGTGGAGAATCGCCACCCCAAACAGACAGTGTGAATGCATCGAATGAGTCTTGCTATCGAAGCTGCTTTTCGGAACCACATGTCCCCGTTGCACACCACCCTGACACTACTTCACGCTATTGAACTATGGGACGCGGACTGCCGGCTCCCTTATGCGGACCAAACAGACTTGTGGAAACGTTCAACTTCCGCAACATCTTTGTTGTATATGCCACGACCCATGCGCTCGTTGCATTAACTTAATGTTGTACCGACAACGCAAGTTGCTCTGCGCCCTCTGGGCGAGAGATACGCGCGAGAACCGACCCCGAACTGTTGCAGTACCCGCACGAGGATACAGCCCCCGGCAGGTTCGACGCTAGTCAAAGTATACAACCTCGGGCTTATGTACACAAAGTTTCCCTGACGATGCACTTTTCAGAACGATTCGAGGATCTTCCTTGCTCGCTTTGGCCTTCTTTCCATCCACAACCTTCTCTTCATAGACGACATCAATTACTTCGCCATCAACGTATCCGGGAAGGGCATGCCATTGAACTTTCTGTCCCTTTTTAGGAACCCGCGTTTTATCTCCGGCCGTCCCAACCGGCTCACCATGCTTTCTGCTGCTACTCTTCTGCTTTTTGTTTGATAAACCCACTGCATTGGCACCCCGCCCACGCTTCTTGCCGTCTGCAGGGTCGTCGGTGTGCTGATCCTCCGAAGGATTCCGGGCTCTGTTGTCCTGCTGGAATTTCTTGAACAATTTTTGATTCCGCTCCAAATACTCTGGGTCTTCCCAGTGCTCAGTGCAGTTTTTGGCATTCTTGTAGTCTTTCTGCTTGTCTTCTGACCCATTGCCCTCTCCATCTTTGTTCCCACTCTTCCTGAACTCTTTGGTATTCCATACATGATTTTCCCCATCCTGGCTTTCTTCTTGCTTCTTCGAAACTGTCTGTTTTTCATGGTTCTTGAAACGCATATTGGAAGCAAAGGTAGGGGAGAAAGCCTAAATGAATATAGGTACAGTATAGGAATGTAGAAAGCGGCCAGCGGACAATGACTGCAGCCTCCCAGTTTCAACGATACAATACATTGCTTCTTCCAGATTGTCGTCCAACACACCTCCTATGTACCCCAGATCCTCTTCCCCACTGACGTACAGTACCTGCGCAAGCTCCAATCCCACACGCAATCCTCCCAGCCACCACAATCATATGCATCATCGAATCTCCCACACCCGATGCCCTAACGATGCCAGCACTGCGCTCGATTGTGGTACATAATGTCTTAAATCTCCCTACACGCGCCGTCGTGAATTCAACGACGCACATCACCCACACCCCTTTCGGGTTGGTTCTCGGCGCATGGGCCTCGGAGCGCTCAAGCGCACGGAAGGCGGCTACCGGCGCGAGACGTTAGTACACTTTATTCCGTTCAGCCAATCACTAACCGCGTGGTGCGGAGCCCCGCTTATACACTTCCAAGACATTGTCTTCGCATCGCAAGTCGCACGACAGCCTGCGCCGCAATATCTGCCGTGCAGATGCAAAGTGGGAGGTGTGGCGGCTTGTTTCACCCGGTAGTTTCGTAGGCCTGTGTTGCGCCTCCTGGACATGGTCAGCGCTGAGCCGAAGTCAACCGGGCCGGAGGCGTAAGTCAGCTGGTATACGGTGCTACAGTTTGTGGCTTGGGGCCAGAAACAAAGGAAGATGCAAGCGAGGTCCTTCCCGCATGCCGTCTTGGAACATTCGAGATGGCCAGGTTTGGAGATTTCAGTGACAGCTTTGGATTGAAATGGAGGACGGAGAAGGCGACTTGAATACTTATATAAGTGCTGCAAGCACGATAGGTGTCTGTGTGTGTGTGAGATATGTTTTTCTTTTTTTTTGGGGGGGGGGGGGCATATTCAACATATCAAAGTGGTGTACGCACTCTCCGTTGTCCTCGAAGAGTTCAGGCCAATTCCGACCTCTTAAACCATTTCACCGGTCTCCCTTGCGCTGTATGAATGTCGACCCTTTAATCCTTACCATAACAACATCTCTAATCCCTCTAATCGCTATCACACTCTCCACATACATTTCAACAAGCATTCATCTATATATTGAAGCACCCCTTCCCAATTTCAAACTCGCATTGTCCAGCCCCTGTACTTCAAAGTCTTTGTGCGCAAAGCAGCCTGGTTCAAACTCATTGGTAGAACAGCTCAGCCCTCGTATCTGTCGCATTATGATAGCGCTGCACACCGGCTTTCTTCATAATCCATCGCGTAATTCTCTTCGGCCACCGAGCCATTCTCTTTTTGTCGTGGGCTTGTGATGCGAGAGCGCGATGGAAGATATAGGGTATTACCCTGAATATGCAATCTTCGGGTGAAGCAGATGCATAGCTCATTTCTTGTACTTTTCTATCAGTATTTTAGTATTTTGGTACCTTTTGGATTTAGTTTCAAATTGGTAAAACCTGCAAGCGAGGTGCTTGGGCGATTTGATCATAGCTTCCCTCCTTCCCTTCCCATTGAAGGAAAAATTTGCATCCAAAATTCTGCTATCCTTCCTTCACAAACTGGTATGGGGAGGCGTCTCCAGACGTCTCTCAATCATTGTGAATGGCACAAAGAGGTGACATTTGGTTGACTGGCATATTCTAGCAAGTGGTATGCAAAGGCAGATCCCAATTTCAAGTTGAGGTTTCAAAAGAGGAACGCCGTAAACCTTCATTCTTTTCGGGGAATGTCCATCATAGAACAATCTACCAAGCTGTAAAAGGAAACTCTCTTCGTCAAGTCGAGGTAGTAAGTGTAAGGAAACGAACTGGCTCATACAATTTTCCTCTTGCCAATTTGCTATGTATTAACCAAAGAAAATGACTTTGCGGAATTCATATATTTCAGAGATAGCCTCCCTGCCAAAGCTCGCCTTTGAGGTCGTGTTCTGGTGAGTACCCTGGTAGAAGCAGTAGCAGGCAATCAATCTTATATTTGCAGGCGAAAAACCCGAATGCCCAACCCGATTGTTTCTGGAGAACATGGAAGGTGGAAAGAGCCTGAAACTTGGCTTTGAGGAATCGCTGCCTCGCGCCCGATAGAATATCAGCTCTTGTAGTGAAGTTGGCTAGAATTTCAAGGCGTGAGAATCCAGTGTATGATTCAGATTAATTTTCACTGATTGTAGGACACACATACTGCGATGTAACGGTGTCATTGACATTGATATACTGTCGGAAAAGGACCGATTGGTAATTACTCTTCTACTAGATATGAGCTCATATTGTGTTCAGGGGAAGTCAGAACACATGTTTTCTAATCGAACAATCAATTTCTCCACAAGCAGCATGAAGCAAATTGGAGATGGGTCAAAGATTTCATCGCAACGCTTATCGTTTGGTCGCCGCAGCACTGCCTATCGGAGGACCAGATGGCTTCAGTATATAGCTGCATCGAGATCTTTAGTGATTGATAGACAAAGCTTAGAGCACGTCTATGTTAATTAAAGTGGAGAGAATAAGAAGTGAATTGGAGCATGCGGATATCACTGCATTGTATTAAAATAGATTCTGGTAGTCAGCACATTGCAGATAACTGGGTTCCGTCACAGGTGTACCAAATTTTCATGATTTTTGTACTTTGATATCGTATAGAATACCCCGTTAATATTGTATTACTGAAGTTTGAGCAGATATTTGTGGTAGTGGCTCCGTCTTCAAGAGGTCATGTGGGGCAGAAGTAGATGTGTGGCTGTGCAAGCATCCTCGATCAACCTTGCAGCCTTACAGCGTTGCCCGATAGCAAATTCATTACTTGCACCAGGGACACACAACCAACTCAATGATTTATTGAATGAAATCATGTTCCTTACACCAGACAGCGCGAGGAGAGAAGCAAAGGAAGTCGTCTATCCCGGAACGCCACTCCACCCTGGAGAGATCAGAGTAGTGAAGCTTCGCCCTGGCGCTTGGACCGACCCAATAGTTTGCGAACTCACCAATGCTTGAGTAAATACTGCGCAGTACCAAGCTTTATCCTATGTCTGGGGTTCGCGACAAGTCACCCGGCAGATTCGACTAAATGGCCGTGCGTATCCGGTGACTGTCAATTTGGAGAGTGCGCTGAGGCATCTTCGAGCGCAGAGCAAGAATGAGCTTGTTTTATGGGTAGACGCACTGTGTATAAATCAAAAAGATGGAGATGAAAGGACTCAACAGGTGCAGCAGATGAGTCGCATTTACGAGAAATGTCAGAGGGGGATAGTCTATCTTGGCGACACACTCGAGGGTACCGCAAAAGTGGACGAGTCACCTTCAGTGCTGAGCTTCGAGGAGCATGTGATTCCGCACTTAGAGGCGCTAGATCTAGGTAGTGCTTCAAAGAAACGGCCAGATGTGTTCGATGTATTCTTGTTCATGTGGGAATTGAGTAATGCAGCACATCTCGACAAGGTGCATGCTTTCGGTTGTAAGGATCAGAATAAGGACACAGACGAAATGCAACGTGGTGAGAGGGACAAGATGTACCTTTTTGAAGCCCTGAGAAGATTCATGAATACTCCAGTCACGCCGTGGTGGACACGGATCTGGGTCATACAAGAGGTCGTAGCTCCTTCCCAAGTCCTGGTCGTTTACGGTACAGTGTCAGCACCGTGGACCATGTTTGCAAGCGCGGCGGTCAATTTCGTCAATCATAGCGCAGCATGCTGCGCTGGTATTGCTACGAGCCTGCAGCGGGACAAGGCGAAAGTCTTAAAGGACTACTGTAATCGGATCCTGGATGTCCAACGGATCCGCCTAGCGCAAAACGCGCGCACAGAAGGGTTCGAGTGGAACAGAAAGCCACTGTTAGAGTTGATGCGGAGGTTTCGTGATAGAAAGGCTTCAGATCCGCGAGACAAAGCGTACGCGCTTCTCAGTCTGGCTCAAACGCCGGTAGACAGATCACCATTGATACCCGATTACTCAATGAGTGAAGTCGATGTCTTCCGTCAGGCAACATTGGAAACTATTTATTCGTCTAAATCACTCTCTATCTTCAGTACTGAGCTAGGGAGGAAGTATAGGAGCGATCTGCCGTCGTGGGTTCCAGACTGGAATGCACCAGGTGGGCATACCTACAGCATGCGTGCAGACGCTGTAGAGCTTTACAATGCGTCCCCAGATACCGAGGCTACGACAATGATGGTCCGGCCATTACGTGGCTCTGGGCTTGCTGTACACGGTATGAAGGTAGAACGGGTGTCATACGTGGGGGATGTCATGTGGGGAGAGGATCCATCTTGCTGCCGTGAAACGCTCAGGAAGTGGTGGATAACCTTGATCGGTGAAGGAGGCGCGCAGAACCGAGACGTGGCCAGCCTAACGCGAGAATTCTGGTCGATCATAACTGCAGACACGGTTGGGGAGTCCCAGCTGACCACCAAGATTCGGCGTACACAAAAAGATGACGAACTTACTTTTGCAATCTGGATGATCCAATCAGGGAGTTCACCCTTTTACTGCACCAATCATACCTGGTTAAGCCGCACGAGAGGCTGGCAAGACATGCTGCTGTTGTGGCCGAACAAGTCGGTACTCGATCCCTACTTTCAAGTGGTACACAGCTCACAGGCCGGGTACTTGCCGGATGTGTTTTTGGGAAATCGCAAGCAACAGACGAAACGGATCAGAAAACTGTTGCAATCCCTGGACGACGAGACGCTCACTGAGGCCCGGTTTGTCGACAGCCAAGGGGACTGGCGAGAAGACGCTCCTTGGAAGGATTTGCTCGTCAAGGTCCGCGAACAGCTCACGAATACCTACGGCGAAGACGTTGACCTTAGGGTCCAAAGGAGAATAAATTTGGTAGGAATGATAGATAAGTCTGTCGTGGCAGCAACTTTGTCACGAAGGCTAATCACAAGCGACAAGTACGTGGGACTGGGCCCAGCAGGCGCAAAAGTCGGGGATGAACTGTATTTGCTGGCAGGCGGAAAGACTCCATTCGTTCTGCGACCTTGTCCCGGTGTGCTTGGGGCAGCGGTGTCGGCGCAATTCGAGATTGTGGGCGATTGTTACATACAAGGGCTGATGGACGGTGATGCAGAGCTGGCGGGAGAGCGGCAGTGGAAGCCAATTTGTCTCTTGTAACTCGTTTGGACAAGCTGTTGGGCAGAAATGAGATGGATTGACGCGCTCTGCTCCACATATGACACGTCGCGAGTCAGTGGGAGAACGTGATTTCGTGGTTGCCTGTCTTAACCAAGCTTTTCCATTGGCCAATCAACAGGCGACGGGGCGCTGCTAGGGCGAACCTCCCAAAGCCTCACAGCTCGGAACATTTTCGAGGGCACCTCCCCTTTACCCTCGAACGACTTCGTGGGTCTAGTACGGGTCTTGCTGTGAGAAGTGTGTCATCTCCTGAACTGCAATTGCCCTGTGGTCCTGTAAATAAGAGTGTTTTGCGCTGACAAATTGCATGGCAGAGTGTTTCTGGGGCAACCCTCCGCATCCTCCCCCTCGCACCCTCCATCACCTTCTCCACACCGCAAGGCAAACGTCCGCCTCGCCGTGTCCACGTATAAATCCACCTCGTGCCCTCGGCCGCGCTGCTGTACTGTATATCGCATCCTGAGACCCTCTGGGCGTTCTGTTCTGCCGTGCAAACGGCGCCAGCAAAATCGCTTTGATCCCTAGATTCACGACTCAGCGCCTGCTCAAAGAGTGAAACGCCATTTTCTCTGAACAAACACAAGAAGCACTCACAATCGCCCGAAGAAGCCTGGCTTGAGCGACGTCTCGGCCAGGCTGGCGGCAGACGTTCCAGCGGTGGAGCTGCGTGAACACGTCGGGGTCTGAGCAGGAGCCCCGATCCATCTGTGAAATACCACGACTTCTACCACGTCCCATTAGCTTGGAAGACGTCTAGTAAACCTTAGCACGGCAGTGACTTTTGAAGTAGTACGAAGCCTATTCGTCATTGCCTGAGGCTGTCACACAATTGGGCATTCACCCCAGCAGCCAGCGTTGGCCAAGGGATCGGCTGCCTTGCTGTCAGAGCAACCAATACCAGACTTTCGCAGCATCACCACTACCTCCCTACTCCTTCCACTTCAACTCTACCCACAATCTTGCTATTCGCCAAGCAGCTGCACAGCCGGCCCTTTCCACCTCATCTCATCCTGAGCAGCAGCTAGGCTACAGCAACGACCGATACACTCTCTGTGAGCATGATGGACGGGGGTCCTTCTCAACAGACCCAGCCCGCTACACAGCAGGTCTTGGATCCGCGCAGATTAGGCAGGAACAACTCCGGCTTGAACGATGGCGACATCGCAGATGTCCTTGTCATTCTCCACCCAGCCACACCAACAGCAATAAAGATTGTGGAACAAGCAGCAGAGTTTCGACCCGAACACGTCTTGTTCCGTAATTCTCTAGATTCAATGAGTTCGTCCTTGACTGATATCGAGGAGCAAGAGACCATCATAATCAATGCCTCTGGCGATCGATTGGGCCATAGTTCCCGTGCAGGTGCAGACTTGGCCCTGCGCATGTCGTCCGCGCGACGCCTCAGATGCAAGGAGCTCGGCTTCATCTTTGGACGCAATCCCGGCAGCGCAGACATTGTCTTCGGCCAAGACTCGGGGAAGCGCATCAGCAATCAGCATTTCCGCATCTATTTGAATACCGACGGGATTCTGATGATTGAAGACATGTCAACAAACGGTACCATCGTCGACGATGCGCTTCTGAAGTGCAAGGACACGCGCTTCAGCAAGATCCGAATGCTGGGTTCGGGCTCGATCATCTGCATACAAAATTCAAACGATGCGGAGATGATCAAGTTCATTGTCCGTATCCCATCACGGGTCTCATACCTGGATCGCTTCCGAGAGAACCTTCGAAACTTCATTACTGAATGTTCTCCTAGCACTGGGGAGGAGCAGACTAAAGGTGAGCAAAATTGACTGGCTGAGTACATGTTTTGCGCTGATCAGTTACAGCGGTTCAGCATATTGCTAAACAGTATGGTGGGCCTACCATGAAGTGGGATGGCGGAACCAAGTATAATATCATTGGTATGCAAGTCCAGCACCTGGTCTGCATCATTTTGCTTACTGTCTTGTAGGCCAAGTTGGCAAAGGTGCCTTTGCGACCGTATATCAACTCGCCACCAAGATGACCGGCAAGCTCCTAGCTGCAAAAGAGCTTGAAAAGCGGCGATTTATGAAGAACGGAATGCTTGATAAAAAGATTGACAACGAGATGAAGATCATGCAGGGCTTGCGGCACCCAAATATTGTCGAATTCGTCGAACACCACGACCAAGGTGATTACCTTTATATTATTATGGAATACGTACGGCAAGGCGATCTGCAAGCGTACCTTAACCAAGGAGGATCGATCGACGAACAGTTAGCCAGGACCATCGCACAACAGATCTTGAGCGCTCTAAGTCATCTTCATCGCTCCAAAATCACGCACCGTGACATCAAGCCAGATAATATCCTCATCGCCGACCTCGACCCGTTTACAGTCAAGCTGTCTGATTTTGGTCTTTCCAAGGTAGTCAAGCATGACGAGACCTTCCTCAAGACGTTCTGTGGCACACTACTATACTGTGCTCCAGAAGTCTTCCCTGACTATGGAAACGGACCTTCAAAAGGTACTAAACGTCGACGCGGTGCGAAAACCTACCATTCGTATAGTTCGTCAGTAGACATCTGGTCGTTTGGCGGCGTTCTCTGGTATGCACTCTGTGGAGAGCCCCCTTTCAAAGGCATCTCCGACGCAACCGGCGAGGCGATGTTCAACAATATCATGGCCACTCCCCTAGATCCAAGCCCTCTGAGGAAAGTGGGCGTTTCAGATCTTTGCATCGACCTTCTGATGCGGATGCTTCGCACAGACCCTGCTCAGCGACCAACAGACCGAGATTGTTTAAACCATCCTTGGCTGAAAGACGGTACACTGGTGCCCGCTGATCCTACACTACAATCGATTGTTGAGGAAGACGAGTCAGAAGATACCGAGCAACAATTGTCCCAGCTGAACATTCGTGGGGAAATCTTGGAATCGGATGAAGAGGCCGACATTCTATCTGATGATGAGCTGATGGGTTTCGTCACCACGAGAGAGCCCAAGCGAGTTCGTGCCGATCCTCTGTATCCAAGAAACCAACTGCGAGATCATGAGCACTCTAGTGCAGATCCTTCCTTCCAATCTTCGCATCTCGTTAATGAGGAAGAGAGTTTCAAGATAATGCCCATGCCTAGACAGCCACGTTTATTCGGTGAGATTGGCCAGTCCGCCCTACAGAGTTCGGGAATCTTAAGTGCTCATGCGAACGTTGCTTTGTCCGACGAGGAGTCCATTCGAGTCGCACAGCATGCCGGTCTATCTACCACGAGCGATACTATTGGTGGAGCGGAAAAGCAAGATCCAACCACGGCACCTGCCCAATTGGATCGTGGCTTTTCGTCTCCCAGTCTGTTGGGGGCCGAGTCCTTGGTACGGGATATGAATATGGCTTCACCACAATCGCCAATATCCAGGACACAAAGCCCAGCGATGCCGGCAACACCTCGAACACCTGATGTTCTGCAGCACAGTTCATTGGACCATTCGTCCAAGGATCCAAGCCAAATCAGCGAACCAACTCCAAGAGCAAGACCGTCTGGTATGGATCGGCAGATTAATATTCCATTGACTGCATCTTACTTTTACGATCCGTTGGATCCTGGTACCCACAACGTGGAGTATGCCTCGAAAGTGAGTGGTTTTGACTTCACGGCTGCAAGGAAAGATGCAGAGACCGGAGCGTCGGCATACGAAGACACTTTGAGGGCATCAGACACGAGTGGTCATTCGACCATTTCAAACCCTCCTGCAGCCCCATCACCTTCTGCTGCGGTGCCTTCGGTGCCAGCTGAACTTGACATCAAACCTCCACCGAGGCGCCTGGGCAAACTCATCGCGACTCCAGATTCTTTTGCGCCGGGCCTTGCTCTCAATATCGATAAGAGCAAAACGTCATGGGGCCGGCTAGCAAACAACACCATCGTGTACGAGAACAGCCGAGATACGCGCATCCCGAAGACTGCGTTTATCATTTTCTGGTATTCTTCGGGCGGCCAAAGTCAAGCGAATGTTGAGGAGTTGTCTCAAAAAGGCAAAGACTGGACCAGCCTCGACGATCTGCACGTTGGCATCTGGACCTGCGCAACCCATGGTATCTCGATCAATGGCAAGCACCTTAAGCAGAAAGATGAGAAAGGTCGCGCGCTGTTTGGACATCTGCATACCGGCGACATTATCCAGGTCTATCATGACTCTCGCGGCACTGAATGTTTGAAGTTCAAATGCGAGTTCAACCTTGGGTCCGGTAGGGAGCCTCGACCAGCGGGTGAAAGTTTCAGCACTTTACTTGGCCATAAGCTTGCCAGTGAATAGGTCAAAGCAGGTGTGTGAGCGGCGATGGAGCAGTTTAAGACTGGTCCTCATATATTTCTTTTTGCAAAGTTTAGCGGGCGTTGGTGGACAGATGCATTTGCTCATTCAATGCATTTTCTTTGTTAGAGCATCATTTTGGAGTTGGGCCCTCGAAAAACAAAAGCGGGGAAATCACATGGGGCTTTGCATGGGGCTGTCTGGGAGGGACATCGTTCTCATCATCTCTCAGTCGCGAATATTGTTGTACATGGAATGGTAGCCATAGCGGCGTTTGCGATGTAGCCGATAGCCGCGACGGACCAGACGCAATAGATAGACAAATGCCTATACGGGCGACTCAATCAATATCCAATCAATGGACCAAGAGTTATTTTTTGCCGCAGGGGCTGATGCCAGGGTGCATATAATCATGAAGAAGCTGACGTTTGGTAGTGTCTCATTCAGGCCTAGTGTATCAGGGCGGCCGGAAGTGACATCTGGCTCCAACCAAGGTACAAGAATGGGTGCAGCTCCACGTCGCATGCACACCACAGTTGCTTGCGCCTTGTCTCCGGCGACATCCAATCACCCACCATGAGGAACTTCTGGGCGCTCCCCGCAGTCCTGCGCCTTGCACTGGCGAGTCAGCACACATTCAGCGTCTTCGATGACCTACTGGCGTTCCCTCAGGTATGACGCGCGCGGACGCACGACGCTAGCTGGCTAACAACATGGACAGTACGAAGTCGTCTGGCCTGACACGTACATCACCGAGGACGATGCCACTTCGCTCCTCTCCCAAAACGCAGCCCCCAGCCTGAGCTCGGCGACGCCAGGCTCGCAGGCGACACAAGAGCTCTCGAAACGCGATCAATCATCGCCAGAGACGCCGCCCGCCGACGATGCGCTCGAGCAGACATATGAGGCGGTGGTACTGCAAGGCAGACGCTACCTCTGCAGTATACCGATAGTTCCAGAGGACGTCCCCCAGAACAGCACCACTTCGGCCGAGGAGGCCAAGGCCGAGGAAGAGAAGGAGCTCATCCGCGCCTCGGACCGTGGGTTCGAGCTGCTGGAGGGCATGCGCGGCAATTGCATATACTATCTGAGCGGCTGGTGGAGCTACAGCTTCTGCTACAAGGACGAGGTCAAGCAGTTCCACCAACTACCGCCGAGTCGCGGAGTGCCCATCTACCCACCCGTCGAAGACACAAGTGCGCACAGCTTCATCCTGGGCAAGTTCCCAAAGGAGGACAAGGCCAAGAAGAAGGATACGCCCAAGACGCTGGAAAGTGAGCAGGCCAGCAAAGACGCCTTTGACGACGAGGGCAACGCGAAAGATGAGGGCGAGAAGGGCTTGGGGCTTCCGAGATTGGAGACCAAGGGGTCCAGCAGATACATGGTCCAGAGACTGTCCGACGGCACTGAGTGTGATCTAACAGGTCGGCCACGCAAGATTGATGTCCAGGTAAAAGCCGCCCCATGCTACGTTGTGTCATCTTGCGCAAAATCTAACCCGCATCCACAGTTTCACTGCAACCCGCAATCCGCAGACAGAATCGCCATGATCAAGGAAATCACCACCTGCTCCTATCTCATGATCGTCGACACCCCGCGCCTTTGCCACGATGTCGCCTTTCTGCCTCCCCAGGAGAATCTCGGTCATCCCATCACCTGTCAACCCGTAATTCCCGAGTCGCAAGTCGACTCGTGGACAGCCGCAAAATTAGAAGCCGGTCTCCGCCAAGTTGAGAGCATCATCGCCGAACAAGTCGATGACATGAACAACAACCCTCTGCGTGATGCCACCGAGGGGCTGGAGGGCTCCACGCCCCGTGGCCCCATCATTGGCGGAATCGAAGTTGGCGCTCAAGCGCTCGTCGGTAGCGAAGGGAAAGTCATTGAGAAGAGCGTTGTTGTGGGCGGAGGAAAGGAAACGTACATTGGCACTGTTGCAAGCAGTGATGGGAAACAAATGTCCAAGGAGGAGATGAAGAAGCTGAACATTGCCGACCCCAAGGATGTGGAGAAACTAAAGGGCAATTTGAAGAAGTTGGCAGGGAAGAAGGCGTGGAAGTTGGATCTCGTGGATACGCCACGCGGAAGGGAATTCAGAGGCATTATTGAGGCCGAAGATCAGGATGCCGATGAGAAGAAAAGCGAGAAGAAAGGCGAAAAAACCAGTGGTATGGGCAAGGAGAAGGAGGCGAAAGCCAACCAGGGAAAGGCCAAGGAGGAGAAAGAGGAAGAGGAAGAAGATGCGCAAGAGGGCAGTGAGGAAGTCTATAAAGATGAACTATAAGAGTATCTTCATCTCGGTTCGACCAGGACACAATACCACTTTTTTTTTTCAGGAAAACATTCACCGTTCACGACGTTCTAGTCCCGCCATCAGAGCGAGTCTTTCCTTCACACCATCTGTTGGATAGCTGCAATATCATACCACGCAGCAAGTAACACACGTCCAAAGCTCAAGGCAGTCTTCAGCGCGAAATGCGATTTCCCCCTTGTTGAAAAAACACAAGCCAAGTGGTTAAGGGCATATTGAGGCGAGAAGTAGAATTTCCTCGATCCAATTTCACATCGACTGCTTTTTGTACGCAGAGCCTCCACCGGTTTGTAAAAAGAGCAAGGAGGTGGGACGGAGGATTGGCTTTTTCAATGGTTTATTCAAATTCGTACAAGGCTGAGAGAATGAGGTCGATGCCGAGAGAAAAGAAGAGTGCCACGGATAATTCTGACCCTACTGCAGAGAGGTCCGAAATAGGTGGATAGTTTGTGCATGTGTGGGTGTGGGTGCATGACAAACACAAGACTACAAGACATAGACAGGGCTGAATAGGGCTGAGCTTGTCCGAATACGAGAATTGTCTTGGGTTTGATGTGTGTCCCATGATGTATGGGAACGGGGCCGAACGGAAGCTCAATAGATTCTGCAAAATTGGGGCGAAATTGGGGCGAAATCGTTGACACTACTGCGATGCCTGCATCAAGTGAAACTAGCTCTGGCACATTTTCCCTTGTTGAATTGACGTGGCAGTTGACATGTGGTATGCATTGATCTGATTCTCAGTTGGGCTTTTGTGGCGTAGGTGGGGTCATACGGCGATTGTGGACCGCAGACTGTATAGCAGCGTTTCGAGAAGCATACGTGCCCAACCCGCCTCATTTACCTTTTGCGCCCAAGATAGTACAGAATTGATATATCAGTAGACTCTGCAGCAACTCCCAGACTTTCCACCTTAGCTCCCGCTCATGCTGTGCCCTGTGGAACGTGGACGCATGCGTATGTGCGAGCCTCCACGATGGACCACGGGAGCCTTCCTCCCTTCTGCGCTCCTTCAGCTATAGTCCCCGTCCATGATCTAGCTTCGCCTTGTCCACTCCCGCTTCCGATTTTGCCTTCTCTGGCAGATGCACCTGGGGTGCTTCGGCAGTCCTTCAACCGCTGGCCTGCTGCGATTTGTTCGGAGATATACACATTCTCCCCTAGGTTTCGGTACGTGTTGAGGGAGACTGACAGTAAGCAGATACATCCGGGATTACCCTGCAAATGTTTGGATCGAGTCTGAAACAGGTTTTGTACTTATAAACGTCCTTCAACGTGCGTTGGCGCCGCCACGCCCTCCTGAGGCCGCCCTCAAGGCCTTATACGAAAGGAGCGACCGCCACCCCGCTATGCGTCGAGGAATTGTAATGATACACGTATGATGCAGCGCTGGTGGATTCGATGACAACTCACGGAGCAGTGAGGCTAGGAATTGTGATTTCCGGTCAACAAGCAGTTGTGACTCCGAGTCGACGTACAACTGTACGTTATTCGCTCTGCAAAATTGCCCGCCTCCGCTTCGCTGGCAAGAGCAGAATGCGCTGTAGATTTGATCCGCTTGAAGCGACTGCGCGGTTTGAGTGGGCCATACAGAGAGCAGCAACATTGTGTCCTTCAGTCCTCATTCTGCTTGGACAAAACCAGTGTTTGAGCGGAGCTCACTGCTTGAGATGTAACTTTTCAACGAGAGCCTCAATTTTTTATTTTTTATTTTTTATTTTTTTGTTTGAACAGAGTCCCTACGCTGGAATAAGACCGTTCTGGGAAGTTCGCCGATCGTGGGAACGGCCCGCAATGCGAACAAGATGTCTTTGAGGAACGATCATCCGTTCCCTGCTGGCATAGAGGATCGCAGAAGGGTAAGTCAAGATGCGACAGGTTCGATCGCCGCAAGCAAAATTTCTCCACGTGAACCAAAGGCTGAGTTTGAAACCTAGCACATAACAAACAAGCTCCCGGACGACAGCCCACGTATCGCATCTACGTCGGCCTGGAGTGGGAGTGGCTTACGTTCAGATGCCGTGCCTATGGCAGGATGGCCGCCTTCTATCCGTGAAGCATTCTACAATGATAACAATGCACCGTCGCAAATATGGCACCAAAAGGCTGCTGCAGTAATGGGAGATGAATATTCGCGGGACATACCACATCGAACCGTGCCTATTACATCCCTCTCTTTCTATGGTCGAAGCCTTGAGTGTGCAATGCCGCAAACGCAATACGGCATTGAAGCTTTTTTCGATGACCCCGTTTCCACAATCACTCCAGAAGCGAACGCGAATTCAGCAGCGGACAATTACGCTCGCTCGCCAGACTTTGCCGACCATCGTGGTCATGCAGCTCTTCGCACCAATGAAAACTGGTAAAAGAACCCTAAAATTATGGTAAGACTTGCTGACAGCGGATGACAGCGCCCAAGTCAGCGTACCTGGTTATACCCCTACCCCGTTACAATACCACCTCATCGAGACCAAAGCGCTGTATGCACTGCAAACTCATACAAGCTTAATTACGCCTCCATCACCGCAATCGAGTCAACCCACCTCTAATGGGTATGTACACCTATCACCGAGCAATCCCTTGGATCTTCAGGAGCTAATTGTGGTGCAGCAGTGACGTACGAACCCTCGATTGTCCAATATGCGGAAATCAGTATACAGGACAGTATGCGTCGCGGAACTTGACGCGCCACCGGGAAAGTAAGCACAGCCCTCGTACGTCTTCGGAAGGCGTGAAGCCTATCCGTTGCAACAAAGAGGGATGCGATTCAACCTTCGGTAGGGAAGATGCTTTGCTGGTACATGAGAGACGGAGTCACCCAGAACTCAATACACCACCGGCAAAGAAACGAAAGCGGATGGATGAGGCTTGATAAGGAGTGATACATGGGACCTTTTTGATGGGTTACGTAGACCTTTAAAAACGTCGTCCCTTCTCATGTACTTTTACTCTGTTCTGAGGTTGTTCAGATGTTCGATAAACCGAAGAATGAATGCTTTCCCATTAATTCAAGACTGTCTTTGGCTCGTTCATTGCAAGCAAAACGGTTCCATGCTCTCTCAGGTGAAGCCATGAGACTTCGATACTTACAGTGGATAGGTAGCGGTCCTACTCCTAGAGTGGGTGCCTGCATTGTGCGCCGAACAAGATCACACGCGTCAATGTGTGAAGAATGGTGCAAGATTGTACTGTTGCATCGACCGCAGCGCACTCCCGCTAGACAGCCTCTCCTTAGCCATTCCACCTGGAGAGCCTCACCACCAGCCTCGAGTCCCCCATACGCAGGCTTTCTGTATTCACCAGCATTCGAAAAGAAGGGCCCTCGAGGCGTATATCGCCCGAGCAAAGCCTGGCTGCTTTGGCATAAGGCCTCTTCCGGGGGCAGTGCAGCTACAGCGCAAAATGACATCTGAGCTGCATCGCGTTGCTCCTGGGGCCACAAACCCCTGCGGCATCAAGGCAAGGAAAAGACTTGCAGGATTGATTCCACTTCTAAAGAGCCAAGGCCGTGGGCCCTCAACGGCGCTGCTGAAGGTTGGTGGAGGCTTAGCTAACGGCCTGCAGATCACACAAGACTCGATCGCCCAGATATGTGTAGATGCCCGGATTGGGCAATAGCCAACTGCGTCAGACTGCACTTCACCGCCATGTCCTGCATATGTACAGGCTAATTTTCATAGTGCATCGTTCAAAAACTCGATGCTCATCTCGTTTATTATGCGCATGGGGGACAGCCTGTTCCCTGCAGCCATGTGGTAGATTCGTTGTGGAAGACGGGGTCGAAAGCAGGCAAACTTGCATGACTTGGCAAAAGAAACGGCGATGGTGAACATACCTCACCGCCCCTCTTGCACCAGGCCTATTGTTGTGGCCCTTCAATGCGGAATATGTACCCGAAGCCACTAGGCGTAAAGTCTGGCGAATGTTCATGATTCCGGTGGTTCTGAAAGGTGGATGTAGGGCACTGTCGTGTCACCGTTGCAATCTGAGCAAAGAAAACTGTTGGCTCAGTACCAGTCAGGTGCCTGGCAAGCACGAGCAACGCAATGCAGTCAAAGGAAAGTGACGTTTCCGAAGGCGGTGATGATATCCCAAACTATGATCTTCCAAGAGTGCGGCAATATTCATGGGCAGGTGACCCGAGATCCGCACATAGATCATCACACTGATACGAGCTTGTTTCGAGAATATTCCGGTCAAACGTTGCTGCATCAATGCGATGGAGAGATGCCCCAGGAGATCAGCAAGGGTGTATGCACTGCAAGTCGATGTGTTGTTCAGTGGCCTTAGCAGTCTGGTACTCCCGACAGATTCTTTCCAAAATTGACTTGGTCGCAGGCTTTACAGGGATACTGGAGAATGTCGCAAGATTCGTCAAAAGGTGTGGTTGTAGTGTGACTATGTGATCTATCGTTATCGTGCGTATTTTGAGCGAAGGAAGACATGAGGATTGTCACTTCACTTCGCACATATGTGCAACGGTCTGTTGTGCCAGTGACATGGTGACATTACAATTACGTGCTGGTGAGCGTTGGAGATCGTCTATGGACGGGCAACTGCGCCGCGTTAGTCGCTGAGCATAAGCGCCCCCAGAAAGCGCCATCTCACAACTTCTAAATAGCGTGCATGTCCTGGCCTTTGGCGACTAGGAACAAAAAGACTGTCTTGTGCAATGCAGAAATTCCTTGCCGACTCAGTGAGCGTGAGCGTGGCCCGAGTTTGCTGATCGGCAACGCAATTGGATGTGAAAGCGAAGCCACTGACAGCCGGTACTGCGCCGTGCGGATGTCGTGCCGTCCCGATGTCCCATCTGATCTTTTAGCAATGACCAACATCAAGAAGCTGATCTGCAGTCTGCTCAAGGGCGAATATGATAGGGGGTGTACGTCCCCTGACAGGCCTTCCATACATTCTGTCGATATTTAATCCCTGGGTTTCCGATGAAATGTCCACTGCAAGTTAGAAGATCTAGCCAGGGCTGCCACGCCGGAGCCACGGCAGGACCGAGCGCCTCTCAGGTTCGCTATGCCCGCTGGTGGCCTGGGGTGCTTGTGGTAAGCCCTCGCGATTGACGTCGGGGCCTCAGACAAGCCAAGGCGATCTCGACTATGCGGTCGGGCCTCAAAACCGGGCTATCAACGAGTAAACAGGAGGCACTATGAGCCTATCCTTGACCAGACGGTGAAGCAATGCCGCTTTCCTGTGCCATGATGCAGCGCTGTGCATAATAGATCAGGGGTGGAGACCGATTCGACGTGACAGCCCCAAAGGGCACCGCCTGGGGTACCCTGGTTTTGAGGGCGCTCACAAATACTCTTCAACTGCGTCTGCCTGGTCTTCGTATCCATCTCCGAGTGGTAGGCATCGTTTCGGAGCAGCAACATTGCCCACCCCGCGGCCTTAGGAACTGCACTGAGATCAACGACGCGCCTGACGGACTGTACCACTTCTAAAGATGTTGAGGAATCTCTGATTGGCGTGCCGACTGAGCAGACTTGTCGCACAGCTCTTGCCCTTTGATTCGAGTTGCAGGGACACTCACATTCGATAGGGCGATTCTGCATCCCGACATGCAAACTCGACGCACGGTGAAGAGCGAATGTGCCCTGCGATGGGATTGCCAGCCTGCATGCCTAGGTAAACATCTCCCGCCTGCATGTATTGCCTGAGAAGTCTGGTTGACCACGATAATAGTACTACCTTCGGCGCATTCTTTCAGCCCTCGGCATCCTTTTGAACAGCATATCTCTTCACCATAGTAGGGTGTTCTCGACCTTAAAAGGAGACTTTCCCAGTCAGCATTTCTTTGCGCAACTTATTGAGATATAGACAAAGGCCACAACACGCCGATATTAACTTCCCCGGGCCGTGGCATTACCAACAAAACGTGGCCGAGCTCGGAGCTCTGCCAACCCGCAGACCATATCTAGTCGACTATTACACGGCTTGCGAAACAAACGGAGGATCGGCCAGAACCAGGATATTTCAGATCAAGGAAACTCGGGTCGAAGTATGAATTACTATCCTTCTGACAACGCGGACGGCCGGACTAGGTCGGAATATGATACTGGGTTCCCATACGCTTCTTCTGTGCAAACACATGAGGATGAGCCTAGTACCCACGGAACTCAGCACCCATTCGTAAGCAGGCAGGCTCCACCCGAATCCAATACATATCTTGCAGAATGGAGCAACGGAGCAGTAAATGACACAGGCTCTAATAGTGGCCACTATTATCATGGCGAGCCCAATCAGGCGTCAGAGCACATCAACTCCCAAAATATTGGTTCCCAGCACGGCACGGGCAATGTATCTGGCGGTCAACTCCCACTCGATAGTCAAAGCGCCCAACAGAGGGATTATACCAACACTTGGTACGTGTTGGTAAATATTGATCCATATATTGAAGTATTGCTGACATGGCTGAAGGGTCGATAACACAAATCCCGCTGCTAGTTTCGAAACGTACGTAGGGTGAAGAGCACCGTCATTCCTATCATACCTGCTGACTATGTTGATGTAGTGGATCAGTCATGTCTTGCTTTTATCCTCCATCTGCCAGCGTGCCTACAGACCTTCCGAAAACAGATCATGTGGAACAGCAGCAAGCAATCTCTTCAGAATGCCCGGAAAACGAGATCGACTATAGTGTCCCTTGTCCGTATCACTGCGGGACCATTCTGACAGGCGTACACGCACTTGGAAATCTAACTCGTCACTTGAAGTCCCAGGCTTGCACCAGATCTGGTAAGACAAAAGTAAAGTTCCCCTGCCCGATCGAATCCTGCGATAAAGAGTACATGCGATCCGATGGTCTGAGGGTCCATATGCGGAGACGACACGACGCTCCCCCTCCTCCCCCTAATAAGGAATCGGAGGATGAAGAGTAGGGAATTAGGGTGTGGGATGTGTGGGATCGATATTCCGGGTCCTGGAGTTTGAGGAAGGTGGGGAAGCACGTCTGTTGAATATCTCTTTTTGTCCTAAATTGACAATTTCCTTTTCCTTGTCAGGGTTTCCTTTATCTTTTATTGTCTCTGTTTTTCGGTATATCGCGTATGCGCAGGAGTCGTTCGATGGGTGGCGAAGGCGTGAGGTGGGCTCGGAGTTGGGCATAGGCTTCACGTCGCCTTACTCCGCCGATCGAAGAAGTGAAGGGCGATCAGTTTTCGGTTTTATTCCTAGTAAGCATTGTTGGAAGGGCTGAAAAAAGAATGGATATTGGTCTTAGCCCCCTCAAACCACTGTAGTCTGTTGTTGCGGGTATGTATGACCAGATGAGGTTGAATTAAGGAGTGTTGGCCTGACATCAAAGAGCAGGGGCTTCTGCCAGCTATTCACACACTAGCGCAACGGTTAGCACGTCCCCTTCGTACGAGCCAAAACGACCAATGGCCTAGCTTTGCAACTCAGTTCCCGTCGCATGGCTGAGCCAATACTCCTGGTGCTGGCTCGATGGCTCGCCTCGTGCAAGAGATAGGTGCTCAGGGTGGGCGCGAATTTTCATCATTCAACCTCTTCCAAGCGCACACCGCTATCATACTTGCAGCTCCGACCCTACTTCGATAGCTAGGGTAGGGTGTGGTTGCAAGGCGCCTCCAAAGTCCCGAGTGTAGCTCAGGCATGAGTCGGGTGCGCATCACTCGTGCCTGTGGGCAACCTGGTTGGAGCTTGCAATGTTCAAGCAAACCTTGTGCCGACCCAACCTGCGCTCATAACAAACACCGAGACGAGCTGGCATATCACGTTTCACTTCAAGAGCGCATGTGATGTAGGTTCCTTCACAAAAACAGTACATATTCCTCGTCGCAAGAGTAATACACCCACACGTTTTGATTGGCTTTCCTACTTGCCATCTAGCCTACTATTCAACGTCTACTAGTTGTCAACCTCTTGAAACAGCTGTAGTTGGGCCTTGCGGTCAATAGCCACGCACATAAACGAAGGCATGACCATCCTTTCATGCAGCTTCCTGAATCAATCACCAATTGCACAGCCTCGCTAATGCAAGACTACCGATAGGCCTATTTCCCCGAGACCACCATTTGTCAGCCACGTCGCAGCGCGGCGATGTCTGCTGCGCAAGAAAGTGAGGAAGCGACTTCTCGAATCTTGGCCCGTGAACATCCCAGTCAAACCTCACTAGCTAAAGTGAGGCAGCCTTTAGTCTGTGTCGATCTTGCTTGATCTAGTTACACGGAACATTCGATGCGACCAATAGCCACTAACCTCTCAGGGATTTCCAGGGCAGTGGGCGTGACAGCGGCAGCTATTGACGGCCATGCACTCACTGCAGGTTACGCAGACGACGTGGGCTATTGCGAACTGTCCATACGTAACAAACCCAGACCCGTTTTGGACTGAAACCGGTGGGGCTCCATCGAGAGCGTGGTGGTCGTGATTTGCTATGAGAATCATTCGGCAGACTCCCTGTCAATTTATCACACCCTTTCAAGATTTTTCGTAGACAGTAACATGAATGTTGCCTTCCGATTCCTCGAAAGCCCAAACCAAAACGGAACTATCTGGTCAGGATTTCCCGTAGATAGCAACTTGCCTTTTCGTTTCCTTCTCCTTGAAAACCTTAATTACAATAGACCTACCCTCTTCTCTTCAGCTTAGAAGGCTACATCGGGTGATCAGTCCCTCAATTTGACTATTAAGAGACACAGCTCCTGAAATCTTGTCCAGAAGTTGTTGTGTGATCGAGGTATAAAAATGCTGAATATCATGCATTTCCTGTACTCCCTTCTGGAGCATAAAAAAACTGGTTATCCAAAGCATGCTGATTGATCAAAAGGGATCTAGTTCTATTCATTGGGTTCATTTCATTTAATTCCTACATCTGAGCTGAACTCTTCGGCTCTGTGTTGCTGCTATACATATAAGCTAGACAAAGATAAGGTATACGTGTTAAACATTAAGCCCCCGCTGCCGAAACGCCTAGTGATGATAAAGAAAATATCAAAAGAGTGAAAAGCCACTCAAAACTGCGGACCGCGCCCGGTGGTATAGCATAGGTGTCCGAGATCAGACCCCATATTGTAGCCATTAGTAAACGCCATGAAGATAACAAAGGGAAGGGAAATGCAACAGCCAGCAAGCAAGCAAGCAATCATTAGATCCGCCCTAAATAGAAACCAAATGAAAAGTACGTTAAAGACTCGTGACTCTGATTCCTGGGCCCGTGACCCTGCTGGGCCTCAAATTGATGACTGACTCAAGCTCTCTCAACATGTTTGTGCTCGCCTCTCGTTGTTCGCGTAATGACACTTGTCGTGCGCGGTCTTCTTGTATCTTGTGCATTCGCTCTTCTCTCGACATTGTGACACGTGTCTTGGGTATCGCGATAGCTTCAAAAACTTCATCGTCAGACGTGCTTCCCTGATCGCTCGGAGGGGCACTCTGCTGGGGGCTTAGAAGGTCTCCGTTTAACGCACGAAGTGCGTCGGACGGGCTTCCTTCATCGACGGCAGTCAAGCCGCCAAGACTCGGTACGGGTGAACGCAGGCCGCTCGACGCTTGAGATATGCGACGCTCGTGTCTGTCGATGTTGAGTGCGAGCGCGCTTTTGCCGGCCTCCCAAGCTTGCATCAAACTTTTCAGATCAGCACCAATAGATTCATACTGTGCCATGAGATGAGAACCAAGTTCGGTAACATCTTCTGTATGTTCTAGGCTCTTATTCGTTTCCTCTCGCAGCACTTGCATCTTAGCTTGCAGGCCTCGAATTCCCTGAGATAAGCCTGACAACTTTCGAACGGAATTACGCAATTTCTCGCGTCCTGGTGTCGGTGCGATCTTGTTTGGAGATGGTAGAATGAACTGCTCCTCTTCAGCTAGCACGCGATTAAATTTCTCGGTCCATTGCCCCACGGGACGAGCCACAGACAGCATCGAGTCCACCACTGTCGACCATCGTGCGAAGTCTGGTTTGCCCCCATCTGCCTCGAGGGCTAGGAGGGAACAGAGATAGACGCGGCGAAGGGTTGACAGGCGATACTGTAGCGTTCTAAGAGCCTTCAGTGTCTCGGCATCCTCGAACTCGGAGGCGGAGTAACCTTGGGCGGCCTCCTGCAAGTCGGGATTGCTGATCTCGTAGACATCGAGGTACTTTTCCAAGTCGTCTTCTTGGATGAGTTGCTTGAGGGTGCCGCACTGGGCGGCAAGGATGGGGATAATGTCAGCAAATGCAGCTCGGAGACTCCGCCGCAAGCGTTGACAGCGGCGAGCCTGTCCCTTTTCTTCGATGCGCGTGATGGGGGGCAGAGGGCTGCTACTGCATGGGAATTAGAGGTGGTTGAGGGGGGTTGAGTCTAACCGAGACGGGGGACTCACAGTCGGTAACCCCTGGACACGAGCTCTACTTCTTGGATCAATGCCAGCGCTGAAGACGTAGAAGTCTCGAATGCCTGTAGGTTGGTGACCAGGGCGGACGCGCTTTCTACAGCCTCCTGTCTCAGGTAATGCAGCCACTGCCGGCGCATGTACGTGTAGCCTGCCGTGGCGACTGCAGCGAAGACGAGCACGACGAGCAGTGACCTCCCCTTGCTGAAGTTACCCCGGCGCCGTGACCAATGTACAAGCCAAACGAGGATGAAGGCGGTTGCGCCGGTTAGGGCTGCGCCGGAAGGGCTTACGGTGGCGATCTTGAATTCATGCGGGCTCGGTCGTCCGCCGGGGGCGAAGCTGTGCAGAGATGCGGTCCGCAAGCCTCCTTGGTCGCCCAGAAGCTGAGAGGCGACAACGAGATAGCGAAAGTGCTCCAGAAAGCGCTCGTTGTCCGCGCGTCCTAGCCGCGAGTTGACCGCCTTCTATGCACTCCAATCAGTAGCCATACGTGGAACAGCGACCGGCGGGGAGCGTTACCGAACACGCAGTGTGGATGCGGGCGATGGAGCCATGTCGGCCGTGGATGCGCAGTGGCTGTGGGAGCTTGTCCCTGATCCTCGACTGGAGCGTCGAGGGACCTCGCGGCGCGAAGCCCTGGGTGTCTGGTGAGGCGGATGCAGCGGGTGATGCGGGTGGTGAGTCTTGACCTCTGCCTTCGCCTGGCATGGTGTTAGGGCTGCGTGCTTGGTAATCACGGACAGGGCGATGCGTGCCTTCTAGAAACTCTGCCAGCGGCGAGCCATCGAGTACTATGTTCTCCATCCGTGCTACTTCCTCATGATGCGGCCTGCGGTGGCTTGGTCGGAAGCGCGTGAGCGGCTCGCAGCTGCTTCTTCAAGCGGTTTGCGGGCACACTTTTGGCCGGCACCTGCTCTGTGGCTGAGGCGCAGGTCGGAACGGCGTACTATGGTAGACGGGGTTTATCGTGAGGCTTGAAGCGACCATGGAAAGGAGAGCACACGGTGGTTACAAGACATGCCGGGAAATGAGGGACTGCGGAGATGATGCCCCTGTGATTGGTGTAACCAGGCGGCCGTTCACCCCATCTGGGGCTTATGTCACCATGACCCACTCGACTCCCCTCTACCCACCCTTGTCCAACGCTCCGCGCGCGCTACATCGACCTGCACATGTTTCACTCGTCTCCGTTGCGCCTGCCTTCAACCCGGTTGGCACGTGCTCTGGTGCCATCGCACCTTCCGACCAAGAGCCTCCACGTCTGCATCTCTCAGCCTCTGGCCTACACTACACGATGCGCCTATGGCCTTCTGCTGCATACAGCCTGCGCACTGCCTCTGTATATCGCCATGCGTGACTAAGTGACTCGGCGCGCCACTCAGAGGCTAACATCGCTTGATGGTCTTTCCCGGAGCAATGCAGCGTACCTGCAGCCTGATTACTATCCCTCCCCGTCCTTGCCCACCATTCACCTCTATACGCTTTCTGCTTTTGCTCTACGAAAAGCCTACCTCTTGATGGGTCACGGTCGACTAGCTTCTGGGGTTGCGGCCGATATGCCCCAAGTGTTCGGCTGCGTCGGCTGGATGCTTGGACGAATGCTATACGCGTTAGCAGGTCATTCCTCGCACCTCGCAACCTGGGCTACTAAACAACAGTCTTACGCTTCTGAAGTCTCGCAACTATTATCCCTTGTAGTTGTCCTTTCAGCCGATCCTGCTTACTTCTGGTGGCGTATGGGTATCAACAATGTGCCTTGAATGCTCGGACTGTTTTCATCGAACCCGCTAGACAGCCATGGAGCCTTTCGGACGTCGGGAGCAAAGCAATGCACAGCTGACTGTACATCTGCCCAGACGATCCCAGAACCCTTCACTTGGATCGCCACCTACCGTTGCGCCGGGCCCAGATGCCTGCAGCAACACCCATGATGAAAGCAACGTGAGCATGGTGCTTTTGCTTCTCGCATCCGTTTGGTCTACTTGTGGCAATTACATGCCCGATCGAGTCTGGTGCACACTGCTCCTAGAAACCCTGGCAATCCATACCTGACACCTTCATGCCTGCATCTTCTTGGAATAGCTATCTCACCATCGTCTAGCACGATCTATCCATCGCTTCGTCCAATCACTTCTCTACCGCACAGTCATGCACCACCTTAGCCTATCGGACTGGTAGTTCGAGCGTCGAACCTTTCGTCACACAGCCGGCCCCAACTGTGGCCTTTTCAAGGTATCCTGACTCTTGGTCAGGTTGCATTACCTATATCAAATGTCTTAACCTCCTACGATTATCTTTATTGCAATCTCACGTAGCCTTGTCGCTATCTTATAGACTTACAAAGCTCTCCTACAGCACATCACCATCTCCCAACTCTAGCTACAGATTTATCCCCATCATGGACGACCGCATGGTCCAAAACCTAATGTCAACTGTCGAATTGGTCAATAAGACTCTTGACTCAGCGCCCCATAGCTGGCGGGACCAACTGCAAGCCATACGCAGTACAACCGCCTCCCTAGATCTACCTGACACAACACCCAATGAAGCACGCAGGCGCTGGCAGCTACCATTAATCAACGTCTTTCAGCGCGTAGCCTTTGCGGATGCAGATAATGGGATTGTTCAAGATGTAGCAGATTGGTGCCTGAGGCAGGCCTTGGTCCTACTTCAAGTATATCCTGAAGATGCTGATATATCAGCGTGTACGTTTCTTTTCATAACTTGCTGCAAGTTCTAACGTGTCCAGTGATTGGAAGCAACTGGCTCCTACGAGCTCAGAAGTCTTTGGCAAACGTTGCTCGAGCAGAAGGGGGTTCCTCAAGCAGCGAAGGCAGTGCACATCGGAGCGAAAGGCAGGTGACAAGGACGAGAGACTTTGCAGAAGCAGAACAGCGATTGCATAGTGCAGACTATGTTGAGGCACGGGGGCTACTGCTCCCGGCGGTCGAATACCTCCAACGTGCAGTAAATGCAGCCAAGGTGCAAGGGAGTGTGACCGGTATCCTGTTATCCACAGCATGTACTCCATGCCCGGCTGTTCTTTCCATTCGCTAACCCCAGTAAAGGCTGCAGAGGCACACATGAGTCTTGGTAACGTGACGTCGCCCAAGGCCAACGATCAGTACTTTCAGCAAGCCTTGGCTTACCTGCGAGCGGCGGCTGACATGCCCAACTACTCGCTACCTCCGCACCTAGATCAGTAAGTTCATCCATCTGCGATAGCCCAACTACACGCACTGACCCACCAGATACCTCGACGAGTACGGTCCTCTCTACCCTCACGCGTAAACACGTCTGAATCTTGTCATGTACTGCAGGCAGACATGATCAAATCACGACCTCTGGTCCATAATTTTAGCTAGAAATAAAAATTGCTCATCTCTCTCCATGCTGCTGCAGTAATTACCACCCAGAAGTCTCCGGAGATAACGCTCTTTGCGCACCAATGTATAGTGCTGGGAACTGAAAGCAGCCTTAGCATAGCCAGAATGCAGACCATCCAACCATCGTGCACGGGCCCAGCCTGTGCTTCAATCGGGGGTTTCCAACTTCGCACCTCCGACAACACCACCAAACATCCCAAGTAAGCGATAGATCTCGTCATCGGTGACCAGAAGGAGGAACTTGTGCGAATCAGTCCGAGCATACCGCATCCTACGAACATCCCCAACCTAAAGTCACCGCTGCACACCGCCTCGAATATCTGCCTTCGGCCGTTCCTTCGTCTGAGGCCAACGCCAACAGCAGTACACTGCGCCGACGTCTGGTCAGCCAGTTCTCGACGCCTAGTCCCAACAATGGCCGCAAACGCGCTGAACGAAGAGCGCGAACTCGCTATCAATCCTATTGTCGCATCCAGTGTGCAGCACAACACCCAGGTACGACATCATTCCTACGCAACGACATGTCAGAAGGCATTATCTAGCGCCCCATGGCGTCCCTTTCCTGCACCTGCCTTTTCAAGTCATCTAGTCTGACCCTCCACTAATGCATTTCGCCACAGGTTGTCTCCAACATTCGCAGCCTGACTGCATCACTGTTCGGCGTCGCCGCTGGTACACTAGGCCTCGAATCCTACGCTGGCTTCATCTTCTACCTCCTCGGGTCGCTAGTGGTATCGGGCCTACTGTTCGCGCTGAAGACAGATGGGAAACCCGGGGCTTATTTCTATAAGCCGGTGGGTGACATGTGGCTGGGAGATGTGTTTGGTGGGTTGACTGGATTCGTGTTAACGTGGACACTGTTCTATGGGTTGGTGAGGGCATGAGGGGGATGAGTGGATGTGGATATGATGATTGATGGAAATGGAGATATTCGGACGGTATTTGGAGAAGATTATGGAGCACATCCTTTGGTGGCAGAGGTAGATGATGCCACTCTACGTGGTCTTCATGTGCCTCAAGTTGCTGGTGTGAACGTTACACAGAACGTTGAACCGCATGATCTACTAAAAGCTGTACGGCCAGCAGCAACGGCCGGCAGTCCAATCTAGCCCGCTCCAGAAGAGTCCAGCAAGGTTCATCCACGGGACCCTAGATCAAGACTCTAGACTAAGTCTTCTTAACATTGATACCCGTTCGACCAAGTCAAGGAAGAGTATTCGTAAACCATGATATGATTCTGTCTAATGAAGTCTCCCAGCTCGTGTGTTTTGCCTTTCCGCATTAACAAAGAATCGTGCTATTGCAGCACATGAGAGAGCATAATACTCTCACATACTGCGAGACAAGCCCATTTGGAACCAATCGCACACGATAGAACGTGCTCAGCTGCGCTCACGGGACTTCCAGCTCAAAATCAATTAACGAACGTGGCCCGTGTTAGCGCGTTATGGCCGACGCGACGCTCGCGTTTCCCCTCCACTTTGTTGTCTCGTCGCCCCGACCACGACACTGCAGGATTCTCACAGTTACACTTTGTATACCCACCTTGAACGAATCTTTTGTAGAAATTATCTCACATCACAGCCAACAGTAGGTTTCATCATCGGGATATGTACATGGGCCCCGCGCTAACAATCCCGCAGTGCTCGAGGCACGCTTAGAACAGGCCAACCTTCTCAAGAAGGTACAATAGGATGCATTGCCCTGTTTTGCCGACCTCCCCTAACTCTACATCAGGTTGTCGACGCGATCAAGGATCTGGTCCAAGACTGCAACTTCGACTGCAATGACTCGGGTATTGCCCTCCAAGCCATGGACAACTCGCATGTTGCCCTCGTATCCATGCTGCTACGCTCCGAAGCCTTCACGCCCTTCCGCTGCGATCGCAACATCGCCCTCGGCATCAACCTCGGCTCTCTCACCAAAGTGCTGCGCGCTGCCCAGAACGAGGACATTCTGACCATCAAGGCCGAAGATGCGCCCGATGTCGTTAACCTCGTCTTCGAGAACAACACGACAGACAGGATCAGCGAGTATGATATCAAGCTCATGGACATTGACCAGGAGCATCTGGGCATCCCGGAGACGGAGTACGCGGCGACTATCACCATGCCCGCTGCTGAGTTTCAGAGGATATGCAGAGATCTGAGTGCGCTGTCAGAGTCGGGTACGTTTCAAAACATGCCGGATATTCTCCTGGCAGGGCTAACTCCCGCCTAGTCTCAATTGAGTGCACAAAAGAAGGTGTCAAGTTCGCCTGCTCAGGTGACATTGGGTCCGGCTCGGTCCAGCTCAGGCAACACTCGGCTGTGGACAAGCCCAGCGAGGCTGTCGAGATTGACCTGACTGAGCCGGTGTCACTCACCTTCTCCCTCAAGTATCTTACCAACTTCTGCAAGGCCAGTGGGTTGTCAGATACGGTCAAGCTTTGCCTGTCTAGCGAAGTTCCCCTGCTTGTCGAGTACGGCCTATCAAACAACAGCTACCTAAGATTCTACCTCGCACCAAAGGTACTAGCCAAACTAGCCCCATGTTCTCTTATTTGATCGACTTTGCTAACAATGGTAGATTGGCGATGAGGAGTGAAAGGGTACAGGACTGGATGCAAAACAAGCGATATCTTCTTAGTACTCGCGTAGGGGAATGGCGGGCGCAACGTAGCTAGCATGCGTTTCCGAAGCGTCCGGCAGGGTTTATGGGTCCGGCGTGTTAGATTGGCGAAGCAAGGCGCATCCGCGTGTGTTTCCGCACCCTAGTTAAAAAGAAAGCACCCCACCTCCCTTTGCACGTCATCGCGCGCGGAATTGCAGATAAGAGAAATAAACAGAACACATTGTCATACAACCTCACCCCCGCTTGCACCTGCACCACTTTCCTTCACGTAATCCTTTTCTTAGAACTAACATCTTCCTCGGTTATCAAGGAAATGGCATCTGATACGCTCATCCCAGACACGCGCGTGCTCGCCATCGCCAGCCATGTAAGACTCACACATGCGCAGGTGCCGTGAGTTTTTGAGGCTAATGCGCGACAGGTAGTCCATGGGTGAGTCTCTCTCCACGGGAAGACTTGCGTTTGGCTAACGTGGAACCCGAGCTATGTGGGCAACAAGATGGCGACTTTTGTGATGCAGTCTCTGGGTTGCGACGTGTCGGCGATCAACACGGTGCACTACAGTAAGCATGCTTCAGCGGGGCAAATTCTACCTGAAGGGGACAATGGCTGACCAGCAGGTAATCACACTGCATACAAGCAAGTAAAAGGCACCAAGACATCAGCCGGCCAAATACTGGACCTGTACGACGGCCTGCGCCAATCGAACCTCACCAACTTCGACGTCCTATTGACGGGTTACGTACCGAGCGCAGAGGCGGTCCAGGCTATTGGCAAGATTGGCAGAGACATCAAGTTCAATGCTGGCACAAAACCGGGGAGCTTTTTCTGGGGTGCGTTGGGGGGATACACATACCGGATATGGCTGACCGTGGACAGTGCTCGACCCAGTCATGGGTGACAACGGCAAGCTCTATATCCCTGAGGATGAGGTACCTGAATATAAGGCGATGCTACGCGAGGCAGATCTCATCCTGCCCAACCAATTCGAAGCAGAGTAGGTTACCCGACTCTCTGGAAATGGGAGCTGCTAATTCCCATGTGAAGACTGCTCTCCGACACCCCAATCACTGATCTCAAGTCCATCGCTGCTGCAATCCAAGTCCTTCACAAGACATACCAAGTCCCTCATGTCATCATCACGTCTCTCCGCTTGACTCGCGACAACCATACAGTACCGTCGCGTGCCCCTTCGAGGCCGGCGTCCAAACCCACATCGGGTACACATACCCCGTCAAAAGGAGCGGGAGCAGATGCAGCGACATCGCACCCCTCAGCGTGGCCTGCCTCACCACCGTCCGAGAAAGCACAGTCGCCAGAACCACCAAAAGCGCCCACGATCAACATGGACGACATTGAGAATCTCACAATCATCGGTTCAACCGCGACCTCTGACTTCAAGCCGCGTCTCTTTCGCATAGATACGCCTGCTCTCCCACTTTTCTTTTCAGGTACAGGCGACATGTTCGCTGCGCTCACTATCCCTCGGCTGATTGAAGCTGTGCATGCCGCGTCCACACCTGATTTTGACCTGCACTCAAAACCAAGCTGGCGCTCCCCTGACGACGTCGGTCCCGAAGACCTCCCGCTGGCCAAAGCGTGCCAGAAAGTGCTTGCAAGTATGCAGGCTATCCTGGGCAAGACGGCAGAGCACTGTCAGGAGAGGATGTCAATATACGATAAGAGGGCAGAAAAGGAGGGTCGACGGGAGGGAGAAGAGCCAGATGAGGAGACGAAGAAGAAAAGGCATTTGGCGCTTATGAATGCGTGCGAGGTCACCGTACCGAGGTATGTCAAGGAATTGCTTGATCCACCCGACCTGGCGAGATTCAAACCGAGAGTGGTAGAAGAGGGGGCAAGTATCCCCGATGGAGTAGGGGAGAAGAAACCGGATGAGCTGAATGTACTACATCTTGGTATTGGATCCAAGGAGGAAGGGGCAATGCAGGTCCTGGAGGCAGAGACAAAGGACGAAATCATTGGGGAGAAGCATGGTGAGACGAGAGGAGAGAAGAGAAGGGTGCTTCAGGAAACGGAGGAAGCAATCAAAGAGACGAAAGCACTGAGAACGGAGAGTGTAGAAGAGAAGTGAGGCTGGAGCTGTGGTTCATCAAGTGGGGCGTCTGCGATTAGATCGTCCTCACTTTGATAAGCATTTGATGCACTGTAGTATTTCTTGATGCCATTCCATCCCATCGCCCAAGGCCAATTTTCTTTTTCTGGCAGTCAAGATTGTGACACAGGGTGGAATGGCAGGGGGTATAAAGCCCGAGTGTCGTGCTGCCGTCTAAACACCGTTCACAGTCGGACCGGCGCCAAACCCGCCAGTACTTCCAAACCCACCGGCTCCCCTGACACTCTCCTCCAACTTTTCTACTACAACCACCTCAGGCATGACGATCTTCTCGACAATCAGCTGGGCAATGCGGTCTCCGATCTTCACCTCAAAGTCCGTGTCCGACAGGTTGGCGAGGATGACGCCCACGGGGCCTCGGTAGTCTGCGTCGATGACACCGGCCATGGTGTCGATGCCGTGTTTGTATGCTAGGCCGGAGCGAGGTGCTACTCTACCGTCTATTGCGAGTGTGTCATTAGCCAGAGCAGCTTGGTCACGGTGTAGCAGTAGCGAGGGCTTGTAGACGTACATGTCCCCACCGGAACCGAGATGCTGATATCCGTAGGAACCAGCGCCCTCCCCCTCGCAGGAATCGTCATTTCTTTGGCACTATACAAATCATGTCCCGCCGCATACACACTCCCCTTTGTCGGCGCCTTTGCGTTCTCAGTCAGCAGCAGGACCTGCAATTGCTGCTCTGCAGCGGCCGCCGCGGCAATCGACGGAGCGATTTGCGGCGGTGGCTGCAGCGCGGCCATGCTGGCGTGCGTGGGATTGTATGTGTTCGCGAGGGGAGTTGGGGTTGCGGCTCCGGAATCGGTGCCCCGGGCTAAGTTTGACGTGTGCTGGAAGGGCGTTGGGTCAATCACTTTTGTGCGCTTGGGCAAGGGCGAGGATGGCAGAGAAGGGGGCTCGTGGTCGGGTGCGGGGGTGGTGATGTCGTCAGTTGACATTGTGCTGGGACGGGAGTGTGGGGAGCTGCGAGTTTGTGCAAATGTGGAATTGAGCGTCGGAGAAGGCGGTGAAGGCGAGAGGTGGGATGGGAAGACGCGTTGGAGTGGGGTGCCAGGAGCGACGCGTTGAAGCGCGTTGTTATTGGTGGGCTTGGCGAGATGGTTGCCATCCATGTGTGCTTTCATCACTCGACATGGAACTCGTTGCAAATCTAATCGAGCGCTATTTTGTAAACCACATGTCTGCTGTGTGAGAGGCAGGGATCGAAATGAAGACCATTATTTGAGTCCCCTCTCTTCTGTCCGCAGCTTGCAATCCCTTCTCATTGGAAACATGAAATGACCAGGTCCTCGATCAACACGGCGCCAAATAACGGCCATGGTCTGATTTGGAGCAGGACGCTCGATAGCAGATGCAGATCAATTCTGTTATTGCGGATTAATTTGCAAAACTTGAAGAAAACGGCAAAGTCCAAAGGCTTGGAAACATTCCATACTTTGTGTCGTGCTTACTGTGATCTGTACGCCGGCTTGGAAAGTAAGTTTGTAATTAATTGTGGGAAGGAAAAGTGCGCTGCTTCAGACTAATTAATCTTGGGGGAATTCAACGCAAATTGACAGCCATGACTAGGCCGTGGAAATGATCAGAAAGTGATAACGGAAACTCTTCAATGTGTTTCTCCTTTGCGAAGCCAATCCAAACTCTGCACGCTTGGGAAAATCACACCACTGGCTTTGCTTTCTTCAAGTCGCCATAGAAGTATATCCAAGAATGTCAAACTAGGGTGGGCCAAAAATAATAATTATCGAAGCATATAAAGCGGGTAACAACGAGCCACAGGTCGTACGATCTTTTTTTTTTTTTTTTTTTTTTTTTTTTTTTTCATCTTTAAAAGAGTACTGTTATTTTCTCTCCATTGCAACATCCTGGGAGAAAGAAACGATTTTGGTCGTGGAAATGAATACGAGAGAATGTCATTCTCGGGTCGGGTGAGTTGCCACAACTGTCGTTTGAGTATGTGCCGGCGGGATGATCGCGGCAGAAACATGTCGGGGAATTATTCGGTGTCTGTTTCATACCTTACACAGTATATCTATCTCTTGGTACTACTATCTCTCAAACCCAAGTCTACGTCTGGTTCTTTTGTTCAAAGTGGCCGAAACTCGGGTTGGGCTGAAGCAGACGTGAAAATGTGTGAAGTTTTGCTCCAACCAAGAGTTTTAAGGGCCAATTGGGTTTGCGAGATTCAAGACCTACGCAGTTCGCTCCTGCTCAGGCTGAGCGCATAAGAATTGCTCTATCCAAACAACTTACTTCGTGTCGGTTATAACCCACCTACGCGACCGAACCGTGGCTGCTGACTGCATCCCACCCTGGCGATATGGAAGGTTCTTCGGAAGCATCATGCAGGCTGCATGCTAGCACCCCGAGCTTGGACTTGTTCCACGCAAGTAAGGATGCTGGTACTTTGCGAGCAAATTGCGAGAGTGATCCACGCAGTAAAATCGCCATCCCTAGGTTCCGCGGGGGTGCAGGAGCTTCGCCGCCGATCATGCGGCTTGTCGTCGATTGCACAGTCGACGGCAGCTGTCACCAGTGATGACCGACGCGTGATACCAGATTGCCATAGGTTTTGCTTGAACGATTTTGTAGCCTTTTTCTTTTTATCACCTTGTCGTCATTTGCAGAGATTGGTGATAGACGAATAAGCTGCATCTACCGGCTTTAGAGATGGGTGCTGATTGTGAGCGTCGGGGGCAAACATCTATGCTCCTGCTATCGCAACGATGCATGCGATCAGCCACCGCCTTGGCTTGTCTTTGTCCGGCTACCGTTGCTGCTAAGGTGCTTGTGCGGCACTCTCGGTTGAATCTCTTCTCGGCAAAGTTCTGGAAGACGTGGAATTCGATGTCATCTCAATGGAACCCTACGCCCCTCCAAGGGTGCTTCTGCAGCGTTTTGATATAGATTGGACTCGTACAATGTGAACGTGCTCACATCCGCAAGCACGGGCAGGGAGGCGTTCATATCCAATTACCATTGTGACGTTGCCGAGCGATCGTCCTCAGCCGCTAAGCTTGATTTAATTTGAGGCCGTCATGATGCTGCACATCGACGCAACCAGCACCTCAAAGCATCGTGAGGCAACCCAATGGCTTTGATCCTCGTGATCTCGTGCCAGCGGTCGCAGGCCCTGCAAGCTTTACCCGCGCGACGTTGGAGCGTTTCACCAATGGCGGAGCAGACTCCGTCCGTCACCACACCGCACTTCACGACATGTTCGCTAAGATTCACCATCGGCGACGACTTGTCACAATCTCCACATGACGAAGAGCCTTCAACATGTGACCATTTTGTCGCACGACCAACCAGAGAATACCTGCTGAGTCGAAGTAACGCCGTTGTTGAACGGCGTGGCCGACATGTCGCCCTGCGCAAAATCCCTCTCGAGCACGTCCCAGGACCCAAATACCTCATTGTCGCCAAGCCGAGTTGGGCTAGAGGTGAAAGAATCCTCCCGGGAGTTCGTCCAAAGTAACCCCAGCCCCCAGCTTGAGGCTGCCATAGCCGACCCATTTCGGCGGTCGAGACCGCGCTAAGCCAAACAAGCGTGCCACGCAGTGCTTGTTGAGCCTCCGGGGCATTACAGGGAACTAATGCACCCCGCTGCCCCACTATTTCGTTGTAACCATACCATGGCCAGAAGCAAAATCTGCTGGCGCTATCCTGTCTATTCCCACCCCGCCGATGTCCAATATCCGCTCCACCCTCCCACGGGCTGCCAGATGGCTTCGGCTTCAACAGCAGAGCAGTGGATGCTGAGAAACACTACGTACGGGGCTTGCAGGATTCTAGAATCCTTCCATCACCTTGCCAGAAACGGTCGGAGGTACCCCGGTATGGACTATGGCCGTCTTCGCGCCCTGTCCCCCAAATGTCAGCCCCCTGGTTTGCACGGCGTGGTGAGCCCTTGAACGCGCTCCCCAAGATGAGCAGCATGTCATTAGCACCAATCAGTCATTTTCCCAAGGCGAAGATCAACCCCAGCCTACTAGGCAGTTGCGATCATCCGAGGAGAGCAACACCCTCATCACTAACGTGTGCCACATACATAGCACTTCACTGTGCCGTCCCCACAAAAGCGACTGTTCGCAATTGGCAAACGCATGATCTCCAAGATGAGGTCAGTGGTTTGCGGGCATGCAACAATGCTGGTTTGACAGATCACTATACGCTAAGCACATCCTAGTGCCCAATCAACATCTCTTTGTTCCGCCACCATTCTCGCCTCGGCATGATACCTTTGCCTGCCTGGTGATCAGACGCGTCAAAGAGACCTATTTCATTGTCACACCACACGCTCGCACTCCAACCCCAATTTACACCGCGTTCCAGCAACGGCGCGCGAGGATGAATTGTTGAACGCTGTGGCGCTAGCAGAATCTCAAAATCCAAATTTGCGCCCCCCCCCCCCCAGATCTAAGCTTACATAGCAGGACTAGTTCACCATGATTTGATCGAACGCAACTGTGGGACGCATGAGTGGTCCCCGTATGGTATGCGTTAGCTCCATCACTAGAGCGGTTAGAGCTTTGTATTAGGATCCCCACCACCGTCGGACCTATCTCCAAACAGCCAATCATGTTGTTAGCGGGCCGACTCCACGCTTCCAGCCTCCAGCCTGGACGCATGCCCATGGGACTCTCCAGGATTGCGGGAGCACAAGTCCCTGAGTATTTAAGGATAGCAGTCCCGCCTGATAGGAACGTTTCCTAAGTACACGACTACTTCTGTGAAGTTCCAAGTAAATCTTCTCTTGCACACCACCGCTCACTCCATTCGAAGACAACTTCCCATTATGGGTCTGAGTCTGAAGAAGCCGGAAGGCGTCGCGGGGTCGACGTTTCCCGCCGTCCTGGTCGGATTGTTCGTTGCCTTTGGTGGTGTTCTTTTTGGGTATGCACAGTTCAATCGTCTTCATGATAGCTTATCCTAACATACCTACAGATATGACACTGGTACCATTGGTGGTATCTTGGGCATGGAACACTGGAGAGAATTGTTCAGCACTGGCTATATCAACCCCAAGGACGATCTACCCGATGTCACCTCTGACCAGACCTCTCTGATTGTCTCCATCCTCTCTGCTGGTACATTCTTCGGTGCTCTCACTGCTGCCCCTACTGCCGATTTCCTCGGCCGTCGGTTGGGTCTCGTTGCCTGTAACGTTGTCTTCTGCGTCGGTGTCGTTCTGCAGACAATTGCTACTTCCATCCCATTATTCGTTGCTGGTCGTTTCTTCGCCGGTTACGGTGTTGGTATGATCAGTGCTACGATTCCTCTCTACCAGTCTGAGACCGCTCCCAAGTGGATTCGTGGTGCCATCGTTGGTTGCTACCAGCTCGCCATCACTATCGGTCTTCTCCTTGCTGCCATCGTTAACAACGCCACCAAGGATCGCCCCGACACTGGATCCTACCGCATTCCTATTGCCGTTCAGTTTGCTTGGTCCATAGTTCTCTATGTTGGCTGCATCTGGCTGCCCGAGACCCCTCGCTGGTTCATCAAGAAGGGTCGTCCCGAAAAGGCCGCGCAATCCCTCTCTACGCTCCGCAAACTTCCCATTGACCACCCAGCTCTTGTTGAAGAGTTATCCGAAATCACTGCCAATCACGAGTACGAACTCTCTCTCGGCAAAGCTACATATGCAGACTGCTTCAAGGGCAACCTTGGCAAGCGTCTTGCGACTGGTTGCGCCCTTCAAGCTCTCCAGCAGCTTACTGGTGTCAACTTCATTTTCTACTACGGAACCTCCTTCTTCCAGAACTCTGGCATCAACAATCCATTCACCGTCACCATGATCACGTCCTGCGTCAACGTTGCCTCTACTTTCCCAGGTCTATATCTTGTTGAAAAATGGGGTCGCCGCAACCTCTTGCTCTTTGGTGCCATTGGCATGGCCGTCTGCCAGTTCATCGTTGCCATCACAGGTACCGTTGCCGGAATTGATAACCAGTCTGCTCAGAAGGCATTGATCGCCTTCGTGTGCATCTACATCTTCTTCTTTGCTTGCTCATGGGGGCCAGTCGCTTGGGTCGTTACTGGTGAGATCTTCCCGCTTAAGGTCCGAGCCAAGTCTCTATCTATGACGACTGCCTCCAACTGGCTCCTCAACTTCGCTATTGGTTACGCTACACCCTACATGGTCAACCCCGGCCCCGGCAATGCTAACTTGGGCGCCAAGGTGTTCTTCGTCTGGGGAGGGTGCTGCTTCATCTGTATCTTCTTCGTCTGGGCTTTGATCTACGAAACCAAGGGTCTTTCCCTCGAGCAGGTTGATGAGCTTTACGCCAAGGTTTCCCAAGCCTGGAAGTCACCTGGCTTCGTTCCCACTGTTTCCTTCCAGGATGTTCAGCAAGTCCAAGGTGATAACCGCCGCATGAGCTTGACTGATATTGAGAATGAGGCTACTCGCAAGCGCAGCGCTCAGTACAATGAGAACTACGAGAAGACTGTATAGGCAATTGCGCTTTACGAGTAGGATATAATGAATTGGAGATGCATGAATTGCATGTGGTTGGAGGATGTCGAAATCTTGAAACTAATACCATCGTTTTCACGGCTTGTCTGACAGTTTGGCTTCATAACCCACACCTGTATATACCTCGTCTATGAATCACGAATATCAAATGCCATTGTTTCTACCTACTTCTCAACTTTCAACTGTGACTTTTTCACTACTAGAATCGTAGGGTTCCGTGATTATGCAAGGATACCAATCTGAGGAAACCGAGCAGTTCTGAGTTCCGAGCCCCTCGATGCTAGCCAGAGCAAGCCGGGGAAGCCTTTGCTCCTGTGTCCATCTCTACTCTAATCGGCCAATCAATTTGATCAAATGTTTCCTCGGCATCGGCCCTCCACTCCCATCGCCCAATGAATCTCTTTAGCTCAGCAATCTCTGCAACGCCGATTCCCATCACTCTCATCCGCCTTGCATAATCTCGTCTTGCATCGCACCAAACGCGTTCTCACGCGCAAGCCTAAATTTCCACACTCGGACCATCTCCGACCACCACGCCCAACCGGTCCCATCCCGTGGGCTTGCAGTGCCAAGGCGCTACCCCGGGTTTTCGCCCTTCGCTAGCTCGAACGCTAGATACATCGTGGCGGTTACCTTGGATCAATAGGGCGGCACGGTACATCAAATGTTGCGCCGAGCCAAGCATGTCTTGTGATCTGTTGGCGATTGGCGCCGAGGGGCCCATGGGAGGCTGGGACGTGATGATCAGTAGATCTGTGAGGGGGTAGACGATGAAATAGGGATATTGTTGCGAACCGATCACGTGGAACTCTAGATCATGGGCGGTGATGGCGGTGAAGATGCTGGTTTTGGCTTTGTTTAACAGTTTTAGAGTTTGCCTTTCTACAACCAGTGTTGCGGAAGGCGGTCGTGCATGGTATCAATAAATATTCGTTCGATAATGTATGCTGCAAATGGGGCTTCAGATAGCCACTGCGGTAGCTAGTATACGCTGCTTTAGCCTATTGTTCGTTTGGATAACAACCCCGCTGTTCCTGAGGACTCCATTTCTGAACAGAGATCGATCCAGCTCGAGAATCTAACAACACCCGTCAGAGTTCTCGCCTGTGGTATCCCCACCTAGCTGATCTTCGTCTTTAGCTCAAAGCTATTCTGGTTGGCCGAGGATATGTGCAGATGAGCGAAAGGGTTCTTCCCACTAGATTTGTATATAGAGATTCAATCGTCTTTGCATGCTTGGGGGAGTGTGGCATGAGTACATGATCTTCCACGTTATCGAACTCACACGGTAACCTCTGACCGTGGGTGAAACAACCCGTTCAGGCGTGACTAGACAACTCAAGAGCTTTCACGAGTATACCAGCGAGAATTGGCCTTACATTTGAAAGGTTAATCTCACCTTCGGTAATCGCCCTCACCGTTCTAAGACAAAGTCTCATTGCAACAGTCATTTAAAGGTCTTCTTGAACGTACATCATCCTGACATATTCGTTCAAACCGTCCCCAGATTCATGCCCATTTTTGCAAACAAACCATAACCACTCCTCGAAGTAAGTCATCGCTAACCATTCTTCGAGCCCCAAAGCCTCCAACATCAAATCACCCTCCCGGATAATTGCTACAGGCCTCACAGAACCTTTCTCCTCTGGCGTTGATTCAAATAATGTGACCTCGTCCTCTGAAAGCTCATCCCAGTCCATGCCCGAGTCCCACGTTGAGCCTAGAATGCAGTGCGATCCTTCTGGGCCTGGCTCGAGGTACAGCATCTAGTACCAGCAGCCTTGCTGATCCGAGTATATGGAAATACTGTAGCCGCCTGCGCCATTATCGATCGATGCAGGGACTTTACGGAGGCCCCCCGAAACCTGAAAGAAGCTAGCCCTACTACTTGGGATGCGACCTAGCAGCACTGGATCTGCTATGAGCCTCAAAAACGAAGGAGGGAGTGTAACGTCCACACTTTTTGCGTCAGCTTGGAGGTCTTCAAGTTCCTTCGCATCGAGCGGGCGAGTGTTGTTGTATGACTCCGTCACTCCGGCCGTATCTTCGTCCAAAGGCTGTAGCCAATGCAGATCTTCCGTTAGTTTAAGGTACTCTAAGCGTTGTAGCCTTTCTGATGCGGTGGGACTATACAATCTGGCTCCAGTTGGGATCTGGAGTTTCTCCCGATTATCGTCAATGTGAATGTGAGCGTCTTCCAGTCCTGCGTGGAATTCAAAACGGCCAAAACGGGATTCTATGCGCTTTACATGTCGACGTCGAGCAAATAGTGACTGCAACAGGGGCAGACAGATTGCGGTGATTTGTTTGTTGAGAGTTAAGGCTAGCTTTTCGATGGAAAGCACAGAAAGATAGTCTACAACCATAAAAAGGAGCTCTTTAGGGAGGATTTCAATACCCATGCCGAGTCTGCAGAGGTCCAAGGTAGTATCCTGGTAGAATTTTTTGGTCGGGCTTTGATTGTCGATTTACGGGTCTCAATGTTCAGGTACTGCGCACATGAGCTTTGAAGTAATTTGGCATAACAACACGCAGGCGTTGCGTTGACGTCTTAGTACGACTCGGGAATTGTTATGAGATATACACGGTATGACACCATATTAAAAATGTATCGAAGGAAAGCAGCATGAAGGCAGCGGACGGGATTCAGTGGGGGGCTGAGACATGCGGGGAATGACTCAGCCTCAAGGCTGCAGCTCGACAATGCTTACCTCAGTCTCGTATCCGTCTTGGGGCTAATCTCGAACCTACTTACCACTATATGAGTGACTGATGCATAATTGTGTGCATTTTAGCCTAGAAGTCATTCTGTTATGTCAAAGTCTGTTGGTTATCCCTGTTAAACGCGTCGGCACCCGCCTTTGAAGACCACCATTTTACTTCTTCATAATTAACTCCTCGTTTGCTTTGCACCATTTCTGATGTGCGACAGACCTGCATTTTATAGACTCATTCTCGTGTCACATCGCTTCCGACGTATTGCGACGGAGCTTCTTTATCGTCATATCGACCCCGCTCTCCCAAAATGAGCTCGGCCTTACTGCTTGGGAAGGACGATATGTACTGTTACATCGTTCCTTCGATGAGAATCCGAATCTTCCCAAATATGCGTGGAGCTGTGAAGGTACTATTCTCAGGTCGAGACATGAGGAAATAGTACATCTATATGGCGCCGAGCACGGGGGAAGAAGCCTCGGCGTTCTTAGAAAGGAACCTCCAGTCCCGGAAGAGGAACGGTTGTTCATGCCCAAATCGTAATTTATAAAAACTTCTCACCTTATTTCCAGGGATTTATCACGCCTTCCTAACCTAAAAGAATTACGAGTCACCCGATTGAAGCCCTCCTTCATGGGCCAACGTCCACTTAGTATGGACAGGATTGCCCCAACACTTGAGCCAACACTCGTTTAGCACGTAACATCTCTAATGCTTGTATATTCTCTAGATCTCAACAATGTCCTGATGTTAGTGTTGCTACCCACGATCCGCACGATAACCGCGCATCATATCGCTCCAATGTGGCCTGATTCTAATCGGCGAATCTTTCTCGGTAATCTTAGAACCACCTTGCATCGCCTCATCCTTTATGGTCTCCAATATTATTGTAAAAAGTGATCTCTAATTATTGAGAGTGTTGTGTAGCAAATCATTTGTTGCTTACCGTTTGCTCAAAGAACTCCGATGGGTCCCAAATCTGACCATTAAGGAAGCAGCCTTGGACCAGAGCATTAATTACGCACGACCCATCAATATTCCCGCTCATATCATATTCGGCTCACTTCAAGTAATTTGAGATTCTCTCCCAACATTGTCTCATTTCATTTCGTGGCAACAGCCGGATGATATCAGAGCAACGTTTCAAGACATAAAGGTTCGACTAAATGTATTATACGGTGTGCGCTGCGAGATCCTCGCACAGCGTTGAGAATTTGAGCTGTAGGAAATAATATGTTTTGGTTCGCTTTGACGACCCCTCCTAACGGCACTGGCGAAACATTGGACATTTACCACTAAATACGAGGCGCAAGATTAGACGCGGTACGGCAGGCAACCTAGTGGCGTATCCTGAGCTCCGGCTTTCAGACATCGTTGCCTCAATTCATCAGTTTTCTTTCTAGCCATTATGTCCAGTCTTCTGTTAACAACCAGAACTGTTGGGCAGCAGTATCTTCATTTACCTCTCAAAGGCGCGTGTGCAACTCGTGTACTCGAACTACAACCAACAACAGATATCTCATCGCCCATACGTCTCAGTCTGAAGGCCATTTCACTATATAATTACGCACGATGGCATGCCCATTACACAGCTCCGTCATCCACATGGGATGGCCAAATAGCGAGTTGTGAAGTTAACTGTGACGGTAGTAGCCTGCTTATCACCCCCAACTGCGACGCGGCTATTCGCCAGTTACGGAGTATGACAGGAATAAAACGTTTATGGATTGACAGTATCTGTATTTGCCAACTCAAAATCGACAAGAGCCTTGCGGAACGCAATAATCATGTCGCATTAACCGGGGAAATTTATAAGAGCGCTGAAAAAGTTGTCGACTGGCTATGGGAGAGAAGTGAGCCCGTCGAAGCTGCTATGAACAAGATGATAGAAATTGCAGAGTTATTTAAAGAAAAGAGATTAAGCGGGGAATATGGAAGGGCTATTCAAGCGTTGATGCGCGAATACACGAAAAACATATCAGACAGTGAGTGAATCAGAGCCAGTGCATAATTTTGCTTTGCCTTATCCTATTCAGATATGAACAACTCATCCAATGACCCATTCGGGCCCCTTTTTTGAGTGCTCTTGCTTTTATCAGATGTGGACTGTACAAGAGGTCACATTGTCTTTCGTGGACCGGATAGTCGTACGCTGCAGTGCTCTTGACGTTCTCTGGATGGACTTGCTTATGGTCATGGATACCTTGAAAACAATTCAAATATAAATAGGGTCGATGGAACGAAGCAACCTCGCTTCAGAGACAACTTCTTACGTATTTGCTGGTCCGCCGCATTCCAGAAGCAGGAGCAATATTAGATGATAACAAGGGGACTTATCATAATGATCCCGTCATTTTTGACATCCTGACCAACACGCGGCATAAGCTATCCGGTGACCCTAAAGATAAAATCTTTGCTCTTTATGGGCTTTTCAACGAGCTAGAAATAAAAGTTCCCAACCCAAACTACTCGCTGTCAGTAGAAGATATATATCGAGAAGCGACGGTGGCTTAATCGAATATGACCAAAATCTTTACACCCTTTACCACGTACCGTCGGACCAGCGGCTCCAAGGATTGGCCACGTGGGTTCCTGACTGGTCGGAACCAGGGTTTGATCAAGACGACTCGAGATACGGCATTCTTCGAGACCGATTTGCAGCGTCTGGGCCCGCCGCACATTTATGGTCAATCTCCAAAGGCCGGAAAGCATTGCATTTACGGGGTAAAATTGTTGATACTATCATATTCAAGGGGGAAGCCAGGCCTGGCCCTGGAGATTTTGCCTCTAACACCAATCGTGAAGATTTTATCAATATGAGACAGGAAGAGTACATGCGTTTTGTCCACAATGCAAGTGCCGTTTTCAGAAGCTGGATCGAAATTAGTAAATGTGCCGATTATCTAATGGACGAGTCGTCTAAAGTGGTACTGCAGCGGACGTTGATCCTGGATTATCCAGATGAAAACGCCGCCGTTGCCGAGGACAACGCTTTCAATGACTGGTACGACAACATGAGCCTCGGAGAACTCGATCTGTTAGCCAACGGTCTCCGAACTATCAATCTACACCATGCCATAACCTTTGAACTATCTCGACGAACCGAGTATCTACGAAGATTCAAAGAACAAGTCTCCGGCCAAACTATATTCTATCTAACATTTGCAAAAAATAAATTTTATACAGCATTTGCGGTTGTATGGTCGGCTTTGAAGTGCTTCTTCTACACCAAGCACGAGTACTTTGGAACCGCTCCGGATCCCTTACCCGTGTCGGTACAGTCTGGTGATAAAATTGTCATCGTGAGCGGTCTCCAGATACCACTTGTGATACGCCTTGTTGAAGGAGGCTACTGGCCGATTACTCATGTTTACGTACATGGGATGATGTACGGCGAAATGTGGCCGCAGAATGAAGATGAGCTCGAAGATATTGTTTTTCTGTGATTCTCCATGCTGCAGCATCAGATTAACAGCAAATCTGGGAGTTTTAGAGCCTCCCGCGTTATGTAACAAGTTTCCATAAATGCTCTGGCTTACCGTTGTGACTCTCTCGCATTATCCCTCTAGAATAAGGCACCCAGCAAACAGACCCCAAAATCCCTGTTCAACAAATCTTGTCTTGATAACGAGGCTATGCAAAGCGTCGTATAAGGCATTGAATCTATGCATAAATAGGATCAAAATCGTCGCTAGGCACCCCAAGTTTCAAAAGTCGATCGAAAGACGGTTCAACTTGTTTAACCTCAAGTGCTGCTCGCGAGCCCTACTTCGTGTCCACATCCTAAATTTTCTGCATTCAACCTCGATCTCAAAACTGCACGAACATAGCGAGCACTCCGCCTCAGGAAACGCCGTCACCCACGAGCACATTAGGCAATCCAAACGCAGTCAAAGCGATAAGAAACGGCGCCATTGCCGGGGGGATTTGTCTGCAGTCTTGCTATTTTGGGCGTCGTCATAATACTATTATATTGGATCCGACGACGGCATCCAAAAGCGCCCAAAGAGACGAGAAAAGGCGTTGAACATGTAGAAGCAGCGCCATCAGTCTATTACGAGCAATGTCAAGTATCAATGCCGGAGATGGAGCAGCCGGCGCGTCATTCGCCGAGCTTCGGGCCACGAGAGGTGGATGAAGGACTTAATCAGGTACATGAGTCACCTGCTTGGAAAAATAATAGGGAACGCTGAAGATAGAAAATTGGCGACGAATCGGAGCGACAGATGCTACACAATGGAGGGAACTGGTCTGCTTTGGTGTGATTCGAATATATGACATGTGCTCATGGAATGGGAGCGATGCAGCATTGTAAAAAATAATCTTCTCAGCAGTCGAACACTTGGCAGCCGTTACATATCTCAAACCTCCCAAATTTCGGACAAAACTCATATTCAACAAACCTTACCGTACCTGAGGAGAGGAAAACACAAACATGATAGGAAGTATAGGCGGGAAGGTGTGTGCCTTTGAATGCGCCAGTATTTGAGGCTGAAGGCGACCGGTTTATTGAATTTTCGGTCTCCAGTATGTTGATAAGGATTGCCAGATTCAAGATGTAACGCCACTCAAGGCTGTGTTCCTTTGACTGGAGATTGTGCAATGCTGTGAGTCAGTACACTTTGATCCCACATAGTCCAGGCATTGTGGTCTGACTCAGCACTTTCCAAAGAAAAATACTCTGAGTCTCCTCATTTCTTCAAATATGGATCTATAACGTCGTCTTCGCTCCTATCATGCACACCTCTTAAGCTTGAAATGGCTGGTACAGCTAGCAAATCCGCCTATACGAAAGAAAAAAAAATCCAGACTCCCAATGAATCGTCACATACTGGTCAGCATCATGCATCATCGCCCTTCGAAGACCTTGGGTGCAAGACCAGGTGTCGGCAATCCCGGCGTGACCGTGCCTTCTGCACTCCTCGCAGCCTCGACCTCCTCCGCAGTTGGATCTTGCGGTACATCGACAATGACACTTGGGTCTTTCGACCGCGAAGCTAGTATTGCAGCGCGTTTCTGTCTTTGGTGTTAGTCCTACCTGAACTTCCACTACCCACTACAATGCATCCGTTTTGCCGTAGAAGCGAGCACGGATAGAGAACGCGAAAGTAAAATTAGAGAATAGGGATGGCTACCTCCCGGGCTTCCTTCCCTGTATTTCCTCCCTCCCCCAAAAACTCGGCGTCTATGTCCTCTTCATCCCCTAAATTAAGCACCCTGCTCCCGCCTATACTCTCACCCGTCTGCCGTCTCTTCAGGTCTTCTACACTCGTAGCTATGCCATCTAACTCGACTGGCGCCGCATTTATCGCGGGTGTACTCGTGTCGATCAGAGGTGTCTGGGTGGCTACGGCGGGCGAGGTTTTGTGCGGAAAAGTGGTTTTGCGCGAGACTGGGGAAATGGGGTCGGCGGATGGAAGGGGAAGGCCAGTTCCGGTGACGATTGGAGGAGCGGTGGGCGTTGAGTCTGCCATGGCAGTGTCCGGGCAGTGGAGTGGGGCAGCTTAGATCTTAGGGGGGTCGAAGAACTACTTATCAAGCTTCAAGAATACGAATGATACCCCTCTTTCCAGCCTTGCCAACGCGACCACGTTCGAGAGACACGATAGGAGTAAAACAACACAAGAACACGCAGAGGAAGGAGGGAGGACTGGATTCCGTTCAGCTGCACGATACGCCAGGCTGAGGCTGAAAGCGTGTTCACGGCCAAACAAAGCTCCGCCGACCGTAAGCTTTGTCGTTTAGGCAATGACGTCCGCTGGCCAAGATCCAGGGTCCAGCACTATTCAAGTGGGGCAGAAGCGGGACGAAGCTTGATCTCAGCCTTGCCGTGCGATTTTAAGTTCCGAGGACAAGATGGGAGCATGCAACAACCAACGACCTCAGTATTCGGGATTTTGGAGAGGCCCAACAAGATGCGAAGGAAGCTTATCGATTGCACGAAGAGTTGGAATCAGTGTCCTTCAACGCGGGGCATAAATGCTGCGCCTCTTTCAATTCGGCTATACTTGCCCTTTCAAGACCTAAAGCCTGGCCATATCCCATGAGCTGACCTATTCGCTTTTGGTTGCACACCTCTCACTCTCATAGCGTTCAAATACGACGACGTCACCATCCTTCGCTGACTGCCCAATGAATTTGCGCTGAAAGACTGCAGAACAGTCGTGACTATGGGAGTAACAACACCCCAAAGCCCCCTAGCTCATCACTGAGGCACGTTTCGGAGAGAAAAGACATTGCGGGTATCTAAGTTGCTGTACATAAGGATTATGTCTAAGATAAGCCGTTGAGCGACTGGTTTCTGAGTGCTGGAAAGCTATTCTCCGTTCCTGGATCAGGCTGCATCCAGGCCATAGCATTCCGAGTCCCTTCTGCTTTGTGACACAACATCATTAAATCTGTAGAAGTGTTTCGACTGATGTATATCTATGAAATATACCTCTATGAAGACCTATTCTTGTGGCTCAGAGGTGATGATCGCACGAGCACGTCAAGGCCCGAGTCTCACTTTGTGATTTGTCCTGCTACCTACAGCTCAGGTCGATAGCTTGGCCTTTAGATGTTACAGCATTAACATCTTCGCGTCTATAATCGATAGCTACCCAAACGTACCGTTCACCAAATATCTGCGCATTTCGCGGGCACCTTGCCTACATATCTCATCGGATGCATCCTAGGTCATCTCAACGGACCATACATTTGCTAAATCCAGCGCAAAGCAGATATCTTACTTCCATACAAAAAAAGCAGACACCAATGCTGTCACAAACTTTCTGCTTTCAAGCCACTCGCTTCCACATTCTGTAATTGATTACATCGGCAGAGCTCACAAAACGAAAGTGCGAGCAATCACGGATCACACAGCGCCTTGGTCCGCCTCTAAAGATGTTTCTTACGTCATTATTAGCTGCAAATGTGTGCGCAAAGGCCACAAAAAATTGTGTCTTCTCTCAAACCTTATCTCTATTGCTGCATTCATTGTTTCAACAGCACTTTTCGCCAGCTCTACATTGATGCAGATTTACCCAGCGATCATAGTCTTGATTCTGAGCTCTGCAGCGGTATATCTGGTGAGGTCATAGCGATGTGGATCTCTGCTGTTATCATGCGAGATAGATCAGTCCTGAGTCGCATTAGAAAGGCAAAGAGGGACGTTAGTGTGTTTATAGGGGCAATCTTCAGAAAGGACGTTATGGTATGCGAGGTGCTCTAGCATTTTGCCATCAATGGCAGATGCGTTAAGAGACGTGGGAGATTGAAATGGATCACTGTTATTGGGGTTCGGCAGCACCTTTCATGTTGCAAACATCGCTTATGGGACTATCCGTATGACATAATTCTCTGGTAGGAGCTTTAAAGAGCTCCTCTACCTTCAACATGATCACTGCGCTCTATACGCGTTATTCAAGTGTGTAAAACAGAAAGGACAAAAAAGGGGGCGGGGTTGGGTTAACAGTGTGGTTCACTCGCAGCAGTTCACTTTCGGGCTGTTGATGTACTAGACCTTGTTTTATATCATTGGGTAATACGAGCGCCCTGCTGTAGATTTTTTTTTTCGCTTGAGTTTGTGATGTAGTGTGCATCATTCTCTTCATTCAGCGAGAAGATATCTAGTTATCATGGATTTCTCTCGTATATCCTTCTGGTACTCCACTGGTAGTCTAGTCATGATTCTGTTCCCTCGCTGCACAATAAAGCCTCAAATGGTTGTTTTGACAGGCGAAACTCTGGCTCATCACACTCAAACACTCTCTCCATGGGTATGGTCAGAAACTGTAAGACCATAATCCTTGTAAGGCGTCATGAAGATTCGCTTGATGACCTTAAATTAGGTTGCAATGATTGGACGGTCGACCGGGTCCATATCTATCTGTCACTGTCGCCCTCCAGACTTTTACTCAAACTTCCTAGGCGTTGATGCTGGAAACGGAGAATTTTTTCCCAGCCGGTTAAAGTCCCTTGCATCTGTCTTTCTATTTAGCATACTTATAAGGATTGCTCCATACTTCAGAAAGCAAAGTTGGTTCAGGCGAACAGATGTGAGTCTGAAGACAAAACAGCCGCAGAAAAGGGCATTCACACTACTTCACTTTCGTAGCATCGCTTGCTATCCATATTTTCTTCGCACAAATAGAAACTAAGATGTTTCTCAGGTTTGTTCCTCTTACCTGCCACGTTCGCCTTTGCTGCACAAGTACGCGTGAAATCCAATAAGTGTTATCAATAGCGCAATCAGTGTCTGTTTGAAATGCATATTCGTTAGAGTATAGAAATTATTGAAATCGGAGTGTTGTTATTCAAGTAGTGAGATACATTAGAGAAACAGGCAGTTCCCGCACTGATGTGTTATGGGAGAAGCCAGAACTCTGCTCAGAGGTGCCACCATAGAGTCGGAGACACAAAGAGCACTTAGTATAGATCTTTTTTATGTCCATAGAGCATTGCATTTACACAAGTAGGAAGAAGCTTGATTATCTCTCATGACATCCTCTATGAAATTTCCTATGTTAATACGCAGCACGGCGTTAATGGCAACCACAAAGATACGAAGAACCCCTCACAGCACACAAACATTCAATATGCGCCTATCTATTCTATGTAAAATCGTCATATCGGCGTTGGACATTGCGAGGCACAACATCCTACCATAAAAATATGCACGATGACAGGTAGGTAACTAATGCTTTCTTCCACGACGACGGAGGTTGAGCATCTATCCCGCCTCCTATGGGTATAAGGACACCTGTAAATCTATAGAGTCATGTGCTAGTAGCACGGCCCTAGAATATATCTCTTACTGCAGCTTATCTACAGACTTGCCTTACTATAGTCCCTAACATAATTAGAGATACCTCGTTCTTTTCAAGGCGCCTTCAGGAGGGAGTCGTGTAGGATCCTTACTTTAGTAGCTTATATTAGGGTTTAAGCCCTATAGGCTTGGCCTGTTGTACATGAGACATGATTTAGTGTTAATAGAGTAGAGAGAGAGAAAGTCTGTGTCTTTTTATGCAAAGATAAGGCTTGTATTTATTAGCTAGAAGACTGCCTAGAGTAAATCTAAAGAAAAAACTCTGTAGTTTTAAGAAAGGATACAAAACCCTATAGACGACCTTACAGGGTGTTAATAAATAAAAGAGCCTTATTAATTATAGAGGGTAGTGCTACTAGCTACAGTAGCTATCTTTAAAAGGTGCTTCTAGCCTGAGGGTATAAGATTAAGTATTAAAGGACGGAGTCTACTCTATAGGATTATATTAGCTCTGTCTTCTTATAGCTAAGTTTTCCGTTGGTACTATTTAAAGTTACTGTGTAAGGTGCGGTGCGCAGAGCTATAAGCGTTATAAATGTAGGTTTTATTAGGTTAGATAATCTAGGTGTGTCTTTATAGCTGAGAGTAGACGCCAACTTAGATAACTTTGTGAGAGTTTTATGCTCCTTGCGTTTTATTATTATATTAGGGCGACTTTTAGAATGCCTCAAGCTATTAAGTGAATCCCTGATGCTGTGGGTTCAGCTGTAAAGCTGAGAGATTGTTGCGCCTCTATGTTTGCCAGTTGATCAGCCAATTTAATGCCCTCTATGCCCGTGTGGGCTGGTGCCCATTTAATTTGGATGTCAAAGATGTCAATAGCCTCCTGGTAGTATGCACAACGACAGAGAGCATGGTGGACATATCAAGGCACAAAACCCCAGATTGTGAATCAAGTTCTGATTACTCTAATCTATTTCAATATTCATAATAACTATAGTCTTTTAGCAATATCGACAATAACGGATCTACTTTTGATAATCTCATCCCCACCAACGACAGAAGTTCTCCTTAAGGGGTGGGCTGAATAATAATAAGGCAATGCCTGTAATCCTATCACTCTGTACAGGCACACTCGATTTACTGAATTACAAGTTGTGTTCCTGTCAGGACGTCGGTACAATAAGTGGACATAAAATAGTTGGAGAATTCATCCTCTTCGCAACAATTAGCCATTTGGCGCACAGTTACTGCTTGAATCCTTATTTTCTCCTCTCGACCGATAAGCCCCCTTAAAATATAGCCTAAGATACGAATAGTACGAAAACAATTTCTAACAAGAGGCCACATGTGCGTTCTCTTTAGAAACTGGCTAGTACGAGTCACTTTCGGAAAGGTGGTTCCAAGGCAGATAGCGGACGCAACTGCTTCCGGGCTGCATCCGCCCAAACAACGAAAAGCGTTTTCTGTATCTGCGTGCATTCATTCTCTCTCATGGCTCACCAAGCCAACCTACCCGCTTTTCAATAACTAGGAGCTCCCGGCTATTGTTACCGTCCAGCTTAGCCGCGCAGGGTCCCTTACCTGCCCTCGTAAGCCCACTAGTTTAGCCACAGAAAGCGCATAACCTTGACTAGGTTAGTCATCGCTACCGAATAATAAATCCTGGTGTTTAAGGTTCCCTGTTCGGAATGTCTGTTACTCTCTCTAGCTTCAAACTCCCAGACGCGGTACTGATTGCGATTGACGTAATTACTAAGTTTATCTATCGGTTGTAAAAATCGGGGAATTCCTTAGCGCCATCGCGTAATTCCTGCGACGCGCTCAATTTACACTAAAACAACGCGTTCTTGTGAATCTACTAATGCACCCTTCTAAACTAGTTTTTTAACGCGAAGTAAGTTATTAGGCTATAAGATAAGTCTTAATACTAATTTCTAGTATTATAGGTAGTTAAATCCTAAACTATAAATAGCTCTTTGCAAGTAGAAAGTAGTAAAAGTTACATATAAGTATAAAGCACTACTAGCTAAATCTACTTACTCTATAAAGTTAAAATTAATAGTAATAAATATTATAGCCAAGCTAAATAAAAACTTACTTACGTCTAGGGTTGCATATTTACTAAGTAATAGTAATTACTATTACTAAGTACCTTTAGTAATTAGTAAAATTCTAAAAATAGAAACTCTATATTTTTATAGTTCTATATCTAAAGCTTATAATATTTTTATATTATAACTATATATAGTAAATTAAACTTATTAAATATAAAATCTTAACTATAGATTTATAAACTACTCTTTCTATCTATATTATTATATATAATATTCTAGAAATTTAGAAATAATAGGAATTAGAAAATATAATAGAGTCTTACTAAAAAAACATATATTAAATAAAAAACTAGCTAATCTAAACTACCTAAAGAATTTAAGAAATCTATAGCTTCTAAATTAGAAGCTATAAAATCTTCGTATAAATTATAAAAGTTTCTACTTAATTTAATCTCTTCTAGAGTATAAAACTCTTTATTATAAAGATTTAAATTATTTAAAAAATAGAAATCTTCTTTAATAAACTCCTCTTTTAAAGTAAAATAATTCTCTTTAATAGCTAGTTTAGCTTTTATATTATCTACTTCTTTAGAAGTAATTATAAGCTTATTTATAAAGCTTTTAATTATATCTATATATAATTAGTAATAGTTATATTGTGCCGATGCACTTGGTGACGTAGTTACCGAGGGCATCTCAGCTAGGATTAGGTAGGCTTGGCCGGGAAATCCGGGTATAAAGGTAGATAGATAGGACCTCCTTGGGAGGCATCGAATCCACCAAGTACCACCCACGCCGTACTGTCAAGTCCTGCTTCACCAGAGTCTCGATCATTCAATTCATCGTTGCCTATCCACCTTTGTCTACCTCGTTACCTGTCCCCGCACCTCACCATCTCGACCAACACGAGATGCTCAGTTGCTTCCACTGCGCGCAAGGCTACCATCAAAAGGGAGAAGTTGGCTGAGGCCTCTGTTCCTGCACAATATATATATATATATATATATAAATAGATAACTTACTATAATCTTTAAATAAAATACTTATATTAATTAAGTATTTATTAATACTTTCTAAAGTAGTAGAAAGAGAATTATCTAGAGTACTATTATCTAGTAAAAATAGATACTCTATTTCTATATTTGCTTTTCTTAATAGATCTATAATAATATTAAGAAAGTCTTTGTTAAATAATATTAATTGTATTAAACTTACTTAAAGTAGCTTTAACTCTATCTTTTTTATAATAGCTTAGTCTATTTAAATAATAAACTATTCTTAAAGTATTTAAATAATCTATAATATATATAGAGTTTTTATCTAATATAAAATTAATATATTTAAATATTATTATTATTAATAATAATATAACTTACCTTTAAAATTTCTATAATTATTAATTATAGCTTTTATAGTAGAGCCTAGTTTAGTAGATTTAACTACTATACTATTATTAATAATAGTAGAGATAAAGGTAGATTTAGTAAGTATTTTAACTATAGTTTAAAAAAGATTTAGTAAAATAAAAAGATAAAGTAGATTTACTAGTATATATAGATAGTAGATAAGAATCTTATCTTTTATTTTTAAAGAATAAAATAAAAAGTAGTGTGGAGTTAACAAGGTGGTTCGGCACAATCCCGCAGTTCTGGTGTTGTGAATGAGAGGTGACGCTGGAATCAAATGTGCGTGAATAACAGGAGCAGCCCTGCCTGTGCAGTCTGCTAGAAACGAAGGTAAGTATAGAGCCTGATTAAAAGTAATAAACAAAATAGTCTGAAATCTCATTGAATTGACGTAGCTAATGCACTAGCTACTTCGCAAAATCTCAGTTTTGAAGTGAATTGTCGTGGTGTGTGGTGCATGGTGCATGAGGTTTGGTGCATCTCCAAGTCTTATCACCAAATTTCGCTGACAAAGGAAACCCATCATCACCTAATTGCCTAGGTACCCTGTGCAACGGCACAAACCTCCCCTACTTCGAGCTCAGTCCCATTAAGCTCACAAATCCTACTTATTATTCCTTCTCCTTATAAGCAGAACTATCAGCAGGAGGAGAAGAGAGCTAAGAAAAGACATAAAAAAAAGAAAAGAAAGAAAGAAATCGTTGCCCCACGAACAAAGGGAAGGTAGTATAAGCTGCATTTCTGCAGGAGGAGCAGTCCTCGTAATCGTGCAGGTTCCTTCATAAACTCTCGCACTTGATCGTTAAATCTCTCAAAGACAGTAGGAAAAACAAAAGAAAACGCGCCTCAACCTCACTGTTGAAGACGCCAGCAAGTATGCCATCGTCCTAGTATCCTTCGAACGACTGGGAGGCACTCAGCCAATCAGAGTCTGTCAAGCCTCACCTGGCGATTGCTGATTGGCCAGATTCTTCAACACCCTGGTTTCTCCACTAATTTCGATCGCGCAACAAGGAGATCGACCTCCCAGCGACTCTAAATGATATTTCGTTCAATTTTGACTCATTTTTATGTGCCTGGGAGGTTGCGCTGCGTGTGTGTAATACTAAATGTGTAAAAATATGCGAAAATTTAACAAAGGAAATGCAGCCCCTTGTGAAGAATCTTAAAAGCTATCGGTGAGGATAACCAATAAGATTGCAAGGTTAGTTCTCCGGGATAGAGTGAGGGACTAGATAGAAGGGGGGTTTAGTACTAAGACAGTAAGAGGGTGCTTCTGTAAAGAGTACTAAGGGTTAAGAATAATCAGTATTACTATTACTATACTGTAGAGTATAATATTAAGTTAAATATAATAAGCTATAAGGGTTTATTATAGTAATCTATATACATAGAAGTTATGCAGGTTACTTAGTGTGCTTAGTGTGCTTAGTATCACTAATCAGACTAATTAACTAAGCACATTACGTAACCTCAGTTATTAGTCTAATACTTGTAAGGTCTAGTTAGGGCTACTAGGGCAGGGTTCTAGCAGGATCGTAACACCATCCCCCTCCTATCCTAGCGCTGTCCTCAGTACTTATTATATAACACAGGCGTTTCCTACTTCTTACTGTATTATGTCTCACTATACCTAAATATCTATAAGTATCTAGTACTATTTGTTATTAACACCTCTATAATTTTATTAACTCCTTTAAGAAAGCTATAGTTTAGAAGTACGTAACGTGCGTAAAGTATAACTAGGTATGTAAAGTCTATATTTATTCTAGGAAATATAGTAAGTATCTATATTAAGGATAATATTATAACGTGCAAGTTACAGAGTCTAAATTTAAGCGATTAGTAGATTAAAAAGTAAAGCTTTAAGAGAAAATAAAAGAATCTAGAGATATATAAGAGGTTATAATAAAGGCGTATAAAAAGGCTCTAGAAGAGCTGCGCGTTACTTAGGCTTATAAAGAGTAGTTATAATAATAAATAGATTTAATTAATTAACGTGCGGAAGAAGTAATAGCTGTAGAAGAGTAGGATATTAAGGAGCAAGAAGCGGCAGAGGCCTTATTACCTAAAAACGCTTCTAATACCCTTAGTTTTAGTTTATCGCCTAGCACCTAGGGTGCGTTTAAGGGCTTCCCTCTTAAGTACTAGGAGGCCCTAATTAGTAATAGGCTATTAGTAGTAGACCTAATAGTTTCTTCTAGCTCCTAACGTTTCTTAAGGTTTATTTATTTTTTCTTCTTCCTTTCTTCTCTTTCTTAATATTCTCTAATTTTTTCTTAGTAGTTCCTTAGGTTTTCTAGTAGTTCCTACGTGCTTTCTATACTTAGGTATCCTTTCTATTTAACTAGGTAGCTAAAGCTTAGTTCTAGGTTATTAACTCTTCTGTTTTATTAGTACCCCTATATTTTCTTAACCTTAAACTTATTTTCTTCTTTAAGTTCGTACTAAAATATTCTTTATAATAGTATTACAGAGTTAGCTAGTTCTAACTTAGAAATATAGAAGCGTAGGTAGATCTTTATATCTAGTAGTAGCTTAAGTGTATAGTTTACTAGTCTATTCTATTCTTTAACTAAAAATAGTCTAACTTTAACGTAGTTAAGTCCTTTACTTAGTTGCTTATTACGTAGATTTTTCGTAAGTAAGTATGCTTTATCCCCTTTTTTTAGCTAAGGTGCTATTTTTCTTTTCTTATTTTAGTAAGAAATACTATTACGTTATGCTTTCTTAAGGTTTTTTTAGAGTTATTTATATATTTTCTTTATTTCTTTAGCTATTTTAATAGCTACTTTAGCTTTTCTACTAGGATATAATTTTATAAAGAGATTAGGGTATCTCCTATAGTTAGTAAAGAATAGTGTCTTTCTAGTAGATTCTAATAATTTATTATTATAGGCTAGTTATGCTATTAGTAATAGTAAAACCTAATTATTTTATTATTAATTACTATAAATTCTTAGGTAGGTTTTTATTATTCTGTTTATTCTTTCTGTTTATCCGTCTGTTTATAGGTAATAGGCTATTAATAACTTTCTTTTTATTCTTATCGCGGCTATTAATATAGACTAGAAGTTAGATATAAAGAGCTTATCTCTGTTACTAATAATAGACTTAGGTATACTATAATATCGTATTAGTCTATCTAAGATAACAAACGCTAGTTATTCTATATTATAGTTATTTCTAAACAGTATTATTTCTGCTACTTTCGTAAATCTACAGACTATATTAAAGATAGCGTTATACTTAATTTCTATCGCAGGATCTTTAGATAGTAGTAACCCTGTTATAAAGTCTATAGAAATGTCTGCCTAAGGTTTATTAGGTAGCTCTATAGCTTATATTTCTCTGTAAGGTACGTAAGTACTGTGTTTATTCTCATAATAGTCTGCGTATTTTTTAATAAACTATTTAACCTTAGCCTTTATATTCTTAAAGCTGTAGTATCGTTATATAAGTTTTATTATTCTCTTAATTCTAGGGTGACTATATACTAGGTTATTATAGTATTATTAGATAATTACTTCTTATAATTTTTTAGGTACTTCAGACGTAATTATTATAGTATTGTTTAATAACTTATTAGGTCCTAAGCTTCTGTCCTAGTTTACTTAAAGGATAGCATTATTAATTACTGCTTTTATTCCTGTAATATCTAATCTGCGGCTGAGAGCATTAGCTCTACTGTTATCCTTTCCTAGCGTATATATAATCTTAAACTTATATTATCCTAATATTTTAGCTTATCTAACTTATCTTTAGTTTAAATCTTTAGTAGTAGTAAAATTAATTAAGTTCTTATAATCTGTAAATATTTTAAGGTCTAAGCAGCTCTCTATATAGATCTACTAGTAATTAAGGGCGTTAACAATTACTATAAGCTCTTTATTGTGCACGTTATATCGCTCCTTAGGGTCTGTAAATTTCCTTAAGTAGTAGGTAATTAGGTGCCACTTCCTATTGCGTTCTTATTTTACTGTTGCACCTAGTGTAAGGTCTAAAGTATCTATTTTAAACTGTAAGAGTTCTCCTGTTTAAAATATAATTAGTACTAGTAGTATAATATAGGCTTCCTTAAGCATCTAAAATACTTTTCTTTATTTATTTCTTTATTCCTATTTTATCTTTTTCTTAGTAAGCTTAGTAAGTAGAATAGATTTCTTAGAGAAGTCCTTAATAAACTATTAGTTAAAGTTAATAAATCCTATAAATAATTATATATCTTTAACTATTTTAGGTTTAGGCTATTCCTTTACTACTTTTATTTTATCTTTACTTATTTTTACTCTGTATGCACCTACTATATATCCTAAGAATTTAACTTCTTCTTTATAAAACTTGTATTTCTTAGGTTTAAGCAGTAAACTAAATCTTCCTAAATAGGTAAGAACTATTTTAACGTACTTAATATGTTCCTGTAGATTATTAGAGTATATAAAGATATTATTAAGGTATGTAATAATAAATATATTTAGGTGTTCTCTTAATATATTATTAATAAGTACCTAGTATATAGCTAGTGCGTTAGTAAGACTAAAAGGTATTACTATATACTTATAGTAGCTATAGCGTGTTCTAAACGCAGTCTTCTATTCTTTACCTTCCTTTATATAAATAAGGTTGTACGCTCCTCTTAGGTCTAATACTGTAAAGACTTTTATAAAGGCTAGTTAATTCTGTAGTTCTACTATATTTAGTAAAGGGTATTAATTCTTTATTATAATGTTATTAAGCTTCTAGTAGTTAACGCACAGTCTTAGCTTCTTATTCTTTTTTAGTACGAATAGTATAAGGTATCCTACTAGTAACTATAATTCTCTAATAAATCTTTTCTTTAAGTTTGTCTTAATATATTTACGTAAAGTTTTAAGTTCTTTTTCTAATAAACTGTAGATTAGACTAAAAGTTAGTTACTTTCCTTCCTATAGGATAATCTTGTAATCCTAAGGCTAATACTTAGGTAATACTTTTATAGTTATCTCTTCCTAAAAGAGTAACTTATATTCTTTATACTTATTAGGGATTACTAGAGTTACGCTTTACTCTTTAACTCTAGCTTATTAGTCTAAGAGCCTCTTGTTAGTACCTGCTAAGTTAGACCCTCGTGTCTTAAGGTCGTCCTTATTTAAAGTAAGGATCCTAATTATTATCTTCTTATCTACTTAGGTACTTAGCTGCAGCGTAGGCTTACTTATAGTTATGTCTGTTCTACAGTATTTAAATAAGAACTTCTTCTTTTTCTAATTTATCTCTAGACTATGTTCTCTTAACTATAGGAGTCCTAATATTATATTATACTGTAATAGTCTAAAGACGTCTAGGTTAATTGTTTCCCTATAGTTCTAGATAATAAGTTACACGCCCTGTACTTTGTATATAATTACAGACTCTAATAGCATTAGTTATCTATTAGCTACTATTAATAGATATAGTACTAATTTTAATAATAAGATAAGATTAGCTTATTCTATCGCTCGCGCAGAAATATAGCTCTGTTATACTCTAGAATCTACTAGTGCCTTTATCTAGCTTCTGTTAAGCTTAATATTTAGCTTAAGGAGTCTTTATGTGCCTGTTATGCATAGAGCTTGCAATTCTTACCTATTAGTAGGCGCGATTCTAAAAAAGGCTCTTCTTAATACCTATTTAGCGTCTTAATGTCCTTATGCTTAAGGCAGTTAGAGTTAAGGCACGTTTACTATTATTATTAATTATACTCTCTATTAAAGACTAGCTGCATTACTATAGTAGCCGCAGAGTTATTATTCCCTAGGAAGTAGAGGATAGTCCTCTTATCCTATAGGTAGTTGTCGCATTTAACTTTAGGATAATTATACTATTAGTATTTATATTAGTAAAATAAGTAAGGGAAGTATCCTTATTCTATTTTACTTAAATATTAGATCGCGCATAGGTCTGTAGTATAAAAAGACTAGTAGGTAATACTATATTACTTATTGCGTAGATCTATTAAGTAGTCTAGTACTAGTTTCTGTAGTCCTTTACGCATAGTATATAGGGTCTAAGCCGCCTTAGCGTGCTTATACATTTCTTAGGCTTCTTCTTCTGTAAGATACTAGAGAGGGTTAATATTCTTTTTATTATCCTCCTAATACATTTATTATTTAAGCTACGTATAAATATTTTACTTCTTACTGTCTGTAAGTACAATTTTACTGTAAGAGTTAACTTAAAGATACCCTTATTATACTAGGTTCTTAGTATTTAGTACGTAGAAAGCGTCTTCTTATATTAGTAGTAGTATTATTTAGCGTTATAGTGCGTATTTAGGGGTCTTAACTACTAAAGGTTCTAGTACCTATATTTACCTAGCTCGTTAAAGTTTCTATAGTACGTCCTTAACGCTTATAGGTTACTATACTTCTTTAGCCTTTTCTACCTATTCTTATATTACCTTTATATAATATTTAGGGTAGTTATAGTGTTCCTGTAACATGTCTTATATTACTTACTTAGCTAGGATAATTATACTTATTCCTTATTTTATAGCTGCTTCCTATTCTACTAAGGTTAACGCGTTAATATATTATACTTTATATATATATTGTGCGTGTAGTTAGTAGTTAAGTTCCGCGATATCTTTTTCTGCTTCTATAGGCGTAGATAGCCTTAGAGTTCCTAGTTAATGTTAGCTTCTAAAGTTCTCCTCTTTTTACTCCTTAGTTAGGAGTACTATAGTATTACTAAGGTCTTCTGTAGCGTCTTTATAGACTAGGGATAAGAAGCTATTAC